>BTHU01000013.1:74412273-74542273 GCA_036184795.1 Tokudaia tokunoshimensis
ATTTACTTGCATAAAATTGTCAAAGAATACAGAATGTTCTATTAGTAAATAAATAAAAAAAAGAGGCCCAAGGAAAAATCAGTGTTGCCTGCCTGCCTCTGCTTCTTGCTGGTGAATGCATCTATCCTATTGCTGCTGTTGCCACTGCCCCTCCACCCTACACTGACATCAGAACCTAGCTTCTTCAGCCTCCCACTGTGGATGGAAGTCCAGTGCCCCACCCAAGGATCCTGCAGGCCCTGGGCTCCAGATGAGGCATGCTGCTTCCTGGAGTGAGTATCTGCTGGCTTCTCTGCTTCTCCAGAATGTAGGCAGCCATCACGGGAGGGCCCAGCCTGTCATGTAAACCAATTTAGTGAATCCCCTTAAATAATATATACTCATTTTTTGTTCTCAGTTCTAATACACCACCTAAGTGTGAGTTTCTTAGTTGTCAAAGTAAGTGAGAGACAAGCAGGGGGTTTTCTACAAGGCCTGAGTCAGCTGCACGGCCCAGTAGTATCTGAGAGCATTCGGCCTTCAGGAAGAAAAGCGGGGGTGTCCCCTTCTTCAGACTGATTCTCATATTCTTGCCACAGGTGTCCCTGTGCCTCCAAAGCTCTGATGCCTGGGTACAAAAGGGCAGCTCCTAGATGCCCTGCTGCACAGGAACTACCCTGCCATTGGTTAGGGAAGCAATTTACCTTAGCACCTCACAGACCCAAACAACTCCCACAGCAGTGGAGACATCGGCTGGGGAGCTTTGAGAACTTGCTCATGACCTTCAGTCTTCAGCTTTGAAAAATGATCCTCCGTCTATAAGCAGGGCATTCTGGAAGATGTTCGCTCCTCCTTCACGCTCTAGAGGTAGGCAAGATGGGGGCTGGGGAGGATGGCTCAGTTGGCAAGAGCGTGCTGTACTCCTGAGGAGCCAGATGGGATCTGTGTAAGTCAGGAAGAGTGGTGCACACCTGCAACCCCAGAACAGGGAGTGAGGTGGAGGTAGGCAGAAAACAGAGGGTCCAGGTTCAGAGAGAGACTGTCCCAAAAATAGAGGAAGGTACCACATGTCAACTTCTGTCCCCTCCACAGACACACACACACACACACACACACACACACACACCCCTGCACACTTGCACACAAACACACACACACACACACACACACACACCAGCAATAACAGAGACACGATACGGAAGTCATGCTATAGTTTTAGAATAATTAGGTCCTGGCTTTTCAATTAAATCAAACTTCAGACTCTAGCCATCCTGCCACCACTTCCAAGCACTGGCAAGTGCCACTACAGTCACAAGCTAAAGGATTTGACTTTGAGCTAAAGAACTCCAAGGCCAGCCACCCGCAGGTGAGCCAACCACCCACTCTAGGTGATGAATCTGTGACTCACAGGTTCTACCCACAGCTTCCGGTCCTCGGCAGGCTCTGCTGCCACCTGGTGGCCGACAAAGGGCAGACAGGCACCCACTGCTGCCTGGCCTCTGTAAGGAATGTGGGGTAGAGGTTCAGGAAGGTATCACTGGAGGACACAAGTTCCATGGATCAGTAGATCCAAGCACGGATCTAGAAAATTCAAACCACAAAAACTGACCTTGCAAGACTATTCTACCCAGAAACCACATTTGACCTCTCTCTGTAACCATTTCTTCTCTTCTTGAACTTGAAGCAAGGTTTGCCCAGAGAACAGAGGAAGTGTCGATTGTTCTGCTGTTTGAAGGAGCCTACTGTTCCTAACTGGAAAACAAAGCAGTCAGCAAAGGTAGATATCAGGCTATGTGCTCTGAATCGCTGTATCCAGGTATAACGCGTTCAGAAAGGGAGACCGAAAGGCAAGAGGCTCTTTGAAAACCCAAGAGTCCTTCCTGGGCTCTGAGAACATCTGGGCCATTGCAGAGCTGATTTGACTGGCAGACACTGGCAAGCAGGGTGGTAGATGTGCCTACCTCACCAGAAGTCCCAGCATCATGAGTGCCTGCTTGTGTGGGATGTAACATTTTGTTCAGCATCTACAGGTTCTTTTATGTGTGTATATATGGTGGGTGTGATGTGGTGTGGTGTGTGCATTTGTGCGTGTGTGTGTGTGTGTGTGTGTATGTGTAGTGTTCGTGTGTGTGCGGACATGTGCATGAGAGTGCACATTCTCATGTGTGCATGTCCATGTCCGTGGGGAGGACAGAGGTCAATATGTGGCGTCTTTCTCAATCACTCTCTACCTGATCTTTCTTTTTGAAAGACTTACTTTCTGTAATTGTTTCGATATGTGCACGGGGACGTAGGTGCCCTTAGAGGCCAGAAGAGAGTGCCGAGTCCCTTAGAATTAGAGTTTCAGGCATTTGTGAGCCATCCACCACAGGTGATGGAAACCGAGTTCACATCCTCTGGAAGAGCAGTACCTGCTCCTAACTGTAGGGCCATCTCTCCAGACCTTCCCTCTTGCTCTCTGAAGCAGTGTCTTTCTTTCACTGAACCCAGAGTCCCCGGTTTGGCCAGACTGGATGGCCAGAGGGCTGCAGGCACCTTTGTGTCTCTGCCTTCCTAGCAGTGGAATGATAGACACCCACCACATGCCCGGCTTTTTATATGTGGATGCTACGGCTGAGAACCCAGGTCTTCATGCTCGCGTGACAAGTCCCCTACCAAACGGACCATCTCCCCAGTGACAGTGTGCACACTCGGGTGCAGTGAGACTAGTGTTGTTAATGAGGCATGGATGCACCAGCATCACATATGTGTGCTACACACTTTGCTAGGTCGTTTTCCCTGAGCCCCAGGGCAATCCTGAGGTCAGCACAGACATCCCACTTAATGGAGTAGAAGACTGAGACTTCTGCTCCACCAAGGTCAGAGCTCTAAGTTAGTGGCGGCGGCGGATGTTGGCTCTTCACGCTGCCGCCGCCGCCGCCGCCTGACCGCACCGCGGATGCTCCTTCCTTCTCCTCACGCTGCCTAAAGCAAACACAGCAAGACAAATAACTCAGCCCATGCAGAGGTGCACCATTTGCCTTTCGTAATCTGTATAATTTTTAATGTCACCATAAGTTCACTTCTAGGTCACTTCTAAGCAGGCAACTTTGCTTTAAGGCGAGTGAGGGAGACTGCACGGTAGTGTGGACAGTCCAAGAAGCCACTGCTGTTGAGTTCTCTGCTCCGCTTTCCAGGGACTGTTCGAAAAGAAACAGATGACAGTCTAGGACACTTGCCTTTCCTATGGTGGATAATCAGAATAATGTTTTGTTTTCTGGCTGGCAAAAAAAAAAAATCCTCACAAGGCACAGAACTGCCTCTGGGCATACAGGGAACTTCTGGGCAGAGAAGTACATCTGATATCCGGAGACGCAGATACAGCCCCTACAGGAGGGAGACAGGCATAATCTGGGTCTCTCTGTCTCTCTCTTTTGTAGACAAGGTCTCATGAAGCCCAGGCTGACCTTGTTATATAAAGGGTGACTCTGACCTTCCGGTTCTCCTGCCTCCATCTCCCAAGTGCTGGGATTATAGACACGCACCACCATGCCCAGCTTATATGGTGCCGGGATTTTATACCCCTGGCTTCGTGCATATTGGGTAAGTAGTCTACCAGCTCAGTCACACCCCAGCCCCTCCTACACAATTCCTAATTACGTTTTCTCAACTCCTTTGAAATATACAAGCATTCAGGAACTCTGAACATTTTTTTTCCAGAGCGCAGTCTATACAAGTCCATGAAGCTGATTATATAAATATATTCCTTTTATACAGACCCACTGGATTATTTTGCTTTAAAAATGAGTGTCAGAAACCTACCAAATTTTGTTTTAATATCCAAACCCAATCTCCAAGTCATTCATCCATGCCAGAAAGAGTTGAAGTCAGAGGGTTTGTAGCAGAGAGGAGGTGGGAGTTGGCCACGTAGGACCTCTAAGCCTCCTCAGGTTTGGCTGAAGGTGGTGTGTGTGTGTGTGTGTGTGTGTGTGTGTGTGTGTGTGTGTGTGTGTACACCACAGCATGTATGTGAAGGTCAGAGGACAATCTGAAGAAACCGGTTCTCTTTCTACCATGTGGGTCCTGGTGATCAAACTGAGGTCATCAGGCTTGGTCACACACATCTTTATCCACTGAGCTATCTCACTGGTCCACCTGGGTTTTTTTTAAATAAATATTTTATTTTATTTTATGTATATGTGTATGCATGTATATGTGTATGCATGTGCCTAAGTGTATATATATATATATATATATATTGCATGCACATAGGAGCCCACAGAGGTAGGAAGAGGGTGTTGAATTACCTGAAACTGAAGTTATGGACGGTTGTGAGCCACCATGTAGGTGCTGGGAACTGAACTCGGCACATCTGGAAGAGCAGCCAGTGCTCTTAACCACTGAGCCACATCCTGGCTCATCATCTGGTTTTCTTAAGTGAGTTCTGGGAATCTTGAGTACTCAGGTTTGTATTACAGGAACATTATCCACTGAATCACACTCTGCCTTTGCTTATTTCAAGAGTCATACAGCATCATCTGGAACCCAAAGTGGATTTTCTCCATCTTCAATCTGACTACCTGCAAAAGTCATTATTGTCTGAGTACTCACTCAAAGCAGCACAGAACAGGGCAGGCCACACTCTACAAAACACCCTGCTCACAGGGTGACACGCGTCCCGGATGCCTCGCCTAGGCCATTATACACTGTATGAACTCTCAAAGAAAGAAATGAGTCTCCAAAGCCATTACCTAAATCCTTGTTCTTACCCAAAATGCACATTTGGGGACAGGAAGGAGGCTGATCTCAGGTCTGATTCATTGGATAAATGTTTCAAATGGAAAGATATGACAGGCATGGCTTCTCCTCTATGACTGCACTTCCCAGGATGCCGGAAGCACAGAGTGAAGGGAAGAGAAGAGGAAAGTCACAGGTGTCACCGCGGGGTCACTGTGAGATGCAGGTGCCAAAACCTGCAGCGCTCTAAGTCGCTTGTCCCGATGGCAGGGTTCAAATCACTGTTGAATCTACTAAGAGAACATTCTCCTGTTGAATTACCTTTCCTAATCAGATTCATCGAGACTTTCTGAGAATAACGTGAGGTGAAACAGCCATCATGAGCTGAGCCCATCCCCTGAAATAGTACATATAATGAGAGAAGGATGACAGAGGTCCAGCTACCTGGGGTCAGCGAGATGGTCCACCCTGAACAGTACTTGCAGCACAAGTGTGAGGCCTCCAGTTCAAATCCCCAGGACCCATGTAAAGCCGGTGGCAGCAGAGTCTGTCTACATCTCAGCAATCAGACAGTGAAATGGAATACAAAGACATGTTGGAGCATTTCCCAGAAACGTCCAGGCCGGCTAGCTTAGGCATCAGAAGGAGCAAACAACAGAGACCCTTGTTGCAAGATATTTCCTATCCATTCACATTGAGGCAGTGAGAGGCCAGTGATTGGAGGGGAGAGAGGAGGAGGAGCTAGGAGAAGTGAGAGTCGGGAGAGGCTCGGTGGAGCAGAGAGGAGCAGAGAAGGAGGCGTGGATATCCAGATGGTTCAGATATTTCTGGTGTTTTGGAGAAGTTAGAAAATTGGGATAGGACTTTATCATTGTAAATTGGCATTATGTAATTGGGAGTTTTATATACATAAATATATTTGGTTAACTATTCAAGTTTAAGAGTCATGCTTTACCAAGCGGCCTGGTGGGGGGGGGTAGGATTTATTAACCTCTTACCCACTACAGACCCTGTCAAATTACAGTAGACGTTGCAGACCAACATAGTTCACATATATGGACATACATGTACATTAAAATAAATAAATAAATAAATAAATAAAGCATTTTTTAAAAGCACAAAGTATTTTGAGTTCAAAGCACAGAATCAGTAGTTTCTCCTCTAGGGAAGAGGAGACAGGTGGATCCCTAGGGCACCATAGCCACAGCCTAATTGGCTAATTCCAGTCCAATGATGGAACCCATTTGGTGTTCTCAGCCTCCACATGCATATGCACATGTGTGCACTCATAGCCCCCTACATGCACACACACCCTCCCATGATCATGTATGAACACAGGCGTGCACACACAGTTGCTCAGACACAGCTGCGTTTGGACTACTCCGCCTACTAAGAAAGCAGTCCAGCAATCTCAGAGACTGCCACAAACAACAAATGCATTGTCAGAAGTAGGTACGCCCTGCCCTCGCCTCCTGTCCTCCACAGAGTCCCCAGGCAGGGCCACTCATCAGGTGTCACACATGGACAGGATCACTGCCATCGCATACATCTGGAAAAGCATTGAAATAGACACGAATGCTGTGGTGAAAAGATCCCCCAGGCTTGCACAACCCACATGGCTAGCGGTGGGACCTGTGCGTTCCTGTGACACAGGAAGAGATGACAGGTTCTTCCCACCGAGGACGGCAGTGATGAGTGTTAAGTCCTGTCGTGAGCATGGTGCAGGGTGGACAACATTCCAGTCATGTTCTCTGTGTGCTCAATGGTGCTATTTTCAAAGCACCCCTGAAAGTGAAGTATGAAGTCAGAAGCAATGTGCATGTTTGTATGTGTACGTATGCTCTGAACAAGGCAGTCATAGGACAGTGTGGAGCAAGTGATTTTCTCCTTCTACCATGTGGGTCCTGGGGAACGAACTCAGGAAATAAGGCTTGGCAGCAAGCACCTTTACCTGCTGAGCCATCTTGCCTGCCCCACGTGTGCATATTCCATTGACCCAGACAACTCAATTCTTGCAATGTAAACAAAAAGAAAACCTCTAATCAGTTTTTATGCTGGGGCAAGTGGCTTAATGTCTCTGAGGGTCAGAGTTCTTAGTTCCAAAATGAAGTTGTGGCAACCAAGAGAGTACTTTGCAAGAACCACGTCACAGGTGATGAGAACTCACTTTGTGTCAGGCTCTGGCTGTTAAGGGACCTTTGGAGAGTGTGTCATTTGACACTAATTTGTGCACATGTATATTGCATAAGTTATATGTCTCATTATTGTGACAGGTCTGCAGTGTGGACCCTGCTGTCTTCTCCACAGGGAAAACGACTGTTGTCTGACTGCAATGACTGGAAGAAACGAGGCCTCTCAACAGTGTTTAAGAGCACAGGCCTTGGCCACAGAGGTGGCTCAGTGGTGTGGGGCTCACTGCCAGGTTGAGGACCTGACTGGATCCCTCAGCCTCACGTTCTGGAAGAAGAAAACCGAGTCCCACAAGTTGCCTTCTGATTTGCATAATATTGGCCATCACACACAACACATGCAAACACACATGTACAGTACACATGTACACACACAGTAATAAAAATGTAATCTTTAAAAATGTATATATGTACCAAAATAACAAAATGCGTGCTCCCCCACCTCAGCCTTCTAAGTAGTTGGGACTATAGACATGTGCCAGTACACCTACATTATGCCTATATTCTTACATTATATATGCAGAAAATGTCTGGAACGGAATGGTGAGCAAAGAACTGAGCTTAGGATAAGGGAATTAGGAATCAGGGATGTGGCTCCACTGGTACCTGGCACCCATGAGGACTTGGGTTCAATCTCCCTGCATCAGTATTAAATGGGGTGTGGCAACACATGTCTGGAATCCCAACACGTGGGAGGGAAGGGCAGAAAGATCAGGAGTTCAAGTTCATCCTCGGTTACAAAACAAGTTTGAGGCTAGCCTAGGCTACAGTATATATTATATATATTTATAATGCTATAAATGCAGATATATATATATATATATATATATATAACCTTCAAGATAGTTTCTAAAAAGTAAATATTACTTGTAAAACTTAAAATAAGTACTAAAATGTTAATATAGGAAGAAACAATTCAGAGGGAAATAATATAGCAAATTGTTCATAGGTTCATGACATTTACCTGATGGGTTTGCTGCTGTTGCTGCTGCTGTTTGTAAATCTTCTGTATATATAGTGATGTGCTTTTACTGATTTTGAGTGCAGATATAATCTGGTAAAATTAAGCCTTGTAGACAAGACTCTTTGTGTCTTGGCTTCCTGCCCCTAGCTTCCTCCTGTGTGTCCTTTTATGCACACGTATATTGCATAAGTTATATGTCTTGCTGCTTGTGACAAAATTCCCAACAAGGCAGCTTAAGGAAGGAAGGGTTTATTAGGCTCACAGTCAAGGGCACAGTCAAGGGCACAGTCAAGGGCACAGTCCATCACGGCGGGGAAGGCAGGGCAGCAGGAGCATGAGGCGGCTGCTCACATGGCAGCCACAGTCAGGAACCTGCTGAGAGAGAGGAATGCTGGGGCTCTGTTTCCTTTCTCTTTTTTTCTCAGTCCAAGACCCCAGCCCATGGGCTCATGCTTCCCACAGCTAGTGTGGGCCTTCTCATCATAATTAACCAAATCTAGAAACTCAGACACGCCCAGAGACTTGTCTCCTAGGTGATTCTAGATCCAGTCAGAGTGAAAATCAATACTGACCATCATAGCAACCATAGTATTTGCATACAGCTTGTGGGAGTGAGTTCTCTCCCATCACCATGTGGTCCCTGGGATTGAACTCGGGTGGTCAGGCTTGGCAGCCTTTACCTCCCAAGCCTCATGTCACCGGCCTAATGTGCTTTTTAAAGATTTTATTTTATTTGAGACCTCTGCAATTTCATCATTATGTCTCAGGCTCCACGTCACACAATGTCCGCATTGTTGCTTACCTAGGAATCCAGAACACAGAGGTAGGCAGGCTGGGCAGCCTCTCTATCACCACAGCTCAGACTGGTCACAGTTCCCTATTTTTAACTCTACAGTGAATTCTCTTCTTAGAGATTTCTTAGGAAAAGACTCTAAGAATTGGAAGTTCTAGGTCCCTGTAATTTGCAGTTATTTCAGCAGACACTCCTCCAAATGGCCCATTCCATTTTGTCCATCCATTGATGTTATTTTAACTTCAGTTTCCTTGAAAAACTAGATGTGTACCTTCACATGTTATACATGTGTTCCTTTCTTTCTCTACCTTTCTCCCCCTCCTCTCTTACTCTCCCTCCGTCTCTGCCTCACTCTGTCTCTGTCTCTCTCTGCCTGTCTTTATGCTCAGTAGCAAATCCTTTACCTCCTAAGCATCTTGTGTACCCCCTGTATTCCTTTTATACAATTCTTTGTAATTTTTCATTGTATGAGTTGTCTTCTTTTCATTGATTTGCAAGATTCCTTTAAATATTCTAGAAACCAATTCTCCATTTTACATGTGCAAGTAGACTCTTCCAGTCTTTGTGTTTTGACCTTCACATGATAGTTTTTAAGATTCATTTTTTAATTGTATGTATGTATGTATGTATGTATGTATGTATGTATGTATGGCTGTGTGAGGGTTTGTGCACATGAGTGCTGTGCCCACAGAAACCAGAAGAGGGCATGGGATCCAGTGGAACTGGAGTTCCAGGTGGTTGTGAACCCCTGGAGGTGGGTGCTGAGAACTGAACTGTATACACTCTTGACTGCTGAGCCAACTCTCCAGCCACTGTGATTTTTTTTAACCTAGTTTTTCATATTTGTATGTCAGATCTGATGAAGATCAGAAGTCACATTTTAAGGTCTCCTCTACCCCAAGGTCATGCACATTATCCTAACTTTCTTCTAAAATTCTTGTCATTTTCCCATGTTTTTCACTCTCTGAAATCATAGTCCCTGACCCCAGCTCTTAGAACCCGCACTTTCTACTAAAGCTCCAAGATTTCCCATGCCGCTTCATCTACGTGCCTCTTAAAACAAACAAAAAACATAAAACAACCAAATAACAACAACAAAGACAAGACACACTCAGGCTGGTGATGTGGCTCAGTGAATAAAGTACTCATCAGACAAGCCTCAGGATTGGAGTTCAATCCCCCAAATCTCATGAAACTAGGGCAGAACTGACAACTGACTCCACAAAACTGTCCCCAAACCCCTCATGCATACTGTGGTGACACATGCCCAGCAACAAAACCACCACCACCACCACCATCACCATTACCACCTCCACCAGCACCACCACAACTACCATCACCACCGTCACCACCACCACCATCATCACTATCACCACCACAACCACCAACTCTTTCCCTCAGCAAAAATGTCTATTCAGTTTTGAGGACAAAGCTCAACTAGAACTTAGAAAAGTAATAAAACAAAAATGTTACCATACAGAACTGATCACCCCCTTGTCTGTGTTCCTGTGGCAGTCTGTCCTGCCATCCTACTAAAAGCATAGCTATCTTTCCCACTTACTGAGGCAAAAATTGTCCAAGGCCATCTGTGTATTCAGCACTTTGCTTAATGAACGAATGAATAAGACAAACAATCTCTGTTTTAAAAAAGGACTCTATTAAACATTTCCGCAGAGCAGAGTGCTTCCAACCATGCTAATGAGACTCTGAGCTGATTCTCTTAAAGAGGACAACACGAAGCTGACTCCATCACCACAATGAAACCAGTTTGCCCTGTTGGCAAAATAAGAGGCCAGAAGCAGCAGCCTAGAGCCAGCCTGCCCTTCTAGAGGTCCAGGCAGACCCGTGCTTGCTGCGAGACCTCTTCAATACAGCCAGTGCTCAGCCACCCCAGGATCCATCCAAGAACTTATACTGCTTCCGAAGGCTTTTTCTTCCAGGACGCAGATGCCTCTCCACAACGGACTCCCAGAAGCACACATACCCAGCTACCTACTCTCTCCTGACAAATGAATTTGGTTCTATTAAACTTTGCTATAATAAAAGTCAGGAAATGTCCCAGAAAAAAAATGCTGGCACCATTATTTGTGTGGCCTGATGCAAATCAATCAACAATCAATCAATCATCCCTCTTCAGTAGGAGATCTCCCTAAAATAGTCACTATGTAATGCCTTGGGGGGGGTGTACAGCTGACACTCCAGGGGTAAAAGGTGGCCTTGGCTGTCCCCTCATGCAATATCTGGCAGCCAAAGACAGCAAGTAGCAGCTAAAAAAAAAAAAAAAGCACAGAATAATATGATCTTGGTTGCACCTTTTTCTAAAAACTTTTTAAATCTCTCTCTCTCTCTCTCTCTCTCTCTCTCTCTCTCTCTCTCTCTCTGTGTGTGTGTGTGTGTGTGTGTGTGTGTATGATGTACAGGGGCAGGTGTGCACCCACAACTAACACGCAGAACCGCAGAACTCAGAAGTGGATGCTGGTGTCCTGCTCCCAGTCTCTGACCCATTCCTTTGAGGAGGCGTCTCTTGCTGATCCTGGAGCTAGGTTGGCAGCCAGCACACCCCAGTGGCATTCTTGTCTCTGCCCTCCACAGCTCTGGGGTTACAGGAGCATCTGGCCATGTCCTGCTTTTCACGTGGGGTGTGGGGATTTGAACTCAGCTCCTCATGCCTGCACATAAGGTTCTTCACCATGTCCACGGCTCTGGTTGTATCTCCTTAAAGAAGCCAACATGTTGAACCACCAAACAGTCCAAATAATTTAGGAAACAAAACGATATATATTTGTTTTTGAGACAGGTCCTCATGTAGCCTCTACAGACAAGGATGACCTTGAACCCCTGATTCATTTGATTTTATGTCTCAAGTGCTGGGTTACAGGCATGTGCCCACACGGGGATTATTCATTGCTGGAGATGGAACTCAGGGCTTCGTGGGGCTAGGCAAGCAAGCCCTCTAACCACTGAGCAGTCCCTTACCCTAAGAAGTAATGCTTTTTGAACAAACACTTAATTTTTAAAACCAAATGCTCATTTTATAACAAGAAAGGAAAGAAGGATGCAAAGGAGGGAGGGAAGAAGGGAGGGAAGGAGGGAAGAAAGGAGGGAGGGAGCGAGGGAAGAAGAGGGAAGGAGGGAGGGAAGGAAGGAAAGGCCAGGAGAAAAGAGAGTGGGAGCCAGGAACTTCTATAGAGAGAAATCAAGCCAAGGATTTTTTTTTAAAAGATTTATTTGACAATTTAAAAAAAAAATCACTCATGGAATAAAGGTATGCAAAGGTGTACCCAGATGATTTCACCAGGATGAGATGGGATTAGCTTTGTATCTCTTATAATCTTCTCCACAGAAGAATGCAATTTCAGTTTCACTGGCTGAAAAGAAGAAAAACAGAAAAGGAGAGAAAAATGATTTTAATGTGAAACTAGATTTTAAGCAGGTATGAAAATCCATATGACATTGGTTTGTTATCATAGGTACCTAAAATGAAAAGACAAACTGTCGGTGGGGCTGTGTAATAACTTTTCACCAAGCCAGCCAGAAGTTTCAGTATGATTATAGGAGATTAAAACTCAAATAATTTAAAACTAAAAGAAGGAACAACTCATGCTGGTGAGATGGCTCAGTGGGTAGAGGAGCTTGCTGCCGAGCCTGGCAGCCTGAGTTCAATCCCCGAGCTCACATGGCGGAGAGAGAACCAACACTCTCAAGTTGTCCTCTGAATTACACATGCATACACACACACACACACACACACACACACACACACACAAAATGTAATTTAAACATTTAAAAACAGTAACTCCTAAAACTAAAACCAAGAGTTAACACAAGAATGAAGGCCCTGATCTCCTTCAAATAGGCTAGTCAGTTCCAGAGGGAAGGGACTCCCTCCAGCTCCCCCCCAAATTAGCCTGTAGGTATAATAATTTAATACTTAGAGGATCAGTGGAATATTTTACAGATCACTTTACATTCTCCCTCATGACCCATCAAAATATGTGTCTGAAGAAGTTAATTTTTGGCCCTGCTCATGATTAATTCATGAGGCTTCAGCGATATGCAAAGTGAAAGACACAAATTGGCTTCTATGCAATACCTTCAAATGCCTCTAATTATTCACAGGGGAAATGGCTGAGCTAAAGGACCCACAGAGGTTCAGGGCGGCCACGACGCTTTCAACCTAACAGGTCAAGGACTCGGGCTTCGGAAACCATAACTCAGCAGCATTATTAATTCAGATCTGGTGGCGAGCCTTCCCATTATTAAACATGTGGTTCTTCAAGGCGTTGGCGCCCACAAGTTCCACGATGTGTTTTTTTTTTTTTTAAATTAAACCAGGAGTTAATACAGTCTGCTCAGCTTTCACAGAAGGCAAAAGGGCCCTTGCGAAGCTCAACAAGAAAACAGACATGATTATTCGTAATGAATACTGAGTACTCAATTAACATAGGCGCTCCAAAGAGACAAGTAAAACTCTTCAACCCAAATAAATAGGATGAGGAGTGCAGAGGATTACTGCTGCCGGGGCATGGGGCTCTAATCTCATCATTAGATCCTATCGCAAAAGGATGAAATTCAAGAGATTAGCATGACATTTCATTAAGAATGTTTTGTTGTTCGCAAGAATATCATATGTAGTATCTCTCTACCGTAAGCTATCCTGTGCTCTAGAGGAAATAAACAAATATTGAGAGAAGAAAACCGATATGGCCATATCCACAGCTCCTCAGTTCAGATGTACCGTGTCCTCGCGATTAAATGAAATCTGAGAGGTTGATAATTCGATTGGGAATGCTCATCACATTGAGCCTGGGTGGGGGAGGCCACTGGGGGAAACTGAGACAGAGAGGGGCTGGGAATGGAGACTCCCCAGGCAAAGAGTGCAGTGTGCACTGAGAAAAGGGAGGATGAGGCTTTAGAAAACTAGTTATTCTAAGAAGGTGTCTGTCTGGTGCACTATCCTTAAACAAAACAAAACAAAGCTCCTCTCTGAAGGCAAGCCTACTGAGGAAGGGCTACATTACGGACTCTCCCCTCTCTTCCTTCTTTCCTTTTGGACAAGGTTTCTAGCTCAGGATGGTTTTGAACTTCCTATGCAGTTAAAGATGACCATGAACTTCTGATCCCCTCTACCTCCCCAGCCCCAGCCCCAGCCCCAGCCCCAGCTCCAGCCCCCAGCCCCAGCCTCAGCCCCAGCCCCAGCCTCAGCCCCCAGCCCCAGCCCCAGCCCCAGCCCCAGCCCAAGCCCCACCCCCAGCCCCAGCCCCAGCCCCAGCTCCAGCCCCAGCCCCAGCCCCAGCTCCAGTCCCAGCCCCAGCCCCAGCTCCAGTCCCAGCTCCAGCCCCAGCCCCAGCCCCAGCCCCAGTCCCAGCCCCACCCCCAGCCCCAGCTCCAGTCCCAGCCCCAGCCCCAGCTCCAGTCCCAGCCCCAGCCCCAGCTCCAGTCCCAGCCCCAGCCCCAGCCCCAGCCCCAGTCCCAGCCCCAGCCCCACCCCCAGCCCCACCCCCAGCCCCAGCCCCCAGCCCCAGCCCCAGCCCCAGCCCCGCCCCAGCCCCAGCCCCAGCCCCAGCCCCAGCTCCAGCTCCAGCCCCAGCCCCAGCCCCAGCCCCAGCCCCAGCCCCACCCCCAGCCCCAGCCCCAGCCCCAGCCCCAGCCCCAGCCCCAGCCCCAGTCCCAGCCCCAGCTCCAAACTACCAGTCCAGCACCAGGGATGAGTCTCAGGGCTCTGTGCACGCTAGGTAGGCACTCTACCCACTGGGCTATATCCCCGGCCCTCTAGCTGTGTTTCTAGAAGAGAAATCAAAGCGGCGTGCTCTATTAAATCACAAAGCAAGGCTTCCTCTCAGAATAATCAGAGAGAACATAAACCCTGAACAGGCAGCTCAGTTTTGAGGAGTTCTTAGTGAATAAACTCAGTATTTATGGCTTTTGTTTGCCTGTTTGTTCTGAGACAAGGTCTCAATATGCAGACCAGGCTGGCCTGGAACTCACATAGACCAGGCTGACCTCAATTCACAGAGACTATGTTACTTAAGTTTAGAATCCACTTTTGTTTGTTTACTTTGGGTTTGAGGAAACGTTGAACTAACTGTACGATGCAGGCTGATGACCTGGAGCTCATGACGCCCTGCCTCTGTTCTCTAATGCTGAGATTACAGGAATGTGCTACCATATGCAGCTGTAACCTAGGGCTTATAAGGTGTGGAGAGATACCAAGTTGCAGAAGCAAATCACTGAAGGTGAAGATTTTATTTTCAGATCAATGCCCCCAGTCTCTGGAAAACTGGGTCAACAAGTAGCTAAATTTTATGCTTCAAATTACTATTACTTTTTTAAAAACTCAACCATAACAAATCAGAAAACACAGACTACAAATTATTCTGACAATTTAAAGATAAAGCATAAAGGACAGGGAGATGGCTCAGTGGTTAAGTGTATTTTCTGTGCAAGCAAGAAGACCTGAGATTGAATCCCCGGGACCATGTAAATAACTTGGTGTAGTCATCACACGCCTATAATCCCAGTTCTGTGGCAGGTAGAGACAGGAGGCTCCCTGGAACGTGGTGGTCACCACCCTACCTCAGGTCTCAAAGAAAGTAGGTGGAGATCAATAGAACAGATCACTAATGTCCTCCTCTGGTCTTCATGAACGTCTGTCCTCTCCATACATGTATGCTGCACATATGCACACATACAAAGTAAAGTATAAGACAGCTTAATCTCTGTGTGCCCGAAATCTCAATACTGAGGCAGGAGGATCATGAGTTCCAGACCACTGGCCTGGATTACACAGTGAGAATTTTCCTCAAAAACAACAACAACAAAAATAACAAAAACCCTCCAACTAAACAAACAAGTGAACAAAAAACTATATTTTCGACTTTAGCAACAGAGTTTCCCAGTGGAAGGAATGATGGTTTTTAAAAATCTGGATATCTGACTGCCTGGGGGGCTAGGACCCAGTGGCTGGATAGCCCAGAGACCTAGGATAGACCAAAACACAAAGCGAAAAAAAGCCATGATATGATGCCTAAGTTGTCATCAGAGAGGCTTCACCCAGCAACCATGGAAACAGACGCAGAGACCACAGCCAACCATTAGGGGGAGCTTGGGGGATCCTGTGTGGGGCGGGGGAGGACTGAAGGAGCCAGAGGGGTCAAGGAACCACAAGAAAAACCACTGAGTCAACTAACCTGGGCCTATAGGGGCTCAGACACTGAAACAGAAAGCAGGGAGCCCGCATGGGTCTGACCTCTGCACATATGTTACAGTCGTGTAGCTGGGTCTTCTTGGGGGACCTCCTAACAGTGGGAGCAGGAGCTGACTCTGCCTCTGCTGCCTGCCTTTGGGACCCTTTTCCCTGCTGGGTCCCTTCTCTAGCCTTAGTAGGAGAGGAGGTGCCCAGTCTTGCTATGCCACGGCTGGTTGATAGCCATGGGAGCCCTGCACTTTTCTGAGGAGAAACAGGAGGAGGAGTGGTTGGGGGTGCTGAGGGGAGGGGGAAGGGATTGGGAGGGAGGAGAAAATGCCATCAGAATGTAAAAACAAGCAAGCAAACAAACAATCTAGACATCTGTTAGAAACATTTGCAGGAGTGAGTTTAGGTATTTAAATTACTTAACAATTTAACAGAAATTCCGAATGATTTTCTTTTTGAGACAGTTTCCTGTAGACCAAGTTTTCCTACTTAGATGAGGATGACTCTGAACTTCTTATCCTGCCTCCACCTCCCCAAAGCTGAGGTGACAGGCACATGCCACCACGTGCCACCTCTATGCAATGCTGGGCATGAAGCTGAGGCTTCGTGGGGACGAGCAGGCATTCTACCCACAGAGCTCCGCCCCGGTCCCCACAAATGGCTTTATGGCCACTGCACAATCAACACGCTCCATTAGTGTCCCTCGACTCTTCCTCTCCAGATCATATTGACAACAGTTCTCCAAGCGCAGCAGGCAAGAGCCCACAGCATGAGGGTGCCTGACTTTCAATTTATCATGCTTAGAGTACAGTCGGGTACAGAGGTCCCTGCACGGGACTCTGAAGAATTTAAGATCTAAAATCACGGTGTCTTCATGTCACTCTCAAATGAAACCAAGGAGAGACCCCAGATACATTGTGGGGCCTCTTCACATTGCCATGCCAGTGTAACATGAGCCAGGAATTCCAGACTTTGGATATAAAATTAAGAATTTTAACCAATACAAAACAAACAAACAAAAACCCACCTAGCTGGGTGTGGTGGCACACGTCTTTAATCCTACCACTCAGAGGAGAGGCAGGCAGATCTCTGTTAGTTCAAGGTCAACCTGATCTACAAAGAGTCCAGGACAGCCAAGGCTCTGTTACACAAAGAAACCCTTTCTCAAAAACAAAACAAAAGAGAGTTTTTGACACTTCTAAACAGATCTCTCGCTGTCTCTGTCTCTCTCATGCATTCTTGCTCGCTTGCACACACACACACACACATATGCGCATACATGCACACATGCAAACACACACACATATGCACATACATGCACACATGCAAACACACATATGCACATGCATGCACACATGCAAACACACACCACACACACACACATACTCACACATACACACACTCACATACCACATACACACACACATATGCACATACATGCACACACGTGCACACACATCTTTAATGGGAGGTTGATGATTACCTGAACTAAGAGAAAGCAAAAATAATCTATTCTAACTCTGAAATCTCAAGAAAACTTAAATACAATATAATTAATCCTCTGACCTATCAAAACAAACTTATCAGCTATCGACAAAGACGTACTACGAGCTCTCTCTCTATTCCTGACCCTAGGCTACAACTTATGTAGGCTGAGAAAAATTGACTTGTATGTGCTGGCTTTGTGGGACAGTCAGGACAGATTATCAAGTGATGATAAACAGCATTCTAAAAAAAAAAAAAAAGTAGTTCTCAGAGCAAATCGAGGTCCACAGACAAAGTGTCACCCCCTCTTCTGAGGTAGGAAAACACCTAGGCTTCCTTTTGTATGTATGTTAATATAAGAATATGTACATGTATGTGTGACTGTACATGCAGAGGCCAGAGGCCAAGTCAGCCTTACATGTTGTTTCTTAGACACCAAATACCTGACTTTGTTTTTGAGATTTATTTCTTCTTATGTGACCTGTGAAGGCCAGAAGAGGCTGTCAGATCCCCCAAAACTGGAGTCAGAGAGTTGTGAGCCACAGTGTGAGTGTTGAAAACTGAACTTGGGTCCTCTGGCAGAGTAGTCAGTGTCCTTGATTACAGAGCCGACTCTGCAGACCCCACCTGGCTGTTTTTGAGACAGGGTCTCTCTTTGGCCTAGAGCTCACCACACAGGTTAGGCCGGTCAGCCCTAGTAAGCCGCCGTCTCCTCCTTCCCAATGCTGGGATAATAAGTGCACACTGCCACACCCAGCTCTTGCATATGGATTGCCAAGGATCACGCTCAGAGCTATGAACCTTACGGAGTAGAACTCCGAGTTCTACTTCTAAACTCATATCAGTAGGGGCTAAAACACAGGGAAGAGAGAGGTCTACACTACTGGGATCTTCCTGTCATGCTTGCTTTGAATGTCTGTATTGGGTTGGCTGTGTAAATCGGTCAACAGAGAGTTTTCAGACAACACATTGCACAGACAGCACATAATGAAACATGGGTTTCCCACCATCAGGCGCATGCCTGCATGGAGCTGGGACAGTAAAAGCATCTATGCGGCAGGATGCAATCCAGTCACAAAAAGGGTGGAATCCTAGCACCTGTAGCAACATGCATGGAACTGGATGCATGGGGATAAAGACATCCACCAGCCACATAAGGAGAAGTACCTGTGGTGCTCACTCCTGTGTCTGAGCTAAGACGTACTTTTGGGGATCAAGGGATGACTCGGTGTGTAAAGTGTGGCATGGGATCTCTAGCATCCATGTAAAAAGCCAGTTACGGAGGTACATGCCTACAACCCCAGTACTGAGGGGCAGGAAGCAGAGACAGAAAGGTCTCTGGGGCTCGTGGGACGGTCAGCCTAGTTGAGTTCCAAGGCCAGTGAGACCCTGTCTCAAGAAATAAGGCAGAGAAGATGTTCAGTTCTGATCTCTGGCCTTCACATGAACATGAATACACATGAACTTATACCCCACTGTGGTGGCTTAAATGAAAAAGCCCCCCATAGGCTCAAAGGGAGCAGCACAGTTAGGAGGTGTGGCCTTGTTGGAGTAGGTGTGGCCTTGTTGGAGGAAGTGAGTCACAGGGGGTGGGCTCCAAGGTTTCAGAAGCTCAAGCCAGGCCCAGTGACTCTTTCTGCTATCTGTGAGAGAACAAATCTTTTAAGTTCAGACTCCATTTTAGAGAACTTAAATTCAGGTAAACTAACAGGCTGGTACCTAACATTAGTTTCCAAGTTACCCCCCAACAAGACTGGAGCCTAGCTCTAGTTTCTATGCTAACCTCAATGAGACATTCATCCCCAGGTTAATCTCCCCCAACAAATCCAGCCCCCTGCCTAACAACCACCAATGCAGAGAGAAGCAGAAGTTAAGTTTATGGTCTGACTCCCTACACCAGCCAACTATGCTAAAGGCTACAATAGCACTCCAATTAGATGCTTGCCAGGCTAGAAACACACACACACACACACACACACACACACACACACACACACACACACACACACATCGCCGCCCCCACCCTCCCCACCTCACTGGCTTGCTGCTTTCTATAAAACTTTATCCCAATAGATGTTCAGGGCTCCTCTCCACCAAAACCATGTTGGTGGTGGGCTGAAGGAGCCAAGCCAGATTGAATAAAGGCCCTGATGTGATTGCACTGGATTGGCCCCTGTCTGGTCTTTTGGGGTTCACAACACTTCTGCAGATGTAGGGTTCTCAGCTGTCTCTTCAGGACCACATCTGCCTGCGTGCTGCCATGCATGATAAGGGATTAAACTTCTAAACGAACTGTAGCAATCCCCAATTAAATGACATGGTCATGGTGTCTCTTCACAGCAATCGAATTCCTAAGACACCCATGCACACAAACACATACATGTCTACACACATTTTTAAAAAGTTGTTTCCATAGAATCAGGGTTACAGGCATCAGGATATGTTGTTTTTTGAAATGGCTAGAAGAAATGACTTGGCATGTTCCCAACATAAAGAAGTGATTATTATCTAGAGTGATAGACTTAATCGTTACAAAATATGTGTGTAGTGTGCATATATGTGTATGTATATGCGTGGTTATGTGCATGTATATGCATGTGTGTCTATATATGCATATGTGTGTATGCATGTATATATGTATTTGTGTGTATGTATTTGTGTATCAAAATGACACTGTATTCCACAGATTGCACAAATATCTTTACGTATAATTTCATAAAAACACATAAAATCATTATATGTCAAAAAGTGATACTTTAAAAAAATGACAAGAAAAGAATCAGCAGGTTAGAGCTCAGTAATGCAGCGCCTGCCAGTGCGTGCAGGGCTTAATCCCAGCACTGCTAGACTGGAAAACAAACAATGCCTTAAGAGACAAACACTTAACTAACAACAGAGGACGGCCGAGGGGACGGCTCAGTTGGTAAAGCGGCAGCCTTGTAGGCTTAAGGATCTGCTTTTATTCTTTACTCCTTTCCAGAGGCCACAGAAAAAGGCCAGGCTTGGCAGCAAGTGCTTGGAATCCCAGGGCTGCGGAGGCTGGGATGGGTGGTGCCTGGGTTCACTAGTCTACTGGATGATTTTCAGGCTAGTGAGAGACCCTGTCTCAACAAAGCGAGGCGGACAGCTCCTGAAGAACAACTGTTGAAGCTGGCCTCTGGCCTCTACACTCACAGGCACACATGTGCACACCTATTGCTCACGCATGTGCACACACACACACACACACACAAGTCTGCAGGGGTGTACTGTGGATCTCTTTTCACTGTTACAATGTTTATGTGAAGAAGAGCCATTGGGACAATGCCAGGAAAGAAAACTTGTCTGTCCCAAGATATTAATCCCCAAGAAAGGAAAGGGAAAGGGCCTTGAACCTGAAGGGCCTGTAAGTCCCGCCTGGTGAGGCAGCAGGAGCCACAGCCGTCTACAGCGTCTCTGTATGAGGATGTGATGGAGAGGTTGAGAGTGGGGGCGGGGGCAGGAGGCTGATGGCAGAAGTGACACATGAAATGAAAAGTAAGCCCAGGGGAGCCACAGGATTATTACAGAACAAGGTGGCACGAGCCCTTCCCCAGAGACCACGCTGGCGTGGCCCACTTTCACGTCTTTACTGTAAAGACCCGGCTGCTCTCTGAGCATCACTGAGCCATGGATCCCTTCTTGGAGCAGAACAGATTCCAAAGGGAGCAGCAGAAGCACAGAGCAAAATGAAACATAAAATATCACTGCAGAAACTCACAAATACCGTTCTTTCTGAGGTAAGTTAGTCCCCAAAACTTCAGTGATCACAAACAACCTTTAAGTCATATAAGTTACACATCTTGGTGAAACTCCCCTCCCTTCCTGGAAGGAAATCGTATTTCTCTTTCTGATGTGTATTGTGTAGGTGTGTGTGATATTTGCATACATTGTACATAGAGGTCAGGGGAGGGTGCTGGTATCCTGTCCCATCATTCTCTGTCTTATTTGAGAGGGTCTTTCAGTTAACCTGGGCTAGGCTGGCAGTGGGCAAGCCTCAGCAATCTCCTGTCTTTGTCCCCCACAGTTCTGGGATTATAGGTGAATGTGGGTGGGCACGCCCATCTTTTTTTACAATGGTGCAGGGATCCAAACTCAGGTTCTCATGCCTGAGCAACAAATGCTCTTGCTTGGTGAGTGACCTTCTCAGCCCCAAAGCAAATTATTTTATTCATACAAGTCCACAAACAAAAATGGGTGCCTGAGTCCGGTGTGGACTGTAGCACGGGGTCCCAGTAAAGCAGAAGGCTGCGGAGTCTTGCTCCACTCTCCCAGTTCCTCTCCTGGCCTTTTTTTTCTAACTCCTGCAGAAAGTCAGAGTGACATATTTATCACACCGCGTTATTCCCATGGCAACTGGCTGTGATAGCCGACTGACAGCTCTTCAGCGAGATCAAGGAGTGCAAGGGGAGCACGAGCTGACTTTGAGCTGGTTCTTAAACCTCTCCGAAGCCCAGCCAGACACAGGCGGGAAGGAAAATTCCCTAGAAAAATCACATTTGACAACTCCACTCCCACTTGTAATTTCCTGTTGCTCTCAGGGGACCTTGAGTCCTCCCCGGGCTATAACCAAGGACTGCTCCCGAGAGGACAAGAACACGGCTCCAGGAAGCAGAGGAAATTGTTTCTAGGGGGGACCCATATGCTGCCTTGCCAGCTCTAGAGGGCATTTGAGGATCCCTAGATCACTCTAAAGCCCTGAGATGAACCCACAAAAAGGACCTGATTTCGATCAAAGCATTCAAACAATAATGAGTAAAGCGCTTGTTTTGTAAGCATCAAGACTCGAGTTCTGTTCTCAAAACCCACATTTTAAAAGAGAGTGGATGCAGGCAGGTTTCTGAGGCTCACTGGCTGGCTACCTTAGCCTACTTGTTGGGGAGAGCTGATATCAAAACTAAGATGAAGACTGAAGAAGGCACCTGTCTTCAACTACTGGCCTCTACATCTCACACAACTCGTGGATATGCACTCATATGCAGCACACACTCACACACATGCACACACAAACATACACACATACAGTTTTTAAAAAATGGTCTTAATTATAGGGACAGATTTAAGTCACAAGAATAATCAGAGAACACAGAGAAGGAGAAAAAGAATCAGTCACCCAAGATGGCATCTCTCTAACTCTGACATGTGATCCTTCCTCCATATATACCTACATTACATGTTGTTGTTTTAAAAAGTATTCAAATATTGTTATGTGTGCGTGAGTGGGTGTGTACATGTGTGTTGGGGGGTGGGTACAGGCAATGGCCAGAAAGAGGGCATTCAATGTCCTGGAGCTGGAGCTCCAGGGCACTGTGTGAGAGCGACCCAACTGGAGCTGGGATGCAGACTCCAGCCTTCAGGAAAAGTGTCCAGTGCACTAACTGCTGAGCCCCATGTACATGTTTTAAATGATGATGATGATGATGATGGCGGTGGTAGTGGCAGTGGTGGCGGTGGTAGGTATCACACAATCTATTCGCCATGGACAAATGTCTACATCAGTGAATGCAACTAGGAACACAAAAGGGAACCCTTCTGCCCTGTAGAAGGTGGACCTGAGGAGGCAGGTTTCTATTGACTTAAAAGATACAACACGGAGTCACCCTGACTATAGAACATGGGAGGAAGTGCATGTACTAAGCAGATGTGCAGGAGAAAATTCTTTTCACACTGTGACCTCCCTGGTGCTCACCGGTTTTATGGACAACATGGTTGTCTGAGGTCCCCGGTGGACATAAGGGACAGAAACAAGTTCTGAGCCCAAGCATCGGGGCTAGGGAGTGACTCAGTTTCTAGGCTCTGCTATGTAGAGAGCATCTTTTTCAACACTGTCACCCTACCAACAGTGTGGAAGTCTTTTTTGTTGGACATAACCCTGTGGCCATCAGTCACTAGGGCCACACCCCAGGCCCCTAGTGTTCTGGCTGGACTCCACCCCACAGTCACCTGGCTACAGCCAGGTTTTCCCTGCCCCACAGTTACCTGGCAACAGCCAGGTAGCCGGTCCACTATAAAAGGGGCTTCTTGGCCCCTCCTCCCTCTTGTCTCTTGCTCCCCTGCTCCCCCTCTCTCCCCATTCTTTTCTCCTCTTTCCACATGGTCATGGCCAGCTCTCATCCCTCTATCTCTCCTTTCTCTCTTTACTTTTCTACCTCTTTTCTTTTTCCCTATCCTTCTATAAGAAAGTTTTAAAAGCCTGGGCTGTCTCCTCTTATGTAAGCCCGCCATGCTGGAGCAATGGAACAGCCCTGACAGTGCTTCCAGCTGCCGGACCAGACCAAGGACTCCCCCACCCAGCAGGGCTTCCTTTGCGGTACACGGGCCAGCTCGCCAGTCCTCCACTTTTTAACATGCTAACTCTTCCTCTGCTCTAGGATCTGTATAGGATCATTTACATTTATCTTTTCTATACTAACTACAAGGTGCTCTGAATGTATGTCTATGGTATATGCACATGTATGTACAGGTTCATGTGTCTGTGTGTGCAGTCTGAGTATGTGTGCATGTGGCGGTGGTGGTGGTGATATCAGTCATTTTACACCTTATTTTTACTTTTACTTTTAAATTAAATTAAATGAAATGTTTTGTGTTGTTTGTTTGTTTGGGGTTTTTGTTGTTGTTATGGGGTGAGGGTTAGGGCTGTCCTGGAACTCACTCTGTAGACCACGCTGGCCTTGAACTCAGAAATCCACCTGCCTCTGCCTCCCAAGTGCTGGGATTAAAGGCGTGCACCACCACTGCCTGGTTGTTTTTTATTTTCAAGACAGGGTTTCTCTATGTGTAGCCTTGGCTGTCCTGGAACTCACTCTGTAGACCAGGCTGGTCTTGAATTCACAAAGTTCCATATGCCTCTGTTTCCCAAGATCTGGGATTAAGGGCATATACCACCACCCAGCTTAAATGTTTTTAATTTGTGTGTGTGTGTGTGTGTGTGTGTGTGTGTGTGTGTTGACTATAAGTGAGAAGGCACAGGAGTTGGAGCTATAGGAAACTGTGAGCTGCCCAACATGAGTGCTAGGAACCGAACTTGGGTCTTTTGTAAGAGCAGTGTGTACTCTTGGCCACTAAGCCATCTCTCCAGTTCCTCCGCCTTACTTATTTGAGACAGGATCTCACTGATCCTAGAGCCCAGCGATCGGCCAGCCTGACTGGGTAGTGAGCCCCAGGGATCCTCCTTGTCTATCTCTCCAAGTCCTGAATAGTTCTTCAGTCAGGTTAGCAACTTTTTAATCTGTCATTTAACATACTTAACATACGTATTCATAGTTTGTTACTTTTCCTTTAGGTCTGTGCCTTATTTAGGGTGTTCATTACTGTGATGAAGACCATAAGCACATGGGTGGGGAGGGGATTATTTCAGCTCATAGTCTCACATCACAGTCCATCATCAAGGGAAATCAGGACAGGAATTCAAGCAGGGCTAGAACTTAGAGGCTGGACCTGATACAGAGGTCATGGAAGGATGCTGCTTACTGGCTTGCTCCTCATGGCTTGCTCAGCCTGCTTTCTTATAATATGCAGGACCACCAGCACAGGGGGTGACAACATTCACAGTGAGCTGGGTCCTCCCACATTAATTATCAACCAAGAAAAATGTATCACAGGCTTGCCCACAGGCCAATCTGGTGGGGTCATTTTCTCTCACTTGAGGAGCCTGCTTCCCAAATGACTCTAGCTGGTGTCAAAGAGACACAAAACTAGGCAACACAGCCTGTGGACCATTTTCAAGGTCATACTTATCATCATTTCTCCTCTATAGCATTCCTCTGAGGTCATGAGCTCATGTTTTTATGAAATGAGAAGATGGCTAACTGGTAAAGAAACGTGCTGTCAAACCTGAAGTTCTAAATTCCATTCCCTGGGACCCATATGGTGGGAGGAGAGAACCAGTTTCCACAGGTTGTCAACTAGCTCCATAGAATTACCATGGTGCGTATCACTGTGCCCCTCACACATGCATACATGCATGTATAACACATACAAGCATACATACAAAATTATATATATATATATTTGAGACAGGGTCTCACAGTGCTATCCTAGAACTCACTATGTAGACTAGGCTAGTCTCAAACTCACAGAGATCCACCTGTTTCTGACTTCCAAGTGTTGGGATGAAAGGCATATGCCACTACACCCAGCAAGTAAAAATAATTTTTTAGAATTATTTATTTTGTGAATATAAGTACACTGTAGTTGTCTTCAGACACACCAGAAGAGGGCATCTGATGGTTGTGAGCCACCATGTGGTTGCTGGGAATTGAACTCAGGACCTCTGGAAGAGCAGACAGTGCTCTTAACCACTGAGCCATCTCTCCAGCCCCAAGTAAAAGTATTTTAAAATGATGTTTACATTCTAACATTAATTCATCTAGAATTTCTTTTTAAATAAAGACTGGATTAAAGATTTGCAATTCATATCCTAGAAACTCACATCATTGTTTGGTTAATTTGTTTCTTCCCTGTTTATTTAAGAGATGTTAACTTTATTATCTAATAGCCTTTTTCCAGTTTGCACTGGGTTTTGCATTGCTTTTCACTGGGCTACTTGTCCATTCTCACACCAATACCAGTCTATAACATTCTTTTGGGCTTCGGATTTTAAAGCAAGCCAGGCTTCTTCCAGTCTCTAGAAGCCTCAGTCAGAGAAGTGCCACCTGCTAGAAAGGCAGCATTTGATACACCAAGGGTCAAGTTAAAAAAAAAAAAAACAATTTTCACTGTCACAAAATAAACATTCAATACTATCTAATGGATGGCTTTTTCCAAAAAGCAGAAACATTAATTTATTATTTATTCATTTATAGACAGGCTCTCGGCAGGAGTCTAGATTGGTCTAGAATTTGTTGTGCAACCCAGGCTGGTCTGAAACCCATGGTCATCCAGCCTCAGCCTTGCCTTTACCAGGATTAAAGGCATGCATCACCATGCCCGAAAAGAAGCCATTATAAATAGTCTCAAACTTGATTTTACTTCTAGGGAATGGGATCCTGGGTGAAGTTACAGAAAATAATATAAGCACTAGAGATTACAATTCCCATGCCCAATTCATAGACAGAAAAATGATCTTTAACTTCAAATAACAATAAATCTACTGTGTTTATAATACAAACAGGTATTAATTATAGTAAACTGTGTGGACTTAACAGAGAGATGAAGTTTATGTTTTCATAACCTGCCATTTATTTGAGGGAGTGTATGTGTATGTGTGCGTGTGCATGTGTGTGTGTGTGTGTGTGCGTGCAAGTGCCCATGCAGATGCAAGAGTCTGTGTGCAGAGGCCAAAAAAGGACATCAGTTATCAGTGTGCCACCTTATTCCTTGAGATTGGTCTCTCAGTGAACCTGAGCTGGGCTGGCAGTCAGGAGCCCTAGAGACCCTCCTAACTCCACCTCCCACACTGCTGTGGTCACAAGTGCACACATGGCCACAGCCAGCTTTATTACAGAGGTTCTGGGGTTCAAATCCAGGTCCTCAAGTTTGCACAGCAAGCTCCCCTACCCACAGAGACATCTCCCCAGCCCTTTAACTGATTATTTTAAATTCTATTTCATTGGAAAGAGGTGAATTCCTCACCAAACTGAGGGCTCCCTGCGTAGCCCTCACGGTCCATGTCTCCCACATACTGTATGTGGGGACTCAGGGAGTGTGTACTGTGACCTCAGAGGTGTGTCCCAGGCTGCATGTGCCTGCTACTCAGGATTGCTCACACTCACATACACCATCTTAGTGAAAGCAGAAGTAGAATAATAGTGACATCTAATGGCCAGGAGTCACACAGCACTTCTTTCAAATAGAGCCGAACACACAGTCTAGGTTGAAAGGCTAAGTCGGGTGATTTTCCCACTGTACACATCAGGCGTATAGTTTAAATTCCACAGCTTGGCTGGCCCCGAGAGTCTGGAGTGATTATCAGAAGTGATGCTGCGTGTTGTGCAAACAACATCTCATTTCATTATTCTACATTAGTTCCACCAGGTCCATTTCTCTCCAACAGTGTTGTTAACGGTCTGCAGCTACTGTGCTAACAACCTGTCAATCATTTAAAATGACCCTCACCAGAGAGCCGGGCAAACCTGTAAAGGACTGTTTGCATTCTGCACATATGCAGAGCAAATGCCAGTGCCCTTGGTCAAGTGATCAGAACACACAGCATTTTCAGAACGGGGGGGGGGGGTGTTTACTTTGCATAGATGCCATCAGCCAGGAGGCCTAGCACACAGGTCGGGAAGCCCAGTGCCCTCCACCCACTCTGCCCTTCTCACCTACGCCTGAGTCCTTCAGTGTTCTGTCTTCCTTTAGCAGGAGTGTGTCGTCGTCCTCCAAACCCAACACAAGCTCATTTGTCTAAAGAGAAAGAATCCCCATTTGATCAGTACGCTTGCTCAAGACATCCTGAGGTGTCGCTTGTCGCTTGCACGGGGCTAGGAAAACAGTTCAGTCAGGGAAGTTCCTGCTCTGCAGGGACAAGGACTTGAGTTCAGAACCCTATGCTATGTAACACCAGTGCTGGGGAGGTGGAGACAGGAGGATTCCCTGGCGCTCACTGGCCAGCCAGACTAACCAAACAGCAAGCCCGGGGTCCAGTGAGAGACCCTGTCTCAAAAAGGAAGGTGAACAGGACTGGAGGCAGCTTGGAGGCTCGCACTTGCTTCTCTATCATGACGACTGGTAGATCATAACACCAATGTCAGGCAACTCACATGTAATTCCAGCTCCAATGGATCTAAGGCTCTCTTCTGGACTCTATAGGCACACCCCTGCACACTCATGTATATACATACGCATGTGTACAGTGCAAATAACAAACAAACATATTTTTAAAAGTAAGGTGGATGGTGATAGAGGAAGTCACCCAACATCAATCTCTGGTTTCCATAGACAGGCATATATATACAGGCACCCAGCATGTACATGTATACACACCTATGGACATGGATATACAACACACACAGCTACTACATGGAGTCTCAGCAATAATCTAGGTCATGTTAAATTTTACTGTAGTAAAGGGAGAACAGAGTAGATGCAGAGTGCAGACCTACTAAGTGCCAATATAGTCCACTGCACGCTACAGGCAGGCTTTGGAGTCAAACCAGGATTACCACACAGGTTCCCTCTGCCTAAACTTAAAGCATCTCTAAGCTTCAGTTACCTGCAGCTAGAGAAGGGGAAAGGAACGCAGCTTCCTCTTTCCCCGGTAGCAGGGGTGTGTGAGATCCCTGACTAAGCCTTCTGTGTCTGCTGTCACCATGTGGCATTGTCATTGTTACAAGAACCTGGGAAGATTTGCAAACATACAGGCCCAGGGCACATGGCTCATCAGAGGTGGAATTGGAGACATACTCTTGACAATGTGACTTCTGAGAGACGCAAATTGGCCTTAAGCAGCCCCAAGGGCACATTTTTAAAAACCGTGCCCAAGCTGACAAGGATTTCAGCCTGTGTCTTATTAACTGTCATGTGGTTTGGTGTGGTGGTGGATGTTTGTTTTCCGGTGATGTTTACAAATCTAGTTGGACATCAAGGGAAACAATTTGGAGTTGTTGTCTTCATCTGAACAGCACACGGTGCCACCTGCCAATCAGAATTCAGCTGTCTAGCAGGCTATTCTAGTTCCATGTATGTGTGTGCACATGAGTGTGTGGGTACGTGTGTACTGCAGGCCAGGAGTCAATCTTAGGTGTTGTCCTCAATCTCTACTCCTCCTTATTTTTTGCAACAGGGTCTCTCACTGGACCTAGAGCTCACTGATTAACTGGACTCGCCGGCCATGAGCTCTGGGAATCTGCCTGTCTCTGCCTCGCCAATGCCGATTATATGTTTGCCACCACACCTGGCTTTCTATGTGAGTCTTGGGGACCTGAACTCTGCTCCTCAGGCTTGCAAGCCAAACACTTTACTGATTAAGCAATATCCCAAGCCCAGTCTACCCTATTTCTAGAATATATCTGAGACAGACTCAACAGAAAGGTCTCTCTTCTACCCAAACAGAAGCCCCAAAGCCAGACGCCATATTCCATGGCTCATGAACTTCACTCGCTACAGACAAAGGGCCTTGAAGTCCAGAGCACATTTACTGAGAAAATAAATTGTAGTGCTTTATTAAAAGTTCGTTTAGAACACAGAGACTAAACACAAAGTTCTCCAAGCACATAAAGAGTGACAATTAGAAAGTCTCCTGCTCGCTAGCCCCGGCTACAGAGCTCTCCTCTGCAGAGCCTGTGTCTGCAAGTGTGCTTCCTGATCCCACCGCTGCATACCACACATGTGCAGGTGCTCCCGTAAGCCCTGCTGTGCAAACAAAGTGCATCATGTGCCGTCTTCTAAAGTCTTACTGTTTTCTCTCTTAAAAATATGGCTGTAGGGCCGGAGAGATGTCTCATTGAGGAAGGCCATTCTCTGTTTGAGCATGAGGACTTGAGTTCAAATCCCCATTACCCTCGAAAAGCTGAAGGTACCTATGACTTCACTACCATGTGGAGAGCAGACAGGAGTCACTGGGGCTTACTGCCTGCCAGCCTAATTCTAGACTCAGGGAGAGACCCTGTCTCAAGGGAGGATCATTGAGAGTAATGGAGCAGTACAGCAACACCCTCCCCGGCTGCTGCAGACACACCGACGAGGGGCGGGGCTGAGTTCTAGCATGCATGGCTCTGCTTCTTGATTACAGATGCCGTGGCTTCCCCGCCATGATGGACTATCCCTAGAACTGAGCTTTAGTTATATAAGATAATACATACGTAACAAAACCCTGTTAAGTCGCTTTTGTCAGGCATTCTCTCACAGCAGAGAGAAAAGAAACTAAAAACTTCAAAACAAAATCATACCTTGCCTTCCCTACTGTTTGGAAGTCAGAATGAAAACACTACTCACACGAAGCCTGAGGTGACTGTGGTAAAATGTTCTCGTAAAAGAGCAGGTGCCACACTGTAGCCCCAGACACGTGTGAGCCCAATGTTTTGAAACACTGTCAAATTTTCATATGAAATAAACGTTACCCTAATCCGAAACCAACTGACACTGGCGGGCACTTGCTCCTGACATGTGTGGCACGCGTTTACCTGAACACTTGAGTTTACAACTGTACCAGTGACTGAAATAAGAATAAAATGCGATTAATTCATGACTACTTCACTCAACTCTCATTAGGGAGGGTGAGTGAGATGACTCAGCGGACAGCACCTGAAGCCTGAAGACCCAAGGGTGATCCTGGGAATCTACATGGTGGAAGGAGAGGACAGAGTCCTGAAAGTTGCCCTCTGAGCTCCACACATGCACCACTGCATGCACACACCCACATGCACATGCAATTAACAAATGAAAATGCAATAAAGATTTTAAGCACTATAAAAGTTCTTAAGGCCCAAGCATTACACTGGGTGCTAGAGGTATGAAGGGGCCTGAACATAAGGCACGGTCCCTCAGGGCTCGGGCGTCTCATAGTTCAGCTGGTGAAGTGCTTGCCAAACAAGTTCAAGGACCTGAGTTCAAAAACTGGGCATGGTGGTGCATGTGTGCAGCCCCAGTACTCACTAGGTGCAGAAAGGATGATGCTGGGAATAAGCCAGCAGTGCAGATGTCCCGAGCCCCAGGTTCAGTGAGAGATTCTGTGTAAGCTACGGTGGAAGCCAGGCTTAGTGGCACACGCCTTTAATCCCAGCAATCTCAAGGCAGAGGCAGGCAGATCTCTGCAACTTTGAGGCCAGCTGGGTCTACATAGCAAGTTCCAAGTCATCTAGAGAGACCCAAAATGTGGAGTAAATATGTAGAGTATTTGCACACATATGTGTCTGTGTGTTCATGTAAATGCCAGATGTCTGTCCATGTCAGTTACTTTCTTCAATTTCTGCTAATTTTGTTGTAATATCTTTCCTTTTTAAACCCTTTACTTTGTGACATCATGGGGAAACCTCAGGTGCACATAGAAAAGGCAGACATGGTTGCGGGTTAAAACAATACAATCAGACAATGCTGAAGCCAGCACGGCCTGCGACCGTATGAACCGATGGAGAAGTGGTGTCCTGGTTCTTCCTCCTCATCCACTTCAGATCCTTCTCTGGAGCTGCCGTGTCCTCATGGGCCTCACGAAAGTCTCCTTCCACCACATCCTCACTCTCGCACCCGTGAGCAACTCGAGAGCTTGGCATTCATAAAGTCAACCCGGAGACCCAGCCCCGCCCCCTCTCTACCTTCCCAGTGCTGAGATTACAGGTGGGTACTACTGCTTTTACCTGGGTGCTGGGGATCAGAACTCAGGGCCCTGTGCCTGTAAGGTAAACACTATTGACTAAACCATCTCCCAGCCTCCACTTTTCCCACCTTTAATGGGAAGGGAAGATGGAAAGAAAAGAAAAGACAAGAAAAGAAAAGAAAGCAATACTCCAAAAAATAAATTTCTAGAATAGGAGATATTTTAGACACACAGGTCCATTTGCTTATTCCCTATTCCAGCAATATTTGCGGAGGTGGTATAGCAGAAACCCCATCCACCAGATACCCCACCCATCAGAAACACTCCTACACACACCTTAGCTTTGTGAGCTTGATGAAGAATCTTTAGTGTATCTGAAAGAAAAACAAACAAGTTCTTACTTCACACAAATGTATCTAAAAACATCTGCTGTAATTATTAAAAGAAAAAACTGGAAAAGCAGAAACCCTTTCTTTACGAAAATACCTATTTAAAATCTGTTCAACTTAAAAGGTAATGCATTTTAGTAAATTATTCAAAGTATAGGAGGCCAGAGGTAGAGCTTAGTGGTGGAGTCTTGCCTGGCATACAAAGGTCCTGGTAGGAGGAAGGAGGGACAAAATGGGGGGAGAGGAGAAGGGGGAACAGAGGAAAGAGGAACAGAGAGGGAGAAAGAGAGAAAGAGGAAGGGAGAGAGATACAGAAAATGTTTTCAACTGATAAGTGTCCATCCCCTTGACATTGAGTGATACGACATTGTCATCTACAAAGTTCACAATCAGGAACCATTGAACTGCAAAAACCAAATCACAGAAAACTTGGTAATGTTTTAAGTAAGTGTCACTTTTGCACTGGGCCTCGTGAGCCCTGTGGGTCAGACATGTCTGTGTGGGTTCAAAGTTGAGGACTTTGGCATGGGACACTGGAAGTCTGAAAAGCAAACACGTAACTCCATTGTATCTTCTATAGCCACTAAAAGCCAAGCATGAACAATTAAAAAGACCAATCCATATATAAATCACATATAAGACACACGTGAACAGCCGGGCATGGTAGTACACATCTTTAATTCTGACATTCAGGAGACTAAGGCTGGCAGAGCTCTATGAGTCCCAGGCCAGCTTGGTCTACAGGGCAAATTCTGGCCAAGACTGCAAGGTGAGGCTGTCTTTAAAATAAAAAGACACAAGCGAGAAAAGTGGTTTATAAAGACCACTCAGTCCTTGGGGCAGTTACCTTCAGAATCAAACATTACCTGGGCTCATGGCCATGTGAGCAGACCAGCGCCCAAAAGACCCCAATATCCGTTAGGACTTTTTGTGTCTATATGTTTACACATGTATGTGCAGGTGCATGTGTATGTGCCTACACATGTATTCAGTATGTGTATATGCATGTGTGTATATGTGCATGCACGCATGTATACATGCACATGTGTGTTTGAGTGTTGCAGGCGTTTGTGCATGGGGTGCATGTATCTATGTGCACACACATGGAAGCCTGAGGTTGATGTCAGGTGTCTTCCCCCCTGGCTAGCCACACTGTGTTTAGAGACAGAGTCTTTCACTGAACCTGGAATTCACATATTCTGCTCACCTGGCCCTCCAAGTAAGCAAGGCTGGCTAACCAGCACACTCCAGGAACCTGCTGGTCCCTACTCTTCAGTGCTGCCAACGCAAGGGTCCACTACCAGGATGGGCTTTTTCACATGGGATCAAACTAAGGTCCTTAGATGCACATAGCAAGCTCTTTACCGAATGAGTTACTGTTTAATGCTAAACATATTTTTTAGATTTATTCATCTATTATATGTTATGAGTGTTTTGGCTGCGTAGATGCATATGGATCATGTATGAGCCTGGTGCCATCAAAAGTCAGAAGCAGGCATTCAGTGCCTATGAACTGTACCAAGAATGGCTGTGAGCAACCACGTCTGTGCTAGGAACTGGACCTGGGTCCCCTGCAAAAGCAGCAAGTGCTCTAACTGCTGAGAAGTGTCTCCAGACCCTAATGTGAAGCAAGTGCTCCAGTGTGTCCAGCAAACTCATACTAGCAAAGCTACAGTATTTTAAAAGGAGGCCAAAAGTGTTTTGAGCACACATTTTCACCAGATTTTTCTCTTCAATAAAATTGGCAAAAGCAAAGAAAGCAAAGAAAAATGTCCCCTTCTTCCACAGTGACATCATCACTCATCCTGTCTTTGGGGTGATCTGTTTGTTTTTTGCTTTTGCCTGGTTTTGATTTTTGTTTGTTTGAGACAGGTCTCAGTTTCCCCAGGCTGGTTTTGAACTTGCTATACAGCCAAGGCTAGTCTTGAGCTCCTGGTTCTCTTGCTTCTAGCTCCCCAAGTGCTGGGATTACAGACATGCTTATTTTGACTCCTTCAAAAAAATACCACAAACCACTTTATTAACAAAAACATCTTTCCTTACTAAAAATTCCTTGAGCAATTTTATAAACACAGTACTCTGGGCTAGGGTAAAGTGTGTGCGGCTCTTTCCGAGGATCAGGACCCACGCTGGGCGGCTCGTGATTATGATCTGACTTAGCTTCAGGAGATCCAATGCTTCCCTCTAGCCTCCACAGGAATATACACGCAGACACATATGCAGATTAAAAATAAGATAAATGTTTTAAATATATCTACATAGGGGTTGTGAAGGTTGCTCAGCACTAGAGAACACTTGCTTCTCTTGCAGAGGACCCAGGTGTGCTTCCTGGTTCCAGGCCTGCACATGCTGGTCACAACTGTCAAGAACTCCAGTTATGGGAAGTCTGACAAACTCTTCTGGCTTCTGCAGGCACAGCATGCACATGGTACACATATATACACAGGCAAAAACTCATACACATAATCCCAACAACAGAGAAAATGGGATTCTAAGTGTTTAAAATAAATAGCATTCTATATTTGTGGAGTATTTTATATGCTAGCCCATGCATTGTTAAATTTCATACTGCCTCAAAAAACACACAATGCTTGACAGGTGTTCTGACACACGGTTTTAATCCCAGCACTTAGGAGGCAGAGGCAGGCAGATCTCTGTGAGTTTGGGGCCAGCCTGGTCCAGATAGTGAGTTCTGGGCCAGTCAGGGCTACATTGAGAGACTCTGTCTCAAAAAAACAAACAAACAAACTGTAAAAGTAACTTTTATTCACCAGATGTAACTGTCGTCTCAGAGGCTTACTGCTAAATAAGCTCATCCTTTCTAGCTCTTGCTGAACTCGGGCTGGCTGGTCCAACTCAGTGGTTCGGGCCCAAAACTCCTTTCTGAGCTGACCAATTCAAACTGGCTTCTCTCTGCTTCTGAATGAATTGTTCTGCTTAGAAAAACTATCTGTGAACTCCATGAACTGAACTGCTCTGAAGTGAATTGACTCTCCCTGCCCAGTTCCTAAGTAGCCTCTTTCCTGTCTGTTCTCATGAGAGTTGGATGCAGCCTATCTCTGATTCATTCTGTCAAATCGTTCTCTAATTTGTCACTTTGTCTGCCCCTAAATTAGACATCATTGTTTGGGATTAAATGTGTGTACTAAGGGCACATCTGTATTCCAGCTGGATTACACAGACATAGGTCTTTGGATGTGATCCCTTGCCAGAGAAGCCATGTTGCTGAATTAGAATTATTCTACTACAAACAAACAATAAATATAATTTTAAAACCCCCACACAAGGTTTAGCATGTGCAAAGAATATAGATGCCAGGATTACTCTGGATCCAAACACATGGTGGCTGAACCCCTGAGACGAACAGCCAATCCGCAGGTGTAGTTGCTAATTAAATGGGAGGGTCTCAGAGATCGCAGCCCTGGTGGCTGTAGGAGGGGCCCTTCACCCACCAGCACAACAACCAGCAGAGAGGAGAGCTGACATTGCATCCTCCCACTCATCAGCACCCAGCGCACTGTCCCCACAGGCCAGACAAGAACCAGGGGACCAGGGTAGGTGAAAAGCCAGCACCAAGCCTTTCCTTACACAGCCACACCCACCCGAAGAGCCTCTCCACGCCTGCCAGGACCTGCTGCTTCTGCAGCTCCTTCCTGTTCTTCTGCCAGTTCCCCTGAATATGCACACATGCTGTGATGCAATGGGGTTAATGAGACAGTAATCTAATGATGCATTTTCTACCCCAGTGAGTCTCTGATGGTTACACTAGCTTATTTTATACTGTTGTGTTGTGTGGTGGTGTGTGTGTGTGTGCACACAAGTATGTAGGGTTGTAGGGTTAAGGTTAAGGTTAGGGTTAGGGTTAGGGTGTGAATGTGAAAACCAGAGAGCAATGTCAACAGTCTTTCCTCAGAAGTCACCCAAATTTATTTACTTTTGAGTTTCTCACTGGCCTTGGGTTCATGGATTACATTAGGCTGGTCTGGCCAACAAGGTCCCAGAACACATCTGTCTCTACCCTCTCAGCTCTGGGATTACAGACTTGTGCCGGTGTGCCTAGCATGTTTTCCATGAGTTGGGGGGAATGAACTCAGATCCTCAGTGCTCAGCAAGCACTTTACCAAATGAGCGAGTTCCATCTCCCAAGCTCTGCTTTATTTTAAAATTTATCTTTTGCAAAAGCTGACATTGTACACATTTGCCTACACACACAGACACACACATACTCACACACTCACACAATACAATATGCAAAAAAGGGAAACTTTATGTAATTTTCAGGTGGATTGAAGGCTATGATTTTAGATTCTATTCAATCTCCTTCAGAAGCAGTGAAAGCCACAATTGAGAAGTTCCATATTTACCTCAATCACGTTTCTTATTCCTTTCTCTATTTCTATGTTGAGTATGTAAATGCTGTGGGTCTCATAAATCAAAGCACTTTCCACTCAGGGCCTCCATCTCCTGCTGCCTGCCTCAGCGACCTCACAATTAGACTCAGGGTATTAAAATGCAGGCACACAGAGACTGTGATTTCGAAAGATTGTAGGTCATCGGTTGCCCTATCAGATGGGAACAGAATGAAAAGCCACTCTGGAAAATGACTTAAGGTGATAAAAAATTTACACTTTCAAATGTCTGCACTAATTAGCAGAAATATTTATTAGTTGCTTTGTCACTTTCAAGCAGGGTCTGAAATCCAAGTGTGCTGAGTGCTATTCTACTAAGGATGAGGAACCAGATGGTTCTATAACAGACTGCGACACAGCCTCGGCTTTAGGGTGGTATCTTCACTTTGTGTGTGAGTGTGTGTGTGTGTGTGTGTGTGTGTGTGTGTGTGTGTGTATGTGTGTGTACGCACACACTCGAGTTCATATGTGTGCTCATGTGGCCGCATACATGCATACCAAGGCGGAGGACGACGTGTAAAGATCAGTTCTCTCTTTCCATTATTTGTGGGTCCCAGGGGCTCGACTCAGGTGGAGAGGATAGACAACAGGCATCTACCTGCTGAGCCATCTTACCAGCCCTTATCTATTTATTTACTTACTTATTTTCGAGACAGGTGTCCTGCATCCCAGGCTGACCTTTTCAGCTTGCTTTATAGCTAAGGATGATGATGTTGAGCTTCAAGTCTCCCCCTCCCAGGTGCTAAGGGACCAACCACCATATGCAACAGCAGTAGGGAACTCTGGGCTCTGGGCACGCAAGGTAAACATTCACGCATCTGACACCCGCCCCCAGCTCCTGCTACTGGGTTTTCAGGCCACTACTTGTAGCATATAAAACTAGCACGTTCAAGCTATTAGCCTTTAAAATGTTAAAGTACCTTTTGAGACAGGGTCATATGTGTCCCAGGTTGGCCTTGAACTCCATATGTAGCTGAGAATAACCTTCCACTTCAGATTCTGCTGTCTCTACCCTCCGAGTGCTGGACTACAAGTGTGCACTACCACATTCAGTGTTACTGGGGAGAGGGATGAAACCTAGGGCTTTGTGAACACCAACCATGCAGTCTATGGATGGAGCCACACCTACAACCCGAAGCGACTTCTTTTAATTTCTAGTCCCTGGCTGGTTTTTTCTTCTCCGATTACTTGGCAAAGAAACCTCATTTATAAACAGTTGTGCCCAGCACGCTGTTCCTCACAAGCACGCTACCCCCCTACACAGTCACAGCTGACTTTCACAGCGTGCTATGACTCCTGTCAATACGATTCCGTAACAAACTTCCATACTGATGTGGAAGCTGTGCCTCCTGCCCCTTCAGAGTGACTATAATTTATAGCAAATCAATAATTCAAAATGATGTATCTTTTGTAATAATAAAAGGTGGTTACCGTATTTGTAATTTCTGAGGGGTGGTGGCAGGCTGGTTCTCAAAGGGACATCTGCAAGAGAAAATGATCATTTTTTCGTCATTACAAAATATCCAAACAGGATGCAGAGTATTTCAGTTCTGCTCTGACCCATAGTCAAGATTCTTTTTCCTATTTCCTTTCCTTAAAAAGGTCTAGCGTAGCCCAGGCTGTCCATCAGCTAGCTCCATGTGCAGCCAATGGAACTCTCGATTCCCCGGACTTCACCTCTGAGTGCTGGGATTACTGATGCGTGTTATCATGCCTGGTTTATATGGTGTTAGGATGGAACTCAGGCACACCCCCAACTAAGCTACATCCCCAGCTACAGGCTAAGCTAATCTGAACAGTCAGACAAAATGAGGCTAAAGCACCATCAAGACCCAGGGGCCTGAGTGTAACTAAACCATCCTTGAGCTGCTGAGCTGGCGGCCACTGACCTGACAAGTCCCCGAAGAAGCGTTCGGGGCTGGGAAGGCTCGGCCAGCAAAGCACCTGATGCCTAAGTGAGAGGAGCCGGACCCTAAGGATGCACAGGAAACACTAGAGCACAGAGGTCTGCTTGTGTGATCCCAGCACTGGGGAGGGAGGACCCAGGGAGCCCTCAGAGGCAGGGAGCCATCCTGGCCCAATAAATGAGCTTCAGGCTCAGTGAGAGGCTTTTCTCACAAAAGGAAGGCAGAGAGTGATCAAGGAAAGACGTGGACCTCAGGCCTCCCCACGAGTATATGCTCACCTAATGTGCATCTGAACACACATGTGCATACACCCAATCCAACAAGTACACAGTCACACACACATACACACACACCACCACCACCACCACCACCATACACACGAATGTGTGCTCACCTAATGTGTATCTGAACACACATGTGCATACACCCAGTCCAACAAGTACACAGTCACACACACACACACACACAAACACAACATACACAAAAGCTACTACTTTGTTAAATACAAGGCTATCTGTGTGCACTCAAAACATGGACTATCATGCATGGATGAGCTAATGTTATTTTTATAATCATTGATGTTTTCTTAGCACATGAATCAGAGGCACTTTTAAGGGTCTTTGGCAACTAGTGGAAACCAGTGACCCAGAACAACACTACTCAGATGCCATCTAAAATAAATATTCTAACTCAACAGAGGTTATGCAATGATACAGAGCAGAGTTCTTTTGAAGATAAATTCCAAATCCCAACATCAGTTTTAACTATTAGCCGCTGAAGGCACAACACCTACAGAAGGCAATTTTTGGCATTTATCAAAATATATAAGACCACCGAGATGGCCAGGTGGGTCAAAGTGCAAACCTGATGGTCCTCAGAAAACCCACAGTGGGACACTGTGGCACACGTACATGTACACTCACACAATACATACATGCATATGCACACATGTGCATAAGCTTGCACATACACATATGTGAGAGATGACATGCATACAAGGGCCCCAAGTGAAACAATGCTCACAGTGGCAACCCTCTGGGAAAATCCAAATGACCTTAATTAGGGTTCGTGTTAAATACAGTCTAATCTACACAATGAAACATTTGTCAACTGTAAAAGAAAAGGAAGAGGCATTCTGTTAAGGTAAGACTTTCAAAGTATACATGTCAAGGGCACAGAGGTATAAGGGGAACATCCCTGTAGGAGACCACCTAAGCAATAGAGGGTAAAATGAGAGCATTTATTTGGGGGCTAACAAGATAGCTCAGTGGATAAAGGTGCTTGCTGCACAAACCTGGTGACTTGAGTTCAAGGCCAAGAACCAACATGAGCAGAAGGAGAGAAAGGACTCCACAAAATTATCCTTAGATCTCCACATGCACATCATGGACTGTGCACTCCCACACACAAAATAATAAATTAATAATAAAAAGTATGTATGTAGCTATTTGCTTGTACTTGCATGGGGGTGCTCTGCTCAGATGGGGGACAAGAGAAGAGGGTTTCCATTCTCCCAACAGCAGGAATGCATTAGGTTAACAGGGGGTTCTCTGCTAAGTTAAGGATAGCTGGAGATGTAGCTCAACGGTAGAGAACCTGCCTGACATACACAAGGCTCTAGGTTCAATCTTCAGCTCTAGGAAAACAAAAACAAAAGCAAGCTACACAAAGAGATAAACAGAACTCACAAAAAAATGCCCTTTAAACATATTTGTCCTCTGAGGGGCCAATAATACCCAAGTTAAAGTAGAATGCATTCATTTATAGTGCCCAGGAGCAGGACACTGAGCAGGTACCAGTGCCCACTCATGACCGTGCAGGCCAGTGGTAAATCCTGCAGCAAGTCCTGGCCACAGCCTGGACCGAGGTCTTCCGTGTTGAGATTCCCTAAGCCAGCACAAATGGGTCAGGCGCACAGCAGACTGGGACATGTGTATGGGCACACTCTCTCCTTCCCCTGCCCCCTCTCTATGTATACAAATGTGTACATGTCCCCGTGTATACAGATGCACAAGTGCACGCATGTAGGAAAGGGCAGACATTGATGTCAACCCTCTTCCTCAACAGCCACTTTATTTTCTGAGACAGGGTCTGTCACTGAATTTGGAACAAGCTGATTCAGCTGGACTGGCTGGCTGGCGAGTGCCAGGCTGATCAACCCCAGGCTGGTGAGCCCCGGGATTCTACCTCGGCTTCCCTGGCACTGGCATGTGCCTCGGTGCCAGCTTTTTATACTGGTGCTAGGGATCCAAGTTCAGGTCCTCACACTTGTACAGCACAGGCTGAGCCACCTTTCATACTCCAGCAAGTTGACACATACACAGTGTAATCCCTCTCCAGGTCCCAACAGTAATCTTCACAGAAACAGAATGAACACAAACACTCCTATGGAAGCACAAAAGCCCCACGAATGGCTTTGTTGAGTAAGAAGGAAAGCACTGGAGGCATCACGATGCCTGTGTTCCAAACATACAGAAAGCTACAGTAATACAAACAGGGCCTGGGATGGCTCAGTTAGTGGAAGGCTTGCACATGCCTGCACCGCATACACTGGGCATGGTGATACATGTCTATACTCCTACTGCTTGGGAAGTGGAGGCAGGGGGATTAGAAATTTAAGGTCACCTTCATTACAGGGAAAAGTTTGAGTCTATCCTGGGGTTCATAAGACCATGTCTCATAAACATTAATCAGTTTAATCTTTCTCAAGATTTATTTTATTACTGTTAATTCTGTGTGTGCCAGAGGGTAAACACACATGACTGCAGGAGACTGCAGAGTCTTGGGGGGTCGGGCTCCCTGGAGCTGGAATTTTAGGCAGTGGTGAGCTACCTGACATGGGTGCTGGAAACCAAACTTGTTTCCCCGTCTCTCCAGACAAACAAAGCAATTTTACAAAACAATTAGTGTGCAGGTTTGGAGTGAAGGTGGTGGGCACGGATGGGGAAACAGGGAGGGAAGAGGGGAGGAAGGGGATGCATGCTTTACCACTGTGTGCCACGCATGTGCCCGAGCCAGACGATGGACTCCTTGAAAGGGATCAGTGAAGAACTATCTCTGAAGCAGAGAGGAGCCAGGACCCACATGCCTTTCTTTACATCTCAGCTCCACGCTCAGGATGTTGCTCCTTGGATGTTGCTACAGTCACGCTGGTTTACCTAAAATGTCTCCATTCTCTGTTCCTTCATCAGCCCTGAAGATTAAGACACCACAGACTGTCTTCTCAAACTGCTGGGCAGTGCTCAGCACAAAAGGGAGGCCAGAGACCACAGCCTGCTTTTCTCACTGTGACGTTACAACCTAAAAGTTGCCCTTAGTATGTGGCAGGTATTCATAACCCTCCCCCCCCCCAAGAAGGAAGAGACACAGTGAAATCCCTGTCGTGAGCACTGAGGCTCCAAGAAGGTAATTAGGGATGCCCCTGTGGCTGTGGCTGGGTGGGCCTGGAACACTGTTATACCAGAAATGAAATAGTTAACACGCATGCACGTGTACACATGTACACATATGATAGGAATATCAACAGAATGCCAAATGCCAGGGCTACAACAATCCATTCAAGTTAATATCAATAGAAACCTATCCCACCCTCAGGGACTGAGGGGTAACTCCTTGCTCTCTGACTATAAACTGTGCACAGAAATAAGTTCCAGAAGATGGTCGCTGGGGGCTGGGCATGGGCTTAGTCGGTGGACTGCTTGCCTCACAAGAGTGCCGCTCTAGGCCTGTACTTCACACAGCTTGGAGGTCAAGGCAGGAGGACTAGGTGGTCAGGGCCATTCAGTTACATAGTGTGAGAACAGACTGGGATAAGTGAGAACATGTCACACACACACACACACACACACACACACACACACACACACACACACAGAAAGAGAGAGAGAGAGACAGAGAGAGAGAGATGGGGGGGAGAGAGAGAGAGAGAGACAGAGACAGAGACAGACAGAGACAGAGAGAGAGAGGGGGGGAGAGAGAGAGAAAGAGAGACAGAGACAGAGAGAGAGAGAGAGACAGAGAGAGACAGAGAGAGACAAAGAGAGAGAGAGACAGAGAGAGACAGAGACAGAGAGAGACAGAGACAGAGAGAGAGACAGAGGAGAGAGAGAGAGCGCAAAGCCAGAGCTGACAGGGGAAAGCGCACTTTACACAGACAACACATCACACTGCTTCGAGGTCCACACTAACAAGCACAGAGCACGTGCAATGCAGATGCCTTGACAGGATGTGAGGAGAGTGACTGGGTCTCCGGGATCTTCCTCCACAAGCCATGAGGACTACCCAGCCAGCCCTCACCCAGCAGCTCTCAGCCTTTAAGACAGTGCCGCATGCTGTGGTGACTCCCAACCATGAAGCTATTTTCATAGCTACTTCATAACTGAATTTTGCTGCTGTTAGGAATTATAATGTAAACATCTGAGATTTGACCCCAAAAAGTCACAGCCCACAGGTTGAGAACTGCTGCTCTAATCAAAGGGAATCCTCCCATACACCAGCCAGTCCTCAGCGCTGCCAGAAGCATGCAAAGTCAGAGTAACCATCACGGCCGAGAGGAGCCTAAGGACAACGATGGGTCTACAGGAAGGCAGGCCAGCTGTTACACGTGCCTGTCACACATCTGGATGACCTGAGTTTGATCCCTGGAACCAACAGATAATCGGAAGAAGAGAAACGACTTCATAAACTTGTCCCCTGACCCCACATAGGCATCTCTGACACACACACACACACACACACACACACACACACACACACACACACACACCCCATACATACACTCTACACAACAATAAAACAAAGTTAAAAATCAAAGCCATGACAGTGAATTATAAAAGCAGAACCTCTCTGGAAACCTTGAGCAAGAAAAAAAAATAAAAAAAATAAAAAAATAAACTTTAATCAATGATGATGTGTTCATTAATAGTAGCCAATGCTGCATTCTGATGTATAATGGTAAGAGAGGAAACTGGGGGTGATTAAATGCAAAGAAATATGTAAAGATAAAGAAATACTAGGGCCTACAGAGACGGCTCAGTCAGCAAAGTTCTCACCATATACTCACGAGCACCCAAGTTCAATAACCAGCATCTGCGTTATTGAAGAAGGAGGGGGGCCAGCTCTGGGCAAGAGCCAGGAGGCTCCCTGGGGCACTGGCCACTGAGCTCTAAGCCAACCAAGGAGAGACCCTATCTCAAACAAACAAAGCAAAAAGAGTGTAGAGAGCTAGAGAGCTGGCTCGGTGGTTAAGTACACATACTGCTCTTGCAGAGGACCGAGGTTCAGTTCTCAGCACCCACATTAGGTGGCTCATAACTGCCTATAACCCGGGTTCCAGAGATCCAACACCCTCTGGTCTCCATGGGCAACTGCTGCACATGGTGAACATAAACACATGTACACATGATAAATGACCCTTAAAAAACAAACCAAAACCAAGGTGTATATCCAAGAGTGACCTCTGACTGCCACATGCCCGTATACATACATGAACACATACCAACATGGACATGCACACACATACCGAAAAAGGAAAAGGAAAAAAAACTTAGAATAGTGAGGCTGCAGTACCCCCTCAGGCTGCTTTACAACACAACATCACCAGGCGTAACAGGATGTGAAGAAGTAACTCAGAACCCAAAAGCTGGACAAAGCCATCACCATTCATCACAGAGAAGGACCTAACATTCACAAGTAAGATTTGACATCTTAAAAATAACAAATGCTTCTAAATCAAAGACTACTTGAAATCTCATCTCATCTATAGGATTGGTTTCTGCACTCTTTTGATTCTATTACAGAAAACTGGTCATTTATAGAAGGAAATATATCATGGTAATCGAAATATATGATTAAGTGCTTAGTTGGCTAAGGCAGGACCTCTTGGTCAAGGTCAGCCCTGGCTACAGAGTGAGATCCTGTCGCGGTCTGAATATATGTGAACACTTACTTGGTTCCCAGCTGGAGGCACTGTCTGGGGAGGCTATAGGACCTTTAGGAGGTGAGGTGGCTAGAGAAATCGAGTCACTAGGAGTAGGCCTTGACTCATGTGCTGAGCCATCTCACTGGCCTGCCTTCCTCCCTGAGTCTGGTCCCTCATTTGTCTAGAACCCACTAGACAGCCTGCGCTGGCTGGCCAGAGAGCCCAGGAATCCTCCAGCCTCTGCCTCCTCCACCCTGAGATTACCAACGTACACCACTATGTCCAGATGCTTCACCCGAGTGCCGGGGACTGAACTCACATCATCAGCTTGTACACCAAGCCCCTTAGCAACTCAACCGTTGTTGCTACTAAATTCCAGTCCCGTACTTCCTTAATTTCTTTGTTCTTCCTTTCTTCACTTTTAAAATGGGGATACTACGAATTCCTGCTCGAAAGGGAGGCTAAAAGGAAGAGAGGAGACAATCTGGCTAAGATTCTTGGCCCAGTCCCTGACCTGCAGATGAGGCTATCCCATGTTATTACTGTCCCAAAATTCTTCAGTATCAAACTAGATGATCCTTTTTGTGAATTGGTGGGGTCACATAATTGCATTTATGAATTTTATGTGCTCATGTGCACGCCAACCTGCTTGTGCTCATATATGCAAATATGTGGTCCCACCAGTTTTTCAAAGTTCTCTAGGACCTTGAACCAAAAGACAGGATTGGACACAGAGCCCACAACTCAAAAGAGTCCACACCCTAAAGCTCACTTTTTTGTTTGTTTGCTTGTTTGTTTTTGATACCAGCTCTCTTGTGACACAAGCTTGCCTCAAACTCCCTAAGTAGCTGAGGATGACCTTAAACTCTTGATTCTCCTGCCCTCACCTCCTGAGTGCTGGGATTACAGATGTGTACCATTCCCACATCTCCTGAGTGCTGGGATTACAGATGTGCACCATCCCCCCACCTCCTGAGTGCTGGGATTACAGATGTGCACCATCCCTCCGCCTCCTGAGTGCTGGGATTACAGATGTGCACCATCCCTCCGCCTCCTGAGTGCTGGGATTACAGATGTGCACCATCCCCCAGATCCTGAGTGCTGGGATTACAGATGTGCACCATCCCCCCGCCTTGGGAAAAGACATCGATTTTTTAAATGACATTTTACTTAGGTTTTGTGATCAGTGTAGACATATGATCCATGGCACACTTCTGGGAGCCAGAGTACAACCTGTGGGAGTCGGCTCCCTCCTGGCACCGTGTGGGTCCTCAGGCTTGCTGTCGAGTGCTTTTCTATGTTACACTTTCTCCCTGGCCTGAAAAAGGCACCTTAACTCAATGTAAGCGAGGCAAGGGGAAAGAAGGGCTTAGGTAAGGCAAGCGTGGGTGGCCGGACCCTCCTATGCCCCCCTCCCACGGAATGGATCAGGTTGTGAAGTCGGAGGTCAGTACACGTGTAATCAAAACATCATGTCTTCATTGCAACAGATATGTGTTCAGTAGAGTTCATGCTCAAGAACAGCCTAATTGAGTTAGAAAAAGAACAGAGGAAAATCATAATCATCTTAGCAAGTTCCAAAATGATTTATGTGTATGTGTGTGTGCACCTCCTTGGCTGTGTATGCACAACATGCATGCAGTACCCACAGAGGCCAGGACAGGGCCTCCATGTCCTGGAACTGCAGTTGCTCTGTTCCAGTGTCAGGAAAAAGAAACCGAGGTCCTCCCAGAGCAGCAAGCGCTCTAACCACGGAGCCGCCCACCCGGCTCCTTAAGCAACCTTAGGATTTTGTGTTGGGTTCATTTTTCCACCATCCTGGGGCACACACACGTGGCCCTCAGGCCACAGGTTAGACGCACCTGCTTGAAACCTGGAAAATACCTAGCCACTCCTGTCTCGACATCATTTGACTTTGAAGAGAGAAGAAAGATTGGGTAAGTTTCATGCAAGTCATTATCTACTATCTCCCAAGTGCACGAGTGACTGACATGTCTACACAATCTGACCCAACATTAGGAAGGCAAAGGGACATAGACAACACGAGTGCAGAAAAACCCACATCTGTCACCTTGTGTGAGTCACCCGACAGGCATCTACACAGGCCCAAGAGAAAAGTGAAGGCTTAAACAAAAGTGGCTTCCAAGCCCCTAAAAAGTAACCTTGGTGATCTTCATCATTATGACACACACAGCTTGCACACACACACACACACACACACACACACACACACACACACACACACACACTCACACACAGTTGGAGACATGACTTCGTGGTTAAAACCCTTGCCACATAAATATGAGTACCAGAGTTCAATCCCAAGAACCCAGTGGGTGGGCAGAGAGACTGCTTATAATTCCAACCTCAGAAGGCAGAGACGAGGGTCCCTAGGAGTCAGTTAACAAAATCAGCCATGTCAGTGAGTTCACACATGCACACACATACACACAGGCATACATGCACACACACATGCACAAAATGGAAAAATAAGTAAATAAACAGTAAAAATATAGATATAACGTCACTAGGCTTCCAATTCATGGAATTATATATTAAAAGCTGTGTTGTGTATGCTATATCAATTTTACTTGACTTAAAAGAATAAAAGCATGTGGTGGATGCTGTATCAGATGCCTTGGGATGCTTCCATAATGAAGAGCAATAAGGCCTCTCAGTACTCAGAGGGCGCATGCTCAGGATGGTAAGCTAGCACCACCAGAAGGCTCTCATCCCTGGGCCAGGGAGATGCTCAGCTGGTAAAAGCGCCTGCTGTCAAGTAAGACGACCTGAGTTCGATCCCTGGGGGAGAACTGGATGCTGCACATTGTTCTCTTGTTTCCACATGCACACTGTGACATAAGTACCCCCCACATACACACACACACAATCCATATGGAAAATGTAAAGAATGTCCCATTTCTGAGACCACAGGGATCAGAGCTCTCCTGATTTCTTCAGCCCCCTGCTTCCACAGCCACATTCCCCAACAAGACTCCCAAGTGCTGGAAAGAAGACAGTGTCACTCCCTCGCCATTCAGTCTCCAAAGACAGAGACTCACTGCAAGCAAATTTGACTGTGTGTGTGTGTCTGTGTGTGTGTGTGTGTATACGTGTGTATGTGTGCATATGTGTGAGGAGACCAGAGGTCAATGACGGATGTCTTCCTCAATCTCTCCCCACTTCACTTTGAAGACAGGCTCTGCCACTGAACCTGGAGCTCATACCTCTGCCGGGCAGGCGTGAGGAGCAGAGGAAGCACTACATCTTGATAATGTGTATTTTGACATGAGTGAGGCCTGGTAATGACTCTAAGACTAATTGGCCCGCAGTAAACTGGCAAAGCCATTACCTGTTTGGGCCAGGCTCAAGAGGGATGGCAAAGCTTGGGCATCTGAGCATGGGTATAGATGATTGATCACTGTGTGCAAAGACTAGCAACTGTTGGTTTCCTCCTCCCAGAAGCACATTGCCTGGGACTACTCACCTACAGAGAGCTCCTGCCTAGGCTAGCTAAGCCATACCCCACCCCACCCCCAATCCTGTGCTGTACCTAATAAACATGAAGTTCCAGACAGCAGACATAACAGAGAATCTCAGCTGATCCCAGCTTTATTGTCTGTGTGTCTGTGTGTCTATCCTTTTCTCTTACTACCCCTAGCCAGGATTCTGGGACCCAAGCTGTGTTGGATGTAGCAGACAGGATACTCTGTCTCCATGCTCCCTCAGCCCCAGCGGGATTACAGGTATACACCTCCATTCCTGTATTACATGGGTTCTGGGGGATCAAACATGTGTCCTCCTCACGAATGTGTGGCAAGCACTTGCCAGTCACCTCTCCTGCCCTGGACCTTACTTTGAGGCTAAACATGATGGTAATAAACCCCTGGGTGTGTGTGTTCACAGTGCTCACTGACAAACCGGGGCAGCTGATGATGGGACTCAGGACAAAGGCCAGCCCAGGACACGGGCCAGCCAAGCCTCTGCTAGCACCAGCTTCCAAAGTGCTTCTGGCTTTGGTGATTTTTCTTAGTTGGTTTTGATTTGTTTTGTTTTTGAAGCATAAATATTTCTATGTGCCCAGAGTGCCTATATAGCCTAGGCTGACCTAAAACCTGCTAAATAGCACAAGCTAGCTTGAAGTCATGATTATCCTGGCTCTGTGTCCTGAGTGCTAGGAGTACAGGAGTACACCACTAAGCCCAGCCTAATGCTGTGTTTTCAAAGATTATTATTAACATCGTAGTCAGATGTTTTCATTGTCAAAACATAAATGAAACAAAGAAGCTCTAATCTCACATACCTTGCTTTAGAAATATTATAAATTCCTTTACAGTTTGATGCAAGTTAACTCCATGATATACTACAGGCTTGAAATTCCGATGCTCGAATGAACGGATGAGGCGAACAGTGACGGTGGCTTCCTCCGCAGCCATGTGGAGAGACACCTGTGGGAAGACGTGTGGAGAAAGTGGGTAAGGACAGCCACTGTTGGAATACAGGTCCTCAGCATCCACAGGACAGCTGGGCAGATGGTGACCTTCCCAACACTTGGGAGTCAGAGCCAGGGACTCCTAGAGCAATCTGGCTGGCAAGACTGGCCAGAATTGGGGACTCAGCCTCAATAATGAAGGAGAGAGTGACTGAGGAAGACACCCAGGGTCAACAACCTCAGGCCTCCTCCACACACTCACACACATGCACACACACACGCATATATACATACATACATACATTAAAATGGATAAAATTCAAATAAAAGTTATTTCTTAGCCAACGGCAGGGGCTTTAATAACATTGTCAACATTCTATGTCCTAAGGCAAGATATTAACTATATGGAGAGTGTGCAATTTTTATGCCTTTCAATTGTCTGAAATAGTCCATAACACAGAAATAAGTCATATAAACTTGGCTTGTCCAACTATTTTACTAAATTTGGGAAAAGATACAGCACATTAAGCATTAAAAAAAAGCAGGGAGTTTACTATTGAATGCATCAAATAATTTATAATTAAAATGAGCATATTAGCTATAATAAAACAGCTTCCATAAAACTTGCAATAGATTTTCCCCATAAAATAAAGGGTTCATCTAACCTTGTCTCATGGCTAATAAGCCTAATAAATCCTTTGATAATTCCAGTATTGGTTATTACAGCATTCCTCATTAACTCCTTTTAGATTTCTCCTCAGATAAACACAGTCCTAAAATCTACTGAACAACAGTTCAACAAACATTGACAAAATAAAAACTTTCAACATAGAGAGACACTTAATAAGGAGCATCTCTTGAGGAAGAAACTCTGTTAGAAAAGCAGTATTAAAGCTGCAGTTGGGGGATCAGTGAAAGCACTCAGCAGGCAAGCTGAGGACATGAGTTCAAATCCTCAGTACCCATGTAAAAGCCAGGCAGGCCTGGTGGTGTGCCTGTAATGAGGTGCTCTGGAGGTGGAGATGGATGGGGAAGGCAGGATTCCTGGGATGAACTGACAGCTAGACTGGTCAGACCGTCACCATGGCAATGGCCGATAGCATTCCTTTTCGGGGATCTGATGCCCCCTTTGTCAGAAGTCCCGACTTAGACCCGTGTAAGTGTTCTACAGGTGAATAAAGCCAGGTGCAGAGCCAAGCATCTCTGCCCCTGTTCTGCATCTGTCCCTTTAGGACTCTGATCTTTGAGTTCAACTGCTTGTGCTCAGGTCTACACGTCAATCACTTACGGGACCATTGTCTATAGGATAGAAGAGGCTGATTCATCTGACACTCTGGTCTTGCTCTTGGCCCCTCAAAGCTGAGACATCAGGATAACAGGGACAGATGTTTAGGATTTCTGAGGCACCATGAGCAACAGACTGCAGAGCCTGGTGCCCTTCCAGCCCATAGGAGAGGTATCTTCTAGTCTCTGTCTCCAGACCCCACCCCACCCCACCCCAAGTCCCGCTTCTTTCCCCTGGCCTGTGATGAAGGAACCTGTACTTGAACATGCAGAGAGGAGAGCTGTTTGCGGTGCTAGCCTACATCATCTGGGCGTTGCTGACATTCTGGTCTTTGTTTCCTGGTTTTGATGAGGATAGTGTCTCATAGCAGCCTATGACTGGTCTGGACCTTACTGGGTAGCTGAGGATGGCCTTGAACTATTGATCCTTCTGCCTCTGCCTCTGTGTTGGATTTACACCTAGTTTATTCAGAGCTGGAAATGGAACCCAGGGCTTTGGCATGCGAGGCGAGCACGCCACCAGCTGAGCCATGCCCCTCCCCTCGCATTCTTAATGCCTCCTTGTCCTTTGTGCCAAGAATTAGCATTGATGCACTGGAGTTCTTTCCTAGTCATGTTGTATCCTAGTGTAGATAGACCTGGGTTTGCTAGCAAAGTTAATGGGGAAAGAAATTTTACTTGATGTTTGCATTTAGAAAGCTGACCAGCGGCAGGGCAAAAGCAACACTGGCTCCTTACTTAACCCACACTCTTTATACAAAAGAAGAACCTTTAAAATATAGAAGCACCTCAAAAATAGGTGTATGCTTTTATAATCATAGGAAAGGCTCCAAGCAAACAGAAAGCAGGAACACTAAGAAAAAGTAGGGATAACAATAAAAAGTAATAAAAAACAATATCCTAATACAAATATGGTTAACAGTCACTAACAAAGGATTGTCTTAATTGTCCAAAGTCAGTCAGGTAGCCCAGGCTAGACCCTAACGAACTAAACAGCTAAAGATAATCCTAAATTCCTGGCCATTTTGCCTCTGGGATTATAGGTGTGTGCTTTCACACCCAACTTTGTCCACATGTTTTAAGTCAATAATGTGCATTATTTTTAATTCTAATGAACTTACCTTTGGTTCTAACTAAAGATCTGTAGTAGAAACATGAAAAAAGGCAATTATACCATTGAATTTGCAAAATTAAAGAACAAAACCTTTTCAAAGGTCTAATCAATGTTAAGCAAAAATGTGGAGGAACAAATATTTTTATATATTGTTGGTTAGAACATAAAATGACACATCTTTGGGGGATGTAAGAAGAGAAAGCTATAAACATTTTAAATCTGGGGTCTAGGGTCAGTCAGAACTGAACTTGTTATGCCAGCCTGGAGGCCTGAATTCAGAAAGAGCGGCAGGCAGCAGTAAGTGCTGGAAATCCCAGTGCTGGGGAAGTAAGACAGGAGGATCATGGGATTGCTGGCAGGCCAGCGTAGCTAACTAGTCAGCTCCAAATTCAGAGAGAGACCCTGTCTTAAAACAATAAGGAGAGACCGATTAAGAAGACGCCTGACATTGACACTCCCACTTTCACATGTACAAGAATCCATACACATGTACACAGCCATGTGTTCTACAGCACACACACAGGCACACACACACACACACACACACACACACACACACACACACACACAGAGACATGAAATCTTAATTTGGCCAGCTATTTAAAAAGCAATGTATCTACCAAGAGTTAACCCTAGCAAGAAAATCACATTAAATATTTTTAATCCATAATTCATAGTAATACTTTAACTTTTTAAACCTTAAGGGAGTATGTGTTTGCTTACTTGCATCTGTGTACCATCTGCCTGCCTGGTGCCTGTAGAGGCCAGATGAGGGTGTCAGCTTTGCCTGGAACTGTTACCACAGACAATTGTGTGCTGTCACGTAGGTGCTGGGAACTAAATCCAGCCAGGTCCAACTCTTAACCACTGTGCTATCTCTCCATTCCAATAATACTTTTAAAATTATCATTTAAATTTTTTTAAGTGTCTGTGTGCATGCAGTGCCTGAAGAGTCCAATAGGGGGCACTGGATCCACAGGAGCTAGTGTTACAGGTGGCTTTAAGTCACTAGCTGTAAGAACCTAAACTCCTGTACTCTGAAAGAGCAGCAAGCACTTGTAATCACTGAGCCGTCTCTCCAGCCAGCTCTAACATACATGCACACTATGTAGACAAGGCTGGTCTCGGCGTCCAAAGTGGTGAGATAGCAAGCAAGCACTGCCACACCCAGCTAGAGAAGCTACTGATGGCAGCCACATTTGGACAGATCCCAAAGGACTTGGATAGAGTAAAAAAAGAAAGGAAGGAGGGAGGGAAGGAAGTAAGGAAGGTGCCAATCACAACAGGTTACATCTGTATCATTCCCTTTTGTCTTTCTTAAAATGAAATCACAGAAATAAAGAGAGCGGTGCTGTCACTCCCACTCACTCCCTTTCCCTTAACAGTGTGGTTCCTGTAAGGTAGATTCAGAGTCGGATGAAAACCAGGACAACTGGGTGATGGACGGAGACCTCAGGCGCCAAGAGAGCACAAGGAGAGGCAGCTTCTGGGAGACCCTCATTTAACTGGGGAGAACAAAGGCTATTTAAAGCTTTGGGAGGGTGAGTGGGGATATGGAGGGTTTGTTTACATCATTGGCTGGGGTCAGGGCACTGCAGATGCCTTATTTGCATGAAGAGGAATTCCAGGTGCTGCTGGACATGACCCTATAAGGGAAGAGGAAGTTTAACCTGGCTGGGACTACTTCACCTCCTGCTGGTGTGCCCAAGATGGGAGGACACAAGCCTGGGGCGGGGCAGGGAGTGCTCCCACTCCCTCCTACCTCTCTTTCCTGAGACTAGATGTTGGGGTTGGACATGACTTGACCCCACTCCTGCTCCACGGATCCCTGGCCCCACATAGTGCCACCAGGCTAAGCAAAAAATGGGTACTGGCAAAAGGGCATAAGGGATCTTGCTATCAAATATCTTTATCTCTTTTATATGATAGGGCACAGTCTCAGAACCTGGTGTATCCTAGGATACCGATCTTCCACTGAGCTGCTCCCCACCCACCCCTGAATGTTCTCTTTATGTTCATGTATGAGTGCACAGGTGCATGCACGTTGTATGTATGAGCAGAGGTCAGAGGACAATCTCACATGTTTCTTGGGTGCTATGGTAGTTTGAATAGGAAAGCTCCCCATAGGGTCATAGATTTGAACGCATGGTCATTAGGGACTGGCACTAATATATGTTTTTGTTGGGAGAGGCGTGGCCTTCTTGGAGAAACTATGTCACTGGGGGGTGGGCTTTGAGGTTTCAAATGCTCAAGCCAGGATCAGTCTCTCTCTTCCTGCAGATCCAGATGTCGAGCGCTCAGCTCCTCCAGCACCACATCTGCCTGTATGCCCTCCTGGCTCCCGCCACACTGATAACAGACTAAACCTCTGAAATGTAAGCAAGCCCTAATTAAATGCTTTCTTTTATAGAGTTGCCATGGTCACAGTGTCTTTTCACAGCAACCAGACACTGACAAAGACAGGTTTCTTCTACATTTGTTTGGGACACTGATCCTCACTGGCCTGGAATCTTACCAAATAGGCCACGTTAGCTGGCAACGAGCTTCCTGTGATCCTGTCTCTGAATACAGCACCACTCCCAGCTTTTACATGGTCCTGGGGATCCAAACTCCGGTCCTCGTGTTTACAAGGCAGTGCTTTACCAACTGAGCCATCTCTCCAGCCCATGTTTTTATCGCCATTATGTATGTTTGCTTATTTATTGTGTATGCACATTGGGGCACACTGTGCCATGGTACCTGTGTGGAGTCAGAGGACAACTGGTAGGGTTTGCGGCAAGCACCTCACGTTGGGGTACGCTGTGTGAAGGTGTGTCTCTGCATATTCATTCAGTTGTTACTTACGGACTGCCATTTCTAAGGCCCATTAGCGCGCAGGCTTTCTCTTTTGTAAGTATTCTTTCTTCCTCAGCTGCCTAAGGCAATCTAGAATTGGATCTGATTGGCTCTAATAAGAGAGACACTGGCAAAAGAAATGAGAGGCAGGAGATTCAGCCAGCTGACAGAGGGGAATGGACGGATGGACCAGAGTGGTACAGAGAGGTAGAACTAGCCACGCGGTGGGGCACAGTTAGTCGGGTTAAGTTTAGACTAGTTGGGGACTACCCTAGCTAAAGGCCTAAGCTATAAGACAATAAAAGGCCTCTGTGTCATTATTTATATCACTGACGGGTCCATCATTACTCCCACTGTCCCTTTACCCATGCGCTGTCCCAGCACATACTCTGATTCCTGATTGCAATGTTATTTATACTTATCTATACATGTGATAAAACTGCATAAAATAAACGCATGCACACAGACATGTACACACACACACACACACACACACACACACACACCACACAACAATGCATGTAAACTAATGAAGCCGGAACTGAAAACTGAAACCATGGACTGTGCCAACAGCAGCGGTGCTATGCAGACAGACGATGCTCAGGCCAGGTACCATCACCAGGGTTACACTGGGTGAGAGAGACAAATACTTCTGTGTTATTTCTTAAGATCTTGTGTAAAACTACAACTATTTCAAAATAAAAACATTTCTAAAAGTTGTCACTGAGACGAGCCTGATGGAATGATGAGCTGAGGGAATCACGCTGCGTTAGAGTACTAAAGCCATGAGACTGGCAGAGACCTTAGAACGGAGCCACTGATGCAGCCACCGGCTGACAGCATCTAACTGCACCCATCAATCATGGTAACTGCATCAAGCCCAGGTCTTCCAGGGGATCTGCTCTGACAGGGTGTGAAGCCAGGTTCAGTGACACCAGCTGAGGTCAGATACTAAGGACATCTACTGGAAGAGTCACCTGGTTTCCTCAGCAAGCTCTCAAGAAATCAAGAAGGCAGTCAAGGGAGATTGCTCCTAAAGGTTGTCCTCCGACCTCTACATGCACAGCATGACAACCAGGTATGCAACTACACCCATACATATGAGCACACACATGCAGACATCATGCACACAAAGAAAAAGTGTATTAATAGTAACAGTCATGTATCTAGACTAGTTTGGTTCAAACAAGGGTGTGTCCCTTGAGGCTATAGAAACTTGACCCCAGAATAGCGTATGGAAGGGCTGTGGGATCTTCAAAAGGTAGGCACCTTGTCTGGAGAGAACTCAATAGCAGAGCATATATTCAGCATGGGGGGGGGGCTCAATTCCAAGCATCACAGCTTATATTATAGCTACAAACTGAACCACACAAAGTAAATAAATCCACAGCACTCAGCAGTTGGAGCACAAGAATCAGGTCACATGACTAGTAGGCCTCTGACCCTGTCTGCATGTCACTGAAAGTCTCACCACTCGTGCCAGCCTGGGCATCCTCACCACAGCAATAGACTTCATACATCCTTACAGTCACAATGACAGCTCGTGCTTCCCACGGTGTCACCAAGTTTGTGCCACACCCTTCCACTGTCCATCTTTTTACCCTCCAACAACAGGACCACTCAAGAAGCAGGTCGGAGACTCCCTACGGCAGGATAGCTCCGATGTCAGTGCCTCCTCCCTCGGGCTGAGCCTGGCCCTGCCTCTCCCATTGGAGGGTTCGCACAGGAAAGCACCGACATGCTTTCTTTCTTCTAGGTCCATCAACTTGGGCTACGTGAGGTACGTCAGGCATCAGGAATGTTTGGGGGGGGGAGGCAGGGCTGAGGATGACCTGCATCCCCCAGGACACACTGGCAGAGCAGTCCTGCGACAGCACCATAGGGCCAAAGGAGAAGTATGCAAGCTGAGAGAGGAACACAGCCTGCCTGGCAGGCATAAGGCTGCATCCCCAACACCCAAAAGACATCAGGGAGGGAGGGAGAGAGGGAGGGAGGGAGGGACATATGAAAGGAAGAAAAAAAGGGAAGAGAGGAAGGAGAGAGGAGAGGACAGGAGGGAAGGGAAGATAGAAGGAGATATAAAGAAAACCTTACTGTTTCCCAACCAAAAAAAGAAAAGAAACCCAACATCTCTGAATTACACGCAGTTCAGCAGAATGCAGACTGTGCACACCCTAATGTAGAGGCCACTGGGTAGGGCTCTGAAAAGTGAGAGTGCCCGGGGCTTCAGACGGTCTTTAAACTTGGGCATTTACAAAGCCTGTTCTGGCTGGTGCCTGCTGGAGCACCTGGTTCTCTGGTAGGCAGGTCACTGCAGCCCAGATACGCAACAAGCCCTCAAAGGCCCTCCCTGGGAACCGAGGGCCACACTGGTACAGGCTCAAACATGTTTAGGGGCTCGGAGTCGGCAAGCAGGCTTACAGACTCCAGGGCCCAGACTGTGGGAAGTGGGCACAGGTTGCCACAACACTCCAGGACTGTGCGGCTTCCCAAGCTGGCACCTCTCCTCTTGGCAGAGTCCCAGCCAAACAGCTAGGAACCCAGCAAGGCTGGCTCCGAGGCAGGACAAGAGGCCTAGCCTAACATGGAAAACACACCACACGGGGGTGTGGGCTTCATACTGATCTATATCAGCTTAAGAAAAACATGTAACTGCAGTTGATTCCGGCTCTTCGTGGTAGTCTGTGTCTACGAAATTGGCTGCCAAAATTACCATCATGAACCATTGCTAAGACAAACACGGGGTCAGGTTAGTAGAAGCCTCTGGTCCAGGCAATTTTGTCAGTAGATCAAGATATAAACTGTTATGTTCTACCATGTACATTTGCAAAATTGAATTCACAGATGACAACACTGTGTATAGAAAAAGCTGTGTACCACACCAGTCTGCTCTGTAAGGTATACATGGCCGTCTCACACTTAGGAACACTCAATGATTCAGAACTACGCCTGGGGGTATTATATATAGTATAAGACTGGGCCAGGGGGATGGCTCTGTCAGTTAAGGGCACTTGCTGTAAAAGTCTGATGACCCAGATCAACCCTGGAACCTAAGTGCAGATGAAATCAACACAAAGTTGTTCTCTGTCACATGCACACTGTGACGCTTTCATGCCCCTTACACAAAATACTACTAACTTTTTAAAAATTTAAAAAAAAAAGTAAAAGATGGGGACCAGGAGATGGTTCCGTTGGCCAAGTGCTTGCCTCATAAGCACGAGAACCTGAGTTTGGACCATGAGAATCTACATAAAAAGACAGCACAGGGGCTTGTGAGACGGCTCAGCAAGTGAAAGCCCTCACCACCCACGCTGGCCCAGGGAAGGAAGACGGCCAAGCACCTGGAGCAGATGCCACTACGATAGGAGAATGTGTGATGGAGAGATGAAAAGATGGAGTACCCGGTGGAGAGATGGAGAGAAAGCTAAGCCGAGAAGTTCGGTCATTGTGAGAGAGGTGGGACTGGGGACTTGACAGCAGTGAGGAACAGGCAGATGTGAGGAGGCCGTGGTGCGGTCCTGGCCCCGGCTGCTGCTAAAGGGCCATGTCTGGGTCTTGCTGAAGCTGGGGTCTGTGCCATTGTCTGTGGCCTGGGTTACCACCAAAGGCCAAGTGAATGCCCATGGTCTGGGTTGTCACAGATACCCTGTGGGTATCTGAGGTGGATCTCTGAGGTGGATATCTGAGGGATGTGCTGCTGCAGGGAGACATGCTGATCTGAGTGGCCTGCACTGCTGAGGCCATGGGGACATTCAGACCCAGGCTGCTGCTGGGGGCCATGTCTGAGTCCATGGTCCTACGGCAGCCAGGATCTGTGTTGATGTCCCAGGCCCATGTTACCACCAAAGGCCATGCAGATGCCCCTGGTCTGGACTGCCGCCTGAGGCGCTGTGCTGACCTGGCCTTGCCCCTTACCTGCACAGCACAGCAGAGCTGACTGATGGTGAGAGAGGAGGTGAGCCCGCTCCAAGGGCCTGAGAGCAGGAGAGCTGCCCCTGTCTCTTGCCAGCTGTAGCATGGAGTTAGCTAGCCAGGGCTGGGCTGGAGAGCCTGTCCTGGTAGTGAGGGTCAAAGAGCTAGTGGGCTGATCTCCTAGTCCCTCCCAGCCCCAGATCCAGGGCCAGTCTGCAGGACCTCCATGACACAGGGCAACGATAGGATATCCAAGCCTAGACCAGGGAGGATCAGATAGTCAGATAGTGGAGCAGAAGCCAGGTGCCTGGAACCAGAACAACAACTCATTCCAATGGTCATTTGCAAGTAACGATGTGGGGACAAAGGGTATGCTGTGGGACACACTGTGACATATTTTAATTCTATCTTATGTTATTTTCTTTGGGTGGGGGAGTGCATGGGCAAAAGGCGGATACAAAGGGACAGGGAGATGAGCAGGATTGGGGAGCATGACGTGAAGCTCTTGAAGAACCAATAAACATTCTTTTTAAAAAGTCCTTACCACTGAGCACGACAATGACAGCTTTAGTCTATGATCCCACACAGCAGAAGGAAAAGTCAACTCCTGCAAGTTGTGTTCTGACCTCCATCATGCACTCCCTACACACACACACACACACACACACACACACACATATACATACATACACACACACGCACACACATACACATATACACCCATACATACACATATACACACATACACACACATACAAATTTTAAATTAAAAAAAAAAAAAACAAAACAGCTGTGGCTAGGGATGCTGGCAAACCTACTGCCCTGAGTTTGACTCTTGAGACCCACAGTGAAAGAAGAGAACCAATCCCCTCAAGTATCCTTGGATCCCCACAATGCGCTGCAACACATGCACATAATACACTAATAAATGTGATTTTAAACGTCAATGAGTCACTTTAGAAGTAATTCTTTAAAAGAATGAAAAGGAGGGAGGGAGGGAGGGAGGGAAGAAGGCAGGCAGGCTGCCCAGTATACCAGTATATGCCTATAGTCCCAGTGACAAGATGGTAGGCAGAGATAGGCATATCCCTAGAAGCTCAAGGGAGAGCTAGCCTAGCCTACATGACAAAGTTCCAGGTTATTAAGAGACCTTGTACAAAAAAAAGGTGAGGAGGGGATGATACCTGAGGAGTGACACTCAAGGCTTCCCTTTGACCTTCAAACATGCTAAGCACACACACATACACACACTCACATAGATTATAAACTGGGAGCCTGCTTAGCTAACAATCTGAACCGAGAAAACAAAGAGCTGTCAGAGCTGCGCTGCGCTTGTGAGCACTGCATGACTCAGGCTTCTCATTGCTCTGTAAGAGCCAAAAGTGAGCAGAGGAAGCACGTCAGGCACGACTCTCTGCTTGGGTAATCAGTATCGACGGACACGTGAGCACCCGAGTCAGGAAACGGCCTGGGACTGACTGCCTGACCAGGGCCGCACAGTGCCCTCTGCTAATGGGTCTTGCTACACCGCTGGGGCTGGTTGTGAATCTGGGCTCCACTGATCCTTCTGCCTCAGCTTCCCTGGGACATATCACCATGCTAGCATCGCCTTCCAATGTCGGATATTTCAAGTCTCTAAGATGACAGAATCCGAAATACAGAATGGAAGAAAATCTTGGTCAGCTATTTGTCTGACAGAAGATCAGTGTCCAGAATATATAAAATCTCAAAATATTAAACACCAGAAGAACAAAAATCCAATCAATAAATGAACAGGCAAATGAACTAAACACAAATCAAACCAAATTCCACTGAGAGAACATCTTCATCTCTGTCAGAGTGGCTGTCATCTCACACACACACACAAACACACACACACACACACACACACACGCACACACGCACGCACGCACGCACGCACGCACACACACACACACACACACACACCACACATACACACACAAATATGCACATGCTGTTGAGGATGTGAAGACATTGCAATCCAGCCATGGGAATCAGAATGGAAAATTCCCAAAACAAACCCCAAACACCTTAGAACTGTCATATGACCCAGCTATTCCAGTGCTAAGCAACAACTAAAGAAAACCATGGTCACCATGCAATCCAGACATACGCACTGCTTACTGAAGCACCATTCACAACAGTGAATTACACAATCAGCCATGGTGTGTGTGTGTGTGTGTGGTCTATGTATCTGTGGTGTGTGTATATGTGATTTAGTCACAAAAGAGTAACAGTATATCTTTTGTAGGAATATGGATGCAACGGAAAATACTATGTTAAGCAAATAAAGCAAAATAAAGGCGGACTTGGAAAGACAAACATTATGTTTCTCTCAGCAGAATCCACGTGGGAAAAGACAAAGGAGCTGAGTGGAAGGGAGTCTATTCAGGAAGGGGAGGAAGAAAAGGGAGACCAGCAGGAGGATGAGGGGAGGAATGGAGTGACGAGAATAAAAGCGTGTTATACACCTGTATGAAAGTCTCCAGGGAACCCATTATTCTACACAAGCCTTTTAAAGGGAAAAAAAAAACTATCAGAAGTTTTAAGTGTAGAAAAAGCATTCAAACAAAACCAGCAGGGACAGAAGACTTTACAACTACCAGCAGGACTGCACCGTCTGACCTCCCTTCATGTGACAGACAGGTGTCGAAGCTGTAGGAGTGTTAGACAGTTGTCTTCTTTAAGCTTCTTCCTTTACTCTCGCTTTTTAAGATAACTTTTTTATTAGATATTTTCTTTATTTACATTTCAAATGCTATCCCCTCCCCTCCAAAAATCCCCTATCCTATCCCCCCTCCCCTGCTCACAAACCCACCCACTCCCGCTTCCCTGACCTGGCATTCCACTACACTGGGGCAATGAGCCTTCACGAGTTCAAGAGCCTCTCCTCTCATTGATGTCCAACCAGGCCATCCTCTGCTACCCATGTAACTGGAGCCATGGGTCCCTCTTTGGCTGGTGATTAAGTCCCTGGGAACTCTGGAGGTACTGGTTGGTTCATAGTGTTGTTCCTCCTATGGGGCTAAGGGGTTTATTTCTGGGTCCTCTATTCTATTCCATTTGTCTGGATGCCTGCATTTATATATGGCTAGAAATTGAACAGGCACCTGAATGGAATTATTTTCAAAACCTGAACCATTCTAGAGTTACATTTATTCCATCGATTCAAGTTTTACAAAACCCAGAACTTCCATAGATCGCATTTGCTTTAAAGGTCTTAACTGTATACAGAAAGTACAGCTTTCCAAAATGTATGGTTTAACCACAAACCAAAAAAATAATCACATTCATATTACCTTAAATTCTTAATTTCCTGTATATTTAGAGATCGGTATTTTAAGTGTAAAAGTTTAGTGTTTTAAGTTTCTACATTTTATTTATTTGGTGGGTGGGTGGGGGTATGTGGAGATCTGAGAACAGCCTGCAAGAGTCTGTTCTCTCTTCTACTGTGAGTCAGGGATTGAACTAGAGTCACCCACCAGGCTTGGAAGCTAAGCCACCGCACTGTCCCTGTTGTCTTTAAAAATAAATCTGCTTTGTATGTGCAATATTGTGATGGCTTCTTGTTTTGTTTATTCATTATTAATTTGCACATGTGTGTATTATGGGGAGGGCATGACACATGACACAGGTCAGAGATCAGAAGGCAACTTGTGGGATGGGCTTCAGGGGTGGAGCTCATGTAGTCAGGCCTGCCCAGCAAGTGCATTAACAGGCTGAGTCATCTCAGCTCCAGATGGCTAATTTCAGTTACTAGGTTGAGTCAGAAACACCCAGGAGAACAGCAGCACATGTCTGAGTCTGCCCACCAGGGGTGTGCAGCACAAGGACCATTACATCACAAGGACTCTGTCCTAAGAAAAGGATTAGATGAACTCAGAAGACAATGGCACCTTGGGAGGCAGTGAAAGGTGGTAGGCGGGGTCTGACTGGAAGAAACAGATCACTGGGGACTAGTCCTTTGCAGTCTGCTTTGGCCTTTTTATATATCCCCTCTTCCCCACTTCCTGTCCCATATGACACAAGCCAATCAATCAGTCATACCCTCCCCATCAGGTTGGACTGAGCCCTCTGAAACTATGAGCTCTGGTAAACCTTTCCCCTTGAACTTGTCTCTTGGGTATTTTGGTCACAACAACAAGAAAGTAGCTGTGAGAAATAAAACCAGTAGAGACGTCCAGGTATAAGGCATGAAACACAGAACGGGGAGACGGCTCAGTTGGTAAAGTGGCTGCCACAGGAGCATGAGGCCTTTGGTTCAATCCCTGTACCCACTCAGGAGAAGCAGAGAGCTGACTCCTCCAAGTTGTGCTTTCCACATGGGCTACAGGACGTGCACCCTCACACACACATACACATGGTAATATATATAATGAATGTATAGAATCTAAAAACCAACAATAATAATTAATAATCTAAAACTAGGACTGTGTGACAATCAAATGAACATCTGCAAACTTCCTGACCTTTTTCTTTAGTTGCTTACATACTGCAAACCAAAGTACCACCAGTATTCTAGAAAGATCACAGAGTTCACTGACAAAACTTTTAAGACACATACTTCCAACATTAATTCAAGAATGATTGTAGCTGGAGAGATGGTATCTTAGTCATTGTTCTATTGCTGTGAAGAGACACCATGACCATGGCAACTCTTATAAGAGGAAAGCATTTAACTGGGAGCTTGCTTAGAGTTTCAGAAGTTCAGACCATTGTCATCATGGTAGGAACCCTGGCAGCAGAGAACATGGTGGCAGGCAGGTGTGATGCTGGAGAAGTAACCAAGAGAGAGGCAGGGGAGAAAGAGATGCGAGGGGGACTTGGCATGGCTTTTGAAAACTCAAAGCCCACCTTCAGCAACACACTTCCTCCAACAAAGCCACACATTCTCTGAGGCCACCCCCTCTAATCCTTCTCAAAGAGAGCCAGTCCTTGGTGACTAAGCTTTCAAACATATGAGCCTATAGGGACCATTCTTATTCAAACGACCACAGATGGTTTACCAGTTAGGAGCATGTTGCTCTTGCAGAGAACTGGGTTCAGATCCCAGTACTCACATTGGACAGCTTACAACTCCAGCTTCAAGGAATCCAAGGCCCTCTCCTGGATTCCATGAGCATTGGGAATCACATGCACAAACCCACACAGACACACACAGAGAAATAAAACAAATCTAAATAAAAAGAAGGATTTTTAAAGTTTGGACTATTTTACAGTAGGTTAAAAATAATAAAACCATCTTTGCTTGCTTGTTCTCATCTTACTAGCAAGCCCGTTTCTTCACTGGCATTAGAACCCACTTCTTCAGAATTCTGGTATATACTGAAGAACACTTGAGATTCAAACCTTGTGGACTAAGACCCTGACTAATACAATGGACTTGAAATGAGAAAGTATAAAATTATACAAACTCTTATAAAGTTGGGAGAGAATAGCCAAAACTAGTAACAATTGCCTTCCGCGACCTCTGTTCCGGAAGACTGCACTGAAGAGACAGGTACCTAGGTTCCCCCCAGTATAACATCACTTGGGACACAGCCTGTTGGGGCTTCTGCCTGCTCCCAAGAACGGGACAGCGCTGTGGTCGTCTGGGTGCCAGATCTGCAGGCCATCGCATCTGCAGGGTGAGCAGCGCCACGGAGAGTGTGCAGAGTGCACTCCGCCATCTTTGCTCCAGTGGCTGGGAAGTTGGGACTGCCAGGTTCTGAGACAGACAGGCATAATATCGCTTGGGTCTCGGGCGGATTGTGTGTACGTGGCTCCCAAGTGCTGGGCTGATCTGCAGTAACCAGCACGCCAGCTCTGCTGTGAGACTTCTGCCTGGCAGAGGGACGCCCCCTCCCCCCCCCTGGGAGAGATCACACACCCCTGCACAGGGCAGGAGCCTACCAGCCTCCCTTTGGCAACCTCTGCTCCAGGAATCCACTACGCTGAGCCTTTGGATGTGCAAGGATTCCCCAAAATAACATCACTTGGGGCAAGGCATATCAGGGCTCCAAAGTCACTCAGGAGCAGGGCAGGCCCCAGAAATTGGTGCCAGGGGAATCCTGGTAATCCAGTGGGGCCAGAAATAGCTTTGCAGGCTCACAGGAGGTCCAACCAACAGCCAGTGACAGCAGGACCAACTAACATCAGACTAGCCAGAGGGCACAGACACAGTATCCAAATTAACAAAATCAGAAATGAAAAGGGAGAGATAACAACAGAAACTGAGGAAATTCAAAAAATAATCAGATCCTACTATAAAAGCCTGTATTCAACACAACTAGAAAATCTGGAGGAAATGGACAATTTCCTAGACAGATACCAAATACCAAAATTAAATCAGGATCAAATAGACCATCTAAACCGTCCTATAACCCCTGAAGAAATAGAAGTTGTCATTGAAAGTCTTCCAACCAAAAAAAGCACAGGTCCAGATGGTTTTAGTGCAGAATTCTATCAGACCTTCAAAGAAGACCTAACACCAATACTCTTCAAACTGTTCCACGAAATAGAAACAGAAGGAACACTACCCAACTCGTTCTATGAAGCCACAATTACACTAATACCAAAAGCACACAAAGATCCGACAAAGAAAGAGAACCTCAGGCCAATCTCTCTTATGAATATCGATGCAAAAATACTCAATAAAATTCTCGCCAACCGAATCCAAGAACACATCAAAACGATCATTCACTACGATCAAGTAGGCTTCATCCCAGGGATGCAGGGATGGTTCAATATAAGGAAATCCATCAATGTAATCCACTATATAAACAATCTCAAAGAAAAAACCACATGGTCATCTCATTAGATGCTGAGAAAGCATTTGACAAAATTCAGCATCCTTTCATGCTAAAGGTCTTGGAAAGATCAGGAATTCGAGGCCCATATCTAAACATAGTAAAAGCAATTTACAGCAATCCAGTAGCCAGCATCAATCTAAATGGAGAGAAACTTGAAGCAATCCCACTAAAATCAGGGACTAGACAAGGCTGCCCTCTCCATATCTTTTCAATATAGTACTTGAAGTTCTAGCTAGAGCAATCAGACAACAAAAAGAGATCAAAGGGATACAAATTGGAAAGGAAGAAGTCAAACTATCACTATTTGCAGACGATATGATAATATACTTAAGCGACCCAAAGAACTCCACCAGAGAACTCCTACAGCTGATAAACGACTTCAGCAAAGTGGCCGGATATAAAATCAACTCAAGCAAGTCAGAAGCCTTCCTATACTCAAAGGATAAGCAGGCTGAGAAAGAAGTAAGAGAAATAATTCCCTTCACGATAGCCACAAACAATATAAAGTATCTTGGCGTGACTCTAACCAAACAAGTGAAAGATCTGTATGACAAGAACTTCAAGTCTCTGAAGAAAGAAATTGAAGAAGACCTCAGAAGATGGAAAAATCTGCCATGCTCATGGATTGGCAGGATTAATATAGTAAAAATGACCATCTTACCAAAAGTAATATACAGAGTCAATGCAATCCCCATCAAAATCCCAACTCAATTCTTCATAGAGTTAGAAAGAGCAATTCAAAAATTCATCTGGAATAATAGAAAACCCAGAATAGCTAAAACTATTCTCAAGAGTAAAAGAACCTCTGGGGGAATCAGTATCCCGGACCTCAAGCTGTACTACAGAGCAATAGTGTTAAAAACTGCATGGTATTGGTACAGTGACAGGCATGTATATCAATGGAACAGAATTGAAGACCCAGAAATGAATCCACACTCCTATGGTCACTTGATCTTTGACAAAGGAGCTAAAACCATTCAGTGGAAAAAAGGTAGCCTTTTCAACAAATGGTGCTGGCTCAGCTGGAGATCAACATGCAGAAGAATGCAAATTGACCCATTCTTATCTCCTTGCACTAAGCTCAATTCCAAGTGGATCAAGGACTTCCACATAAAACCAGATACACTGAAACTAATAGAAAGGAAACTAGGGAAGAACCTTGAACATATGGGCACAGGGGAGAATTTCCTGAACAGAACTCCAATAGCTTATGCTCTAAGATCAAGAATAAACAAATGGGACCTCATTAAATTACAAAGTTTTTGCAAGGCAAAAGACACTGTCAAAAAGACAAAGCGGCAACCAAATAACTGGGAAATGATCTTTACCAACCCTACATCCGACAGAGGGCTAATATCCAAGATATACAAAGAACTCAAGAAGTTAGACTCCAGAGAGGCAAGTAACCCTATTAAAAATGGGGTACAGAGCTAAACAAAGAGTTCTCACCTGAAGAATATCTAATGGCTGAGAAGCACCTAAAGAGATGTTCATCATCCTTAGTCATTAGGGAAATGCAAATCAAAACAACCCTGAGATTCCATCTCACACCAGTCAGAATGGCTAAGATCAAAAACACAGGAGACAGCAGTTGTTGGCGAGGATGTGGAGAAAGAGAAACACTCCTCCACTGCTGGTGGAATTGCAAGCTGGTACAACCACTCTGGAAAGCAGTCTGGCGGTTCCTCAGAAAACTGGGCATGACACTCCTGGAGGATCCTGTTATATCACTCCTGGGCATATACCCAGAGGATTCCCCTGCATGCAATAAGGACACATGCTCCGCTATGTTCATAGCATTTATAATAGCCAGAAGCTGGAAAGAACCCAGATGTCCCTCAATGGAGGAATGGATTCAGAAGATGTGGTATATTTACACAATGGAATACTACTCTGCAATTAAAAACAATGAATTCACGAAATTCCTAGGCAAATGGTCAGAACTTGAAAATATCATCCTTAGTGAGGTAACCCAATCACAAAAGAACACACATAGTATGCAGTCACTGATAAGAGGATATTAACCCAGAATCTCGGAATACCCTAGACACAATACGCATATCAATAGATTTCCAAGAAGATGGAAGGAGAGACCCCTGTTCCTGGAAAGACTGGATGTAGGGGAATGCCAAGACAGAGAAGTGAGAGGGGGTTGAATGGGGAAAAGAGGGAGGGAAGGGGGCTTATGGGACTTTCGGGGAGGGAGGAAACAGGAAAGGGGAAATGATTTTGAATGTAAATTAAAAAAAAAACTTAGAAAATAAATTAAAAAAAAAACTAGTAACAATTGACCTAAGATTCAATAAACACACACATAGACATACACACACACAGAGGGGGTATACAGAAACAGCTACAAACACACACAAACACACACACACACACACACACAGGGACAGACAGACGGACGGACGGACAGACGGACGGACGGACGGACAAGAGAGACAAAGAGAGATGGAGAGAGACAGAGACAGAAAGAGAGATTTAATAGTCATTTCACTACAGGTCTGTATTGTACTCGTAAAACAAATATTAAAACCTAGAGAGAAAATTGCACAGAAACACAAGTAAGTTTCCAGCGTCATAGAAGGGGCAATTTGGGAGAAATTGAAACTAAAATATAAAGTGTATCTTTAATTGTATCCTACAGAATGAAGAGTAAATAACATCTAGTTCTTTTCAGATCAATTTAACCCCCAAACTCCCTCCAGCAGAAATGGCAGGAAATCTGGAAGCCACAAGGTGGGGCTACACACAGATCAGCATTCAGAAATTCAGCTACCAGTGGACCATTAGCAACTTTTCATTTTTCATGGAGGGAATTTGGAAAAAGATTACAAGCCCAGTGTTCTCATTAGAGGCCAATGAGGAAGTGGCATGGTGTTTGAGAGTATACCCAAATGGGGTTGATGAAGAAAGCAAAGGTTACCTGTCAGTTTACCGGGGATTGCTCAGCTGTTCAGAGAGCCCAGTATGGGCAAAGTTCCAGTTCTGGATCATAAATTCCCAAGGAGAGAAATATAAAAGTACAAAGAGCCCCCAATGTCATAAGTTTTTGGCAATACCAACACAGGAGATTCAGAAAGTTCATCCTTCGAGATCTCCTCCTCTCTCATCAGCATTGGCTTCTCCCTGAAGACCAGCTCACCCTCTGCTGCAAAGTGAGCATAGTGGGAGCCATCTTTAGTATGCCTGGACAGAACGTGACACGTTGACAGATGACCTAGGGAAGTTGTGGGAGAATTCCCTCTTCACAGACTGCTGCCTGTGATGTTTTCTACCACCTGTAACTGGTGATTCAGAGGATCTGAGGCCCTCCTCTGATCTCCAGGGCCACAAACAACTGTGTAGACAAAACCTTAACCAAATAAAATATAATACTAATAAAACTTTTGAAATAAAATAAATAAATAAATAAATAAATAAAACCTTCCACCTGTTGGTATTTAAGTAACATGATGGGTTCAAAATAAATATGAGCTAATCTAATAACTCCCACACATGTTCCCCCATGTTGCTGAAGCTTATCACATGGTGACCTTAGCAGCTGACGATGGGTCATTGTCAAGGCCAAATAAGTAAATAAGCACAAGATCCCATTTGCCCTTTCAGTCTCTGACCTACTGGCATTGACACCTGCAGCTCCAGACTTGGGCAAACAATCCGAGGCAGCAAATGCTCCAGATTCAAGAGAAAGACTGTTAAATGCATGTCTCCGTCTCTCTCTGAAGTCTCTCTCTGTCTGTCTCTCTTTTTCTGTTGTGTGTGTGTGTGTGTGTGTGAGTGTGTGTGTGTGTGTGCGTGCGCGCGCTTGTCTGACTGCCTATGCATCCACCAGGGCTAGTAGGATGTCTTCCTCAATCACCCTCTGCCTTATTTTATGAGACAGGGTCTCTCACTAAACTGAGACCTCACTGACTTGGCTTGGCTGGGCTGGCAAGTGAACTCCAAGGGTTCTCCTGTCTTCCTCAGTGCCAGGGTTACAGACAGGGGCCACTGTGTCTGGCTATTTTGGTTTCACAGTATATCACTAACTGGCCTGGGACTCATTGTATAGATCAAGCTGCCTCAACTTCACAGAGCACTACCTGCCTCTATTGCTGCTTCGGGGTGCTGAGGTTCAAGGTGTGTGACACCACGCCCAGAGTGTATCCAGCTTTTTATGTAGGTTCTGGGGATTTGAACTCACGTCCTCCTGCTTGTGAAGTAAGCACTGTGCGCACCGAGCCCCTGCACTTCCATCAGGGAGAAGCTCCAGCCTTCTGTGATGGACCTCTGACAGTTTTTGCACGCATTATGAGCACAGGAGGTGGGTGCTGTTGTTTTAACTTATCTTTCTAGGATATATGGCTTCTAGCAGCTCAGCAAGACAGAGATGGGATCTCCTACCAGCACAGCAGGCAGGTCTGGTTACTGTCTGGTAAGAAGAAGATAGGATCTCCCGCAGAGGGAAAGTAGCCTGTGGTCCTAACCTGAAGGTTCAGATTACCTAAAATTGGGGTTCTGCAGCTGTGACACAAACACATGAATGTGTATCAACCTCTGAGCCACAGAGTCCTGACCCATGAGAATTTAGGGCAAGAGGAATTAATAAAAATGATAAGCGCTCTTGGCGATACCTTGAACAACAGAGTCCTTCGTCTCTGACCAACTTCTCATGTCTTCTACCAACATCAAGTTTTAGATCTTAAGGCAGCAAATGTGAGAGGGTTGGTAGAATACTTACATACCATGCACAAGGCCCTGGGTTTGATCAAAGCAGGCATGGCAGTGACACCTGCAATCGCAGAATTCAGGAGGTGGAAGCAGGGTAATCAGAAATTCAATATACAGTGAGTTTGAGAACACGTTAGGGTACATGAGACTGTCTCAAAGAGTGGGGTGTAGAGAGCTGATGAGATGCCTGTATGACTAGTTCTAATTATCAACTCCTCACAATCTAGAATCACCTGGAAGACAGTCTACAATGAGTTGGTCTGTGGGCATGTCTGTGAGGATTATCTTGATTATGTTAACTGAAGACCCTTCCACTGTGGGTGACACCATTCCCTAGGCAGGGAACCCTAAGGGTGGAGACACGGAATTGAACACTAGCATGCGTAGGTTATTTCACTGCTCTTCGTTCTTGACTATGTACACAGCTGCTTCACGTTCCTACCATCTCAACTTCCCCACAATGATGGAAGTGCGTCACTGGGGATAGGCTTTGGGGTCTCCAAAACTCAAGCCAGGTTCAGTGGCTCTTCCTGCTGCCAGTGGATCCAGATATAGAACTCTCAGCTACCATGTCTGCCTGCATGCCACCATGCTCCCTGCCATAGGGTAATGGACTAAACCTCTGAAGCTACAAGCCAGCCCCAGTTAAACCCTTTCCTTTGTAAATGGAAATTGTCATGGTGTCTCTTCAGCAGTGAACACTAAGACAATGAAAACAGAAGGTTGACTTTGGCTCACAGGCCAAAAGTTCTCAGTCAGTTAACCATCTGTGGCTCTCCTGCTTCAGGCCTACGGGAGTAAGGATGGTACAAAATTGTGTCAGAACAGAACACCACTCACTTCAAGGTCAGGACACAAAGACCAAGAGAGAGATGAGGGTTTGCACCCAGTGATCCAAAGAGTTCTCACAGGTTCCATTTCTCAAAGGGTCTGCCACCTCCCAACTACACCAGCTGGAGGACCATGTTTCTAAAGTCTGGGTCACCCTTTGGGGGTTGAAGACCCTTTCAAAGAGGTCACCTAAGACCACCAGAAAGCACTGTCATTTACATTACCATTCATAACAGTATTAAAATTCCAGTTATGACATAGCAATGAAACAATGAATGGGGATCGCCACAACACAAGGAACCGTATTAAAGGGTAACAGCAATAGGAAGCTTGAGAACCACTACTCTAACATATGGGCTTTCAAGAGATGCTCTGGTGTCTAGTGAGATGGCTCAGTGGTTAAAAGTGTTTACTTCTTCAGAGGACCAGAGTTCAGTTCCCAGCAGCCAGCTGGTCAGCTCCCAATTACTTATAACTACAGCTTCAGGGAACTAATTTCCATTTTTGGCCTCAAGTATACAAATAATCTCTCTCTCTAAATAAAATCTTAAAAATTCAACAAGGGAAGGAAACTGGCATGCCTTGAGTATAGAGTCATTAGCCAATTCAACAAAGTTGACTCCCACACCTACATGTACCATAGGAAGGGGCATCCACAGATGCTGGTACTACCCAAGCCACAGTAGCAGAGGGACCTCTCAGTCTGGAGGAGCTACATGTGGAGAGAAATGCTAGCAAGACAAACTCCCTGTCATCTGTCATCAGTGGGTGGCCAGGATTTAAGGGAAATGACCCAGCTCTGGATGTCCCAAAAGCCTATAGCATAGAACAGTAAACTGTTGGCTGCCGAGTCACAGCAGTAATCTTGCCATCCCTGACTGCGCTGGGCTCTCATCTCTGTCAGCACAATCTGGGGGTCACTTCACCACTCTGGGGATGGTTAATATTGACTGCCAACCACACAGGACCTAGAATTACCTAGGAGAAAAACCAATGGGTAGTCTCTGTCGGAGGTTCTAGACTGGGTTAATAGAAGCAGGAAGCCCCAGCCTGGATGTGGGCAGCACCATCCCATGGACTGGGGTCCTGGACTGAGTAAAATGGAGAAAGCAAGCTGAGCACCGGCATCCATCTCTCTGCTGCCTGACTGTGGATGTCATGTGAGCAGCTGCCTCAGGCTCCTGCTGCCATGCCTTCCCCACCATGATGGACTGTGCCCTTGAACTGTGAGTCAGAGTAAACCCTTCCCACCTGAAGTTGCTTTTATCAGGTATTCATTCCATCACAGTGGCAAAGAAAGTGACACAATGCACAGCAATTTAAGTTCCTTAGGACTAGGTAGGTAGCCTTACAGTCCCTTTGACCACCACGGAGATACGACAGTTCTTCAGCTTCTCACCACCCCAAAGGAAACCAGCACACTGCTGGATTTGTTGTTCTGTTTTTCGGTTTTGTGTTGAGATGGTGGCTTACTATGTAGCCCCATCTAGCCTTGAACTAGAAGTCCAGCTTCTTAAGTACTGGAATTATAGGCACAGGAGAACTGAGACAGCTATTATCTGTTGACTCAGGGGGAAGAATGCCTCCTCATGTGCGTTTTGAAACCTAACCACCAATGTGACAGTATTGGGAGGTAAGGCCTCAGGGAGGTGACTGGGTTGTGGGAGCAAACCTCATGAGCAAAATTAGAACCTTGTAAATGAGGTTCCAGAGGCTGGGAAGATGGCCTAGTGGGTGAAGCATCTGCCATCTAAGAGTGAGAACTGGAGTTCAGGTCCCCACAACCCACATGAGTGAGGGGCAGGCATGATGGCCACCTGTAATTTCACACTTGGAAGGTACAAATAAGGGTTCCCTAGAACAAGATGACTCTCCAGATTAGGCCAATTGGGTTCGACTGAGAGGTCCTACCTCAATAAGTGAGGTGGAGAGAGTATCAAGGAAGACATCCAATGTTAACCTCAGGTCTCTATACACACAGGCACACAGACATATGTACACCCATACACACACACACACACACACACACACACACACACGCCCCTAGGGTAAAAAGAGTGAGAGAGGCCTCAAAGAGCTGCCTCGTCTTCTTCAGCATATAAGAGCACTGTCCAAAGCATATGAGTCAGAAAACCAGGACTCACCAGACACCAGTCTTGGCCTCTAGTGACACACAGCTGGACCCTGATCCAACAAGACTGGTGCCCTTGCATAAGAAGTCACTCGAGAATACCACATAAAGACAGAGACTTAAACAGTCCATCTATTAACCAAATGCCAGGGTCCACAAGAAGCTGGGAGACAGACACAAAGCAGATGCTCCTTCAAAGGCCTTGGAAGGCCTCAGGCTGCTTGTCCTAGTTAGCTTCTCCTGTCAACTTGACAGCCTACAGTCACCTGAGAAGAAAGTCTCAATCGAGGGATGGCTAGCTTAGTGGGCATGGGGGTGGGGAATGTTTGGGAGAGTCCAGCCTACTGTGGGCAGCGCTGTGTAAGAAAGCAAAGCATAGGTCATGAGAGCCAGCAAGCAGTGTTCCTCCATGGTTTCTGCTTCAAACTCCTGCTTGAGTTTCTGCCCTAACTTTACTTAATGATGAACTGTGACCTGTAAGTGAAATCAACCACTTTGCTTCCCCAAGTTGCCCTTGGTCCAAGTGTTTTTGTAACAGCAGCAGAAAGAAAACTAGAATGCTGCTGATAGCCTGCTATCAGTGTGGGCCTGCTGAGCTCTGTGACAGCAGATTTCTGCTGTTTTAAGCCATTCTGCACCTTGTTTCTAAGACACAGATAAAGAGAAGGGGACTCCAGGGTAGAACAAGCTGCAAGGGAGACATGAATTGCAGGGCCTTCAACATGTGTGTGCGCACACCTGCACATGTGGGGGGCTGGAGGACAACCCCAGGTGTGTGTGCACACACCTACACATGTGGGGGGCTGGAGGACAACCCCAGGTGTGTGTGCACACAACTGCACATGTGGGGGGGGGGCTGGAGGACAACCCCAGGTGTCACTCTCAGGATTGCTGTCCACCTCCTGAGACAGGCAGGGTCTCTCACAGGCCTGTAGCTGTGAGAGCTTAGCTGTGGACTAAGGCCAGCTGGTTAGAGTCCCAGGGACCTGCCTCTGCCTCCCCAGTGCTGGAATTTCAGAGCTTGCAACCATGCTTGTGGTTTTCACATAGGTTCTGGGGATCAAACTCATATCTTTCTAGTCCCTGGAAAGCAGTTTTAATATTGTTTCTTTGTTTAAACTGTGGGCTTCATTTTTTTAAAGCAACCTAACTATTAAAATGGGGACTCACTACCAGCTCTACCCCCAAGTCATGCCGATGCCTTTATTCCACAATTCCTATCTAAAAGGAACAGAGGAGCTCCTGACTAATTACAATGGTGCCGATAAGGAAAGGTCACAAGAGGGCCACTTAGATGGCAGCCAAACCTGAAGACCTAAGTTTTACCCCCAGGAAAGAAAGAACTGATACCCACAAAATATCCTCTGACTTCCACATACACACCAAGGTTCAAGTGCAATCCCTTATACCCACTGCCCCACCCCAATAAATGTTTCTTCTTCTTCTTCTTCTTCTTCTTCTTCTTCTTCTTCTTCTTCTTCTTCTTCTTCTTCTTCTTCTTCTTCTTCTGGAGAACAAGGGCGAGGACCTGAGTTCAATCCCCAGCACCACATAAAAGCTGGCTATTGTAGCAAATGCTGGGGGTGGGAACAGAAGTAAGATCCCTTGGGCTTACTGGCCGGCCAGTCTAGCCAAAGAGGTGAGCTCCAGGTTGAGATATACACACAAATATTTGTGTGCTCATATGTGCATGTGTGCATGAATGCACATGTGGAAGTCAGAGGGTATCTGTCTCCTGGTTCTCTCCCTCCACCATGTGGGTCATGGGGACAGGCTGCCAGGCTGCCAGGCTGCCAGCAGCAAGTGCCTTTACCCCGAGCCACCTCTTCTGATTCTGACATCATAGAAACACACACAGGATTTGGCCTCGTCTTTTATGTCTGTTTAGCTATCTGCACTAGAAACTATCCTAGTGATGGTGATGGCCGCCATTCCAAGTATCAAACTCAAACAGAGCTCCAGACTCTCCGTAGTCACCCTCACTCGACAGATGGGGAAAGAAGAATGGAGGAGTTAGGGGCACGGGGTCGCTCAACAAATGCGTGATGTTTGAGTTCCATCCAGAGCATGTTCCACGGAGGAAGCATCTGACAGGCTAGAAAGAGCAGTTAGCATCCCAGGAGCACCAGAGGGAGCACTCAGGAGAGGGAAATTCCAGATGTCATCTGGCAATGCTCGAGCCAGGAAGGGTGTTTGGAAGAAGATAAACCACATCTGCTGAACACTCAAAAGTGCGCATTAAACAGGCTCAGTTGATCTGGTGTCAGGTTTAGTGGACAAACTAGTAAGTAGCTGACCACCTGCATTCTTTGTCATTTTCTTCTTTTCTTTTTTAAAAAAATCTTGTATGGAACTGGCTGTGCTATGGCACACACTGGAGGTCAGAGGATAGACAACCTTTGACCTCTCCTTTCACCTCGTTTGAGAGTTCCCTGTTGATTGGCCATTGCATAGTCAGGCTAGCTGACCCATAAGCTTCTAGGAATTTTGTGGTTTCCTCCTCCCATCTCCAGCAGGAGCACTGGGAATGATAAAGATAAAGATATAACGTTTCCACATCCAACCTTTACATGGACTCTGGGGACTTGAACTTAGGTCTTCACCCTTACCAGGCAAGTGCTTTACCCACAATATCCCAGGACCATCCTAAGATAGGGTGATGTTCTACCTTAAACCCAACTTTCTAATAAGCACAGCAGCACTAATGGAGACAGTGGAACCTCAAGAGTCTTCACTGGACTTTTAAGACTCTCACACGGGTGTCTGAGATAGCTGATAAAGTGGGTGAAAGCATTTGCACCCAAGCCTGAGGAGCCTATGATCTAAGTTCAACACCCAGGACCCACATGGTGGAAGAAGTGAAGCCACTCTCACAAGTTGTCTTCCAACTTCTTCCACAAGCATGCCCACTCACACACACACACATGCACAACAAAATAAATTAATGGTACAAAAACAATCTAAGAAGGGGTTGGAGAGGTAGCTCTGTGGTTAAAAACACTTGCAAGGCTTGCAGCGGACCTGGCTCGGTTCCCAGCACCCACATGGCTGCTTACAGCCATCTGTGACTTCAGCTCTGGGGACCCAATCCCTCTTCTGCCTCCCATGGGCACCAGGTATGCATGTGGCACACAGACATATATGCAGGCCTATTTATACATATTTTAATTTTTTAAATAATAATCTAAGAAAAACAAAGATTCACACAGGAGTTACACATTCAGAAGCTAGTGTACTTTGTAGAAGTAATTTAAGAATAAGTTTTATTTATTTATTGTTTTGTTTGTTGGGGGGGGTGTTTGATTGTTTGAGACAGAGTCTAGCTATGTACCCCTGCCTAAACCTCAAACTTGAGATCTTCTGTCTCATCCTCTCAGATACTGGATTATAGGTGTGTCCCACTATGCCTGGCAAAATCCGATTCCTGGGCTGGAACACTGCTCTTCCAGAGGGCCTGAGTTCAGTTCCCAGTGCCCACACTGGGCGGCTCACAACAGCCTGTTCTTCCAGTTCCAGATCTGCCACCTGTGAGTATCCCTATATCTGTGCACGCTTGCACAAAGACACACATAGATGGACACAAATCTTAATAGTGAGCTCCACGTGGTGCTGTCCTACATGAGGAGATGATGTTCTTTTCCTCATATCTCCTGCTAAGTACAATTCTAAATCCTGATGTTCGTACAAAACAAAGCTCCACTCTGAAACACGGAGGGAGGAGGGCAGGCAAGTGAGGGACCTCAGGATCTGAGGCAGGAGACAGTGGTGGACTGGTTTCCTGGAGTTTCTTGGGTCTCAGACACCATTGCTTACCAACTCTCCAATCTCAGAAATACCAATGAGGAATCAAAATCAGTAAGCGTCAGGGGCTGGAGAGATGGATCTATGATTAAAAGCACTTGCTGCTCTTGCAGAGAACCCAATTTTGGCTCCCAGCACCCTTATCAGGAGCCTCACAGCCCCCTTGACCCTAGCTCCAGGGGATCCAACACCCTTGTCTAGCCTCCACAGACACCCAAGAAGCATGTGCACATACAGTCACAAAGGCATACACATCAGAATCACACACACACACACACACACACACACACACGTTTGCAATTTTTAGACAAAGCGCCAGTACAGAAGGAATCTAGCAAGTTAAAAAGCTTCAGGAAGGGATGGCTCTGCTCCAGTAGAGACCACAAAGACTGTGACTATACCTCTACCTGGATCAGAAGGATGCTAGGAGTCCCATCCTCACTGGGCTTTAATGGGGTTCCTTCGTCTGTCAGAGGAGGAAGGGACCCGGCCCACAAGGCATCCTACTCCCATCTCCCCCATGGCTATGAGGCCACATGAGGACCTCCAACTTTCAGCCCATCACTGGTTAGACACACATTCCTCCCTCTCCACAGAGAGTGGTGTAAGAGAAACCTATTGGAGGGCCGGCACTGTCCCTCCATCCACTGTAGTAAGGCTACCCTCCTGGCCCATCTTAACATCGATGGAAGGCAAGTCATAACAGTAGCAAGGCATTCACCAGCGAGGTGGCTGCAGAGGCCAAGGGACAGCAGGACCCTTACCTCAGCTCAGTTGCTAATAAGAACAGAACATTTCCCTCTGTCTAGTAATAATATCAAAGTGAGGGTATCAAAGAAAGGGCTAGAGAAACGCTTTGGTTGGTGAAGCCTTGCAAGCACAAGGACCTTAAACAAGGAGCTAAATCCCCAAATCCCATGTTTAAAAAATAACCGGGGCATGGTAGCAAGCACCTGTAATCCCAGCACTGAGGAGGAGAGACAAGCAGATCCCTGGGGTCCACTGGCCAGCCAGCCTAGCCCGGCCAGGGAGCTCCAGTCCAGTCCAGGAAGAGTTCCTGTCTCGAAACCAAGGTGGGGCCACTAAGGTGACTCAGCAGAGAAAAGCCTTTGCCTTGTAAGCCTGATGACCTGAGTTCAGTTCCCAGAGCCCAAGTGAAAACCGGATGTGTGGGCTCAGGACTGTGATCCCAGCATCCCACGGTGAGATAAGAGGCAGAGTCGGAAGAACAGCTGCAACCTTGAGGCCAGCTGGCACGGGGCATGCAGAGGAGCAGAACAAAGGAGAGAGAGAGACTGTAAGAAGGAAGGAGGAGGAAACTCACCCCTGCAAACGGGCCTTTGAACACTCATACTGTCACGCATACACATGTGCGCGCACACACACACTCACACACTGATTTTCAGTAAGAAAAATGGAACAGTTCACAACCACCTATAACTCTAGTTCCAAGGTGAACTGATAACCTCTTCTGGCTTCCATGCACACCTGCACACACACAGCATACACGCACACAGACACACATACATACACATAATTAAAAAATAATTTTTAAAGAATGAGCAAAAGTAACAAAATTAATAAAAGGTAGCTGTGCCTGAGAAATACCAGCTGAGGTTGTCCTCTGGCCTTCACACATACATGCATGCACACACACACACACAAACACATGTGAACACATAAAGGCTCTAAGACAGGATATGTCTTAGGATGACTTAGAACATCCTATCCTTCCCTTTCTCCCAGTGAGTCAAGGACACCTCCCTACCATCTTCCACCCTCGAGCCCTCGTGGTGCCCAAGGCTGCCACCACTGGGTACCCATGCTGCCTGGGCATGGAAGAGGAGCGGATGGTGGAGAGCAGTACCCAGGGCGTGCTCTAACTCCTGCCTTGATGCAGCTCCTCTCAACATCTGAGGAGGGAAGAATGGCAGAGAGAGGACTGTTCAGAGTTCTGGTTGGCAAGCCTCCTCTGACTGCAGCGTAGGAAAGTCGTCCTTACCTTCTTACCCCACTCTCTGGGCTCTTACCTCCCTCACAGAGCCCAGGCATCTCTCCCCACTCCTGTCCCAGAAGCACTTCCCCATCCCTTTAAAAACATACTGTTCCCCCATCCCTGTGCTGCTGGAGCCTGGCCAGAGGAGTCACATCCCAAGACAATGGAACCCAAACTCTGAGTGTTAACTGGGTGTGTGGGGGAACACCCTGGCCTTCCACAGAAGCGCTCACGCAGCGTCAGTTTGTTCTTAATTCTTTTCTTAATGATTAGGCTACTTTTAGAAATTAGAGGTTTCCTTTATAGCAAGAAACTTAATCTTAAACCACTCTTCACACCCAATGGGCAGGAACAATTTTCACCTGTTCATGTCTTGCCCATCTGGCTTAAGCTAACAATAAGGGAACCCCGTGGATACAGACACGCAGAAATCAACCTCAAAGTGAGGAGAAACTCTACCTGCTGGCTAGCTTACACAGACAGACGGTGTGGTGCAAACTCCTAGGTCTTACCCAGTGTGGGATCCTTCGAGTTCCAATACTGACCTACCTGGCAAAGTATGCCTATTGGTCCAATAGTGGCATGATAGTTATAAAACAATCAACTGCTTTCTGATTTGCTCTGAGGTCTGGCTTCAGAGCAGGAATTCCACAAGTGGTAAACCTGGTCAGTCTAACTAAGCTGAGATCAAGGAAGCCTGTGGGCAGTCAGAATGATACCTTATAGATTCACAACCACGAGGACAAGCTGCAACACTGACAGCTCCAGCTCACCGGCTGAGTCAGGCTGGCTGGGTCAGGTCCCCATCCTCCTAAGCCCTCTGCTTCCAAAGCTGGGAGTGCTACCAAAAGATTGCACAGGCCTCTGGCCAGAGTTCAGCTGCTTTGTTCTAGTCCATGATCTGATAATCAGTTCTAATGAATTCAGTTGGTTTCCAAGTTGGCAGCTAATTGAAAGGAACTTTTTGAATTTTTCTTTTTGTAATTTTTTATTGTATTATGTGTATGACTGTGATGTGTGCGTGCGTACGTGCGTGCGTGCATGCGTGCGTGCGTGCGCGCGCGCGTGCGTGCGTGTGTGTGTGTGTGTGTGTGTGTGTGTGTCTGACATTGGATATCTTCCACAATTGTTCTCCATCTTATTTTTTTGAGACAGTCAGTAAACCCAGAGCTCACCGATGGACTAGAATGGCCACCAAGCAGTCTCCTGGGATTTGCCTGTATCAGCCTCCCCGGTGCAGAAAATAGATTTTAATGATTACGTGGGACTGGAAATCTTAATTCAGGTCTCTATGTTTGCAGAGCAGACACTTTACCAACTGAACCATCTCGCAAGTCCTGTTCATTTACTTTCTGAGACAAGGTTTTAGTGTGGAGCCCAGGCTGTCCTCAAACTCTCAGGGAGGCTCCTGGCTTGGTCTCCCTCCTTCTGGGATCACAGAAGGTGCCATCACATCTAGCCAGAAGGAGCAAATCTTACAGAAAAAAAAAAAAGTCAGTCAATAAGGATCTGCTGAATTCTTAGGAAGAGCAAGCATGAGGAGATAGTCGGTGGCCAGTGCATGGTGACCTCTGCTCTCCTTAGCTCAGGGACGGGACAAAGCGGACAGCAGAAAAGTCAAGTTATAACAGAGTTATAATGAGAGTTCCTCATGAGGACATAGGCAGAGCTGAGGATCCCATCATTACTCAAAATTATGAAAAGCAATGACCTTTTCTACTTTTGCAGAAATTTGTTAAGTTAAAAAAACTTCATGACTTGCCCCAAAGCAGTTTATTTTTATTCTTTTTTTTTTTATCATGTGTGTGCATGGACTGTGTGTATACATGCAAGTTCATGCATGACACAGCACACACATGGCAGTCAGAGGGCAATTCCGTGGACTTTCACCTTTATATGGGTTCTAAGGTCTACACTCACATCAGGACAGCAGGGCAAGGGTTCTCCCAGCTGAGCCATCTTGCTAGCCCCTGCAATTTACTTTTAAAAATTAAGTTCCAACCTCTGAGAGGGCTCAGACAATAAAGTGCTTGCCACACAAGCATGAAAATCTTGAGTTCAATTTCTATAAACCATGCAAAACAGTTGGGCATGGTGGCATATGTTTATTAATCCCTGTGCTGGGGAGACAGGAAAAGAAGGGTCCCTGGGGCTCACGGCCCAGACAGTCTAGCCTGTTCACTCGGTAAGTTCGAGGACAACGGAGACACTGTCTCCAAAACAGATGGAAGCCCAAGTTTTTCTATGGCCTCCCAATGCCATCCTAACTCCCTGGGGTAGCAGCACTGGGGTAGCAGTGACATTCCCATAGCCGAGACACCAACAAAGAGTCACTGAGCAGCACGGCAAGGAGGCAGAAAGAATGCTGAGAGGCATGCCCTCGGATTCACTGACACATGGCACATGGGACACTCCACAAGGAGACGTTCTTCCGTCCCCTCTGGCTCAAGATGGCATAGCTCCCAAGGATCCACACCCTTCAGCATGTCCTTCACCCATTTGAAATAATTTCTGTACCCTCATCTGGAACCACTACCTGGAATTAATAAAGTGAGTTATAATCCTACAAGCAACCAACAACTCAACCTGGAACTACATACAGACTGTCATACTACATACAGGCTACATACAGATAACGGTAACACTCCCACTGATCCACTTCACATGTGAGTCCAGGCAAAGCTCCACAGGGTCAATTCCTCTCTCGGAAGTGACAAGGAAAATCACAGTAAGGAATACAAGCTATCCATCTGAGACTTAAGGCCCCCAAATCACCACCATGGAAGATATCTCCATTTTTTATACAGGCAATTTCCCCAAATTCACCTCCAACATTTTTGTTACTTTTGCTTTCTAAGCGAAGTGGCTCACACACTAACATGTGTTCCCTGCAATTAAAGTTCTCTTCCCAAACACTCCACAAAGCATGGCCAGCGCTGTTGGTGACATCTGAAAGCCTGGACTTCAGTTTTCTATTTTGCGGGGCTGGAAGCCAGGGCCTCACCACACTAGGCAGGCAGACCCTCTCCAGCACGGAGTAGCAGCCCCAGCCCTGTCTCTGCAAACTAGTACAGCTGTGTTGGGGGTGAGTAGGAAGGGTGGCAGCTGTGGCCCAGGCCTCTGGCCACATAAGGAAGTGAAGAGGGACTATCTCCCTTTTGTAAAGACCTCCAAAGAAATTTCTACCACCCCTCTCTTTCACCTTTGTATCCAAGGCCAGAAAGTTCACCTTTTAGCCCACTAAGTCCTTCCCCCACGGTGCCGTCTCCCTTCCTTCTGCTCCTATGGAGCCAAGGCCCTTATAACACCATCACCTCTGTGAAAAGTCCCTCCCCACCCCCATGACTCCATCAAAATGATTGCCTCTGTCATCACCCAGCCAGCCTACCTCCTTCCTACTTCTCCAGCTTCATCATGTTTTGCTTACTTTTACTCCCTCATTGTGTGCCCTGCTGTAATCGTTTGTCCCGGGACACATATTCTTGGATTTGAATGCCCTCTAAGCTCAACCCCCGGAACCTGCTGCGCACTCCTAAGCATGCTCTCCCTAACACTGTGTGGGCTTTCTCAGTTTCTCTGGCCTCCATGTCTGGCTTAAAAGACATAACGTTTCCTCCGTCTCCTCTCCCCAGTGGGTGTCAACAGTTTCAGCTTGTCTGTCCTGTTGTTTTTTTTATTTCAAACTTTTAATAACATTGTCCTCGAGCTTCCTTCCGAATCAGTTTTTAAATATTTCATTAATGAGTCTAAGAATTCCAAGGAAACCTCAGTGTCCCCGGTAACTCCTGCTTACTCCTGCTCTCTGGCTAGAAGGCTCCCTCCGACTTGCAGGGCTCGTTCAAGCATCTTCTCCCAAACCCCTCTCCACACACATCAGTTATAACTTCCAACTCTTTACTTTTTAAAGTATATCAACTATGAACCCACTATAAGACGCTCCGAGGTAGCATAGATTCGTCTGTTTGTCCACTGCTGCGTGCCCAAGGTCTAGGAGTCAGCACTCAACAGCCCAAGTGTTTAGAAAACATTCGAAAAGTTATTCACTTAACCAAGGCTTGATGGGTGCCTCTTCCCGTGCAAGTTTGTTCTATCACATTGTCTTCGCCTTTATAAAGTAATGATGGAACACAAGACTGCGTTAGGAGTGCAGGACTGAAAACTATGGGCAATGTCAAAGAATATGCCGGAAGTTCAGAAGAAAAGGCCTGGGTATGGGCTTGGTCCAGCGGACCATCGTTGCGCTGTGCACCAGGGATTCTTCCCTAGATTCCCTGGAAAGGGGTCGGCACATCCCTTTCCTCAGGCGGAGAAGTTACTCAACCAGCGATGCAACTTCCGGCCTCTTTCCAATCAGCATGAGATTTAAAGGGAAAGAATCATACTGACGTCTACTCTCCTCCCGCAGCACCCCATTTCACGCGTTCTCAGTTCCTTCCAGGTCCTGCCCAATTGTCCAGACCGAGCGTCCCGACCGTCCCTTCCCCCACGGAAGAAAAAAAAAAAAAAAAACCCAAAGCGCATCCCACCTGCTCCCAACGTGCCCCGCGGCTCCTCCCCGCGCGTGCGCAATAATCTCCCGCTTGGGTGGGGAAGGGCTGGAGCTCTCCGCCAAGGATGGACCCGCCCCGAAAGCAGATCCGGCTTCTGATTGGCTGCCGCCGCTCGCCCGAGCTCAGTGGAACGCTAGGGTTGTGCTTTTAAAGGCGCTAGTCCGTTCGCTCTGGAACTTGACTGCTGCCTCTCCTGAGCTTGCTCCCGCGCTTTCGGCGTCCAGGTTACCTCACCAGCATGTCCCAGGTACTGCGCGTGCCCCGCCGGGCTGCGAAGATGCAGTGGGTTTGGGTTGGGGGCATCAGCCCGCATGAATCCCGCGGGGTCTCTTTCCTCGGATACCACGCAGCTGTTCTGGGATCCGAGCCCAGCTCTTAGACTGGGGAGCGGAACTTTTTCCCTTGCAGATTTCTGAAACTGCCACCCACGCCGGAACTGCTAGAGAATTGAGGGTGGGCTGGACTCCTGGGTGAAACAGGAACTGGGTCCTCGAAAGAAAGATGGGATGTAACAGGGAAGGAAGGACAGGCAAGATTGAATCCCACACTAGGAAGAACCGAATGGAATAGAGGGGCACTCACAGAGGCCCTGACTGAAGAGCCTGGAGGTCGGGAGAAGGCATTTAGTCTTGTGCCTGGCATGCCCCTGTACCGAAGAGATGTGAGCAGGCGAGGTGGTCCAGAAGCCTTTCTTCCCTCCAGTGGAGACCACTACCTAGGACTGAGCCCTGTAGGGCGATCCCTGGCTCCTCCCACTTGCCTCTCCCTAATCTGGGCACTGGGACAGAGGTCAACGCTGAACTCCAGGCCCCAGTAGGAAGGGACCAGCTGGCTCCCGACCCTGGATTCCACCACATTCGTGTCCTGAACCCTGATCGGCTGTTTTGATCACGCCACGTTTCCCCCTTACTGCCCAGTCAATCTCTGCTGGTCATAGGTCGGGCTTTGCTGAAACCCCAGCAATTGTTGGATCTGGGCCAGTGGTGGCCGAGGCAGTTAGTTGGGCATGAAAATTTCAAGGGCGTGTACTTCCACTGTGAGCCAAGTCTATTCCCAGCTCTTGACACAGTGCTGTGACCGCCTGAGTGGACAGGTGGGCCTTTAGGGAATCTTAGCAAGAAGAGGGAGTTTGGGAGGAGTGCTGCTTTCCACTTTCCCATCCCTCCCTGAACCTCTCCCATTCAGGCATCCTGCATCTCATTCCTCTCCCTCTCCCTCTTAGGCTGAATTTGACAAAGCCGCTGAGGAGGTAAAGCGCCTCAAGACCCAGCCAACTGATGAAGAGATGCTGTTCATCTACAGTCACTTCAAACAAGCTACCGTGGGCGATGTAAATACAGGTATGCCCAGCTTCATGAGAGCGGGCCAAGTTGGCTCGGCAGTCCAGGAGTCTGAGAACTTCAGTCTCCAACTGCCCGAGGGCGTGATGATGGAACACTGGTATGGAGACTTTAGGCTGGGAGATATTCACCTGCAAAGACCATCTCCTTAAACTCTTAGTGACTCTGGGAGCAGATACAATGTGGGCTCAGAAGGACTTTCCTGATCATCTCAGCATCTGCCGTGAAGGAAGCGGCGGCTCCAGAGAGAAGCCTGCTCTAAGCCCTGTTGCTCAGTAGTGGCTTTCTTGAGCCTCCTGTTTCCATCAGATGAACAGGGTTACAGAGCACTTGGCAGCCTCCCCAAGCCTAATAGATGAGTAGGGACATATCTGGTACCCTGGGACAAGTCAGAAGTGCTGCTGGCCCAAGTCTGCCCCATCCAGAGGACTTTTCTCCCTATCCAAAAATCTTGGGCAGACTTCTTTTTTGGCAAGTAGTCTAGGTTGATGGGCCAGCCTGTCTCTGCCCCTCCAGCACTGGCGTTATAAGCACAGGCTGCTATGTGGCCTTATATTGTTTTCCCTCCCACAAGAGTCCTAGGAGTCAAACTCAGACCCTCGTACTTTATATACCAAGGGCCTGTCTCTCCAGCCCCTTGGTATAGATTTTGAAACTATGCTATGGATTACCTTGGTCTGTAATACTGTCTTTTCTGCGGCCTTGAGCAGTGGCTATATACCGAGATAGTAGCACAGTGTGTTCTAGCAAGGACTCATGACAGCACAGAAGGAAATGTATGCCTCAGCCACCCACCAAGCATGGCCTCCAATTCCACTGGAGTGGCCAGCCAAGCAAGTCAGAGATTTGAGGGCTTATAAATATCCAGGAAGGACACGCAGTGGGAAGGAATCAGGGAGGCAGGGAACTGAGGTTTTTTTGGTTTTTTTTGGGGGGGTGGGGTGGGGCGAGCTGTACTGATTCAGTACAACAAAGACTAGCCACAAGTGGCTATATGGGTCTTAGCTGAAAATAGCTAAACCTAAATAATGCCAAAAGCCCAGTCTGTAGCTCCGTGAGCTGTGCTTCAAGGGCTCGGTGGCCACTGGGGGCAAGTGACTTCTGAGTTAGCTGCCTCAGGGAGTAGTGAAGGAAGGGGCTAGCAGGTAAGGCTCCTGCCACCATGCCTGACTGTCCAAAGGACCCACTTGGTGAAAGGAGAGAACTGACTCTCAAAAGTTGTCCACTGGCTTCCACACCTGCACAGTGACATGCACACATGTGCACCCCAATACACAAATTAATTAACTGAATGTTGGCAAATGTATATTTCCATCTAGGGAGAACAGACTGTCAGGGAGTCTTCCTCTGGGGTTCTGAGGGTTCCTTTGCAGGCATGGTCTTCCTGTGGGGTTCCTGGAGCTTTTTTTTTTTCTCAGACTCAGTGCCCCAAGCTGTATACTCTACAGTTTCTGCTCCTAGCAATGAAATTGTCCCCAAGGAAGAATGGCGGAAGGACTTTCCAAAAGCAGGTGCTCTGGAAAAGCACATGTGGTCCGCAGACAAAACCTCTAGAAATCGACAAGAAGGAGCCCAGCGATGTGTGGAATAGGGCCAGGTTATAAAGACAAGTACAGGCGAGGACACCAGAGCCCCCGGATAACAGTAACGCAGCTCGAGGGGAAACCGGAAGCTGAGAAGGGGCTGGAGGGAGAATCTAGTAGCGTCTCTTTTCAGAGTTGTTTTTTAGGTTTGTTGTTGTTTTAATTTTATGCGCATTGGTGTACTGACTGCATGTATATGTGTGTGAGAGTTATCAGATCCCCTGGAACTGGAGTTACAATTGTGGGTGCTGGAAATTGAACCTAGGCTGTCTGGAAGAGCAGCCAGTGCTCTTAAACGCTGAGCCCTCTCTCCAGCCTTATATTTTTTTCAGAATTTTTGGATTCTGAACCACATGAATGAATGTTTGTTTATTTATTTTGATTAAAGTAGAGGTTTGGTTTGGTTTTGAGGATTTTTAAGTCTCCCTTCCTGTTCTGTTTAAGTCAGAGTCTCAAGTAGCTGAGGCTGGCCCAGATTCACTATAGAACCAAAAATCACATTAAATTTCTGACCCTCCTGCTTCCACCTTACAGATCTTAATTACCATGCCCAGTTGACCTGGTGCTGATGCTAGGACCCAGGGTTGAGCCACGATAGGCAAGCGCTCTGCCAACTCAGCCACATCCCTGGCCCTTTTATTACTTTATGTTTTTCTAATTTTGAAACAGAATCTCACTAAACCACTCATTCTGGCTTTAAGCTCTCTATAGGCCACGCCTTGGACTTTCCCTCCTCCTGCCCCTGCAGCCCCTGGTGGGGCTGGCATCACAGGTGTGAACACCATGCCTGCCTATTTTCTTTTATTGTATTATATTTGATTTTTTAAGACAAATCCTCGAGTAGCCTGGGCTGACCTCAAGCCCACTGTGTACCCACAATGACCTTGAATTCCTGATCCTCTTGCCTCGACTTCCTGAAAGCTGGGATTACAGGCGTGTATCGCCATTCCCTGGTCATACATGCTGAAGCTCACCGGGGCCCCGGACATGCGAGGGAGGCTTCTGCCAGCGAAGCTTCACCCCCAGCTCCGAGGAGGAATGGGGTTTTTGTTTTTGTTTTTGTTTTTTTTTAAAGATGTATTTATTTACTTATTATATGTAAGTACACTGTAGCTGTCTTCAGACACTCCAGAAGAGGGAGTCAGATCTTGTTATAGATGGTTGTGAGCCACCATGTGGTTGCTGGGATTTGAACTCAGGACCTTCAGAAAAGCAGTTGGTGCTCTTAACCACTGAGCCATCTCTCCAGCCCCGGGGTTTTTGTTTTTCAAAGTAAAACATTGGGTTTTAAATCTTTAACTTTACAGCTCAAAAAAACGTAAGGACATTTATTCTTTTATCCTGTCTTCTCTCAATTTTAAATTTGGGTTGCTATAAGCCCGTCTGGGTTTCTTAGAATAGAACCCACTGTGTGAGACACTAGGAGTTCTTAAAAACTGTGATAAGAATGCCCAAAGTGTCTCGCTCCACAATTGATGGCTTCTGACTGGGGTGGGAGAGGGGAGGAGTCAGCTTTCTTTAACAGGCAGGCCACTGGGAGTTTGTCCATGCTCCAGGGAGTATCCGGGCAACGCAAATTGGACTTGGTTTGTTTGTTGTTGTTTTTTTTTTCTGGTTTTTGTTTTTGTTTTGAGGGGGGTGGGGGGAAAGGACTGGGAAGTGTAGTTGGGGTTCATGATAATAATCAGTAAAAATAATGTTATAAAAAGTCTTGACACCAAGGAGTGGTGGCACACTCCTTTAAAACCCCGGCACTCAGGAGGCAGAGGCAGGTGGAGCTCTGTGAGTTCAAGGCCAGTCTGGTCTACAGACTGAGTTCCAGGACAGCCTAGGCTACGCAGAGAAACCCTGTCTTGAAAAACCAACAACAACAATAACAAATTCTCGACTCCCACCGGAATAGTTGAAAGTTCTCCATTAGAACTTGCAGCAAACCTAACAGAGTCTGCTTTTCCCTTGCCACAGATCGGCCGGGGCTGTTGGACCTCAAGGGCAAAGCCAAGTGGGATGCGTGGAACAAGCTAAAAGGTAACAAGCCCATTCTAAGCAGCTCTCTCCTGTGCGAGGCTGGGCACTGAAGACTCCCTGAGAGAGGGGAGGGCAAAGGTCAGGAGGCACATCTTGGAAGCCAGCCCAGCCCAGCTCGGCCTCACACAGAGAAAACTAGGGCCTATCCTTTCTTTTCCCTCCAACTGTTGCTGATGCCTTTTCTAAGAGCTCTGTCTCTGGGCATAGGAGTTGTCTGGAGGAAAAGGGATCAGGCCACTGAGAAACAGACTGGGCAGTGATATTGTTGCCATGGTCTTTGAATGTGTCCAGAGTTAGGAGAGTTCTGTCCACACCTCTATCTCCCCAACAAGGCCAGGCAGTGACCCCTTAGCCGAGTGGCCTTCCCCAGTTCCCTTTCAGCCAGAAGGGCACATGAAAAAGGGGGATGAGGTAATGTAGGCCAGTGAATGGAACTATTATTTGCTAAAGCGCAATCATCCAAGAAGTGTCCAGGATCCACTAAATCACGTGTTCCCATGGCTGCAAGCCCCAAAAGCTGGCACCAAAGCTGTTGGCAGCTTTCGTACGCTTGCTGGCCAGTTGCTGAATTAGCCTTCTGTCCTCTCACAAGGGAGAAAGGCATGAACTCAGGAAGGGCCCCAGCACACTAAAATGCACTGCTAGGGGGCCATGCAAGTCTGGCTGTTCCTTTTCCACACCATTCTCAGGCCCCTGGGCATCTAGTGCTTCACAATAAGCTCTCTCAGTCCCTGAGGACTTCTCATTTCCCTAGGGGACTCTAGGAACCGAGTAGGTATTCATGGTCCCTTGTGCCACGGCAAGGAGACAAAGACTTGCTTCATTCCTGTCCAAGAACTAGCTGCTTTTGGCTCAGTCTTCAGCGCTTCTCGAAGCTTCTCTCTGGGGGGAAGAGGGTGTCTGGCTTAGCTTTCTCACAGCCAACCATACAGCTGTGGGAGATAAGAAGTCCACAACAAATAGTCCATAGGCTAAAGTCAAACATGAGATTATTAGCACCCGAAAAATCAGTGCAGGGACACTTTCCTGCTTGTATAGAAGGCTGAGGCCCACACTCTCCTGCCCTACTCTCAAGCAGGAGCTTGGTAAAGCACCCCCCGAGTCCAGTCCTCAGATGTAAAAGAGCTGTCCTAGACATGTGAGAAACAACCTCCAACTATTTAACTGGGATCACACCAGGTGTATCCACCTGTGGCCCAGCACATGTACAATTTTAAATTAGCAAATGCTAAGAAAGAGAATAGAAAACACGTAACATGTAACTCTGACCTCTACATTGCACACACATGCACATTTGACATGTAACTGACCTCTACATTGTACACACATGCATATTTAACATGTAACTCTGACCTCTACATTGCACACACATGCACACTTGACATGTAATGCTGACCTCTACATTGCACACACATGCACACTTGACATGTAACTCTGACCTCTACATTGCACACACATGCACATTTGACATGTACCTCTGACCTCTACATTGCACACACATGCACATTTGACATGTATCACTGACCTCTACATTGTACACATGTGCACACTTGACATGTAACTCTGACCTCTACATTGCACACACATGCACATTTGACATGTATCACTGACCTCTACATTGTACACATGTGCACACTTGACATGTAACTCTGACTTCTACATTGCACACACATGCACACTTGCTGGCAAACACACAGACACACATACTGCATCCACTGCACACACAGGTTTTTAAAAAGCAAAGGCTGGACACCCTGGCCAGCACCATGCCTTTCTAGCATACAGCCTCCCTGATGTGTCTTCCTACCAATTCCTTCCAGGGACTTCCAAGGAAAGTGCCATGAAGACCTACGTGGAAAAAGTAGAAGAGCTAAAGACGAAATACGGAATATAAACACCAAATTTAGTGGCCAGCCACACGTGTGACCTGTGAGGACATAATGCCTTGTTCTTTTTCTAATGTAGATCATACGGCTCTGAGGCATTAGGGCCAGAGTTACTCACTGCTCCTCCTCCTGTGTAGTTTTTACCTGAAATCAATTAAAAGTACATTTGTTACTCTATGCCTGGGCTACTCTATTGTCTGTGTGTGTGTGTGTGTGTGTGTGTGTGTGTGCGCGCGCGCGCGCGTGTGTTCGTGTGCGTAATTTTTATTATCTTTAAAGGTATTTTATGTGTGTACAAGTGTGTGTGTGTGCTACAGAATATGTGCAGATCAGAGGACAACTTGCCAGAGCAGGTTTTCTCCCCCTACCGTGTAGGTCCTAGGGCTCGAACTCAGGTTATCAGGCTTGGGGTTTTTTTTGGTTTTTTTGTTTTGTTTTGACCACTGAAGCCATCTCACCAGCCCATTGTCAAGGTTCTTGAAATAACTTCCCTTCCTCTAATCTCTCATCTCTGCTTCCTTCTAATGATGTGCTTTGCGGCTGGGGGGGCTGGGGGTGTGGCTCAGTTTGGTAGAGTGCCTGCCTAGCATGCACAAACCCATGGATTCAATTCCCCAACACTTCGGGGAAAAAAGTCAGGCCTGCTGCTTGTGCACAGTTGTGATCCCAGCACCCAGGAGGTAGATTCAGGCCATCTCTTGGTGACAGAGCAAGTTTAAGATTAACCTGGACTACACTAGACTCTAGTGTCATAAAAGTTAAAAATAAATGAAGATGTGTTCTTCAAATGCTTCAACCCTCTTTACCTGGGTGGAATGTGAGGGAGTGGTCACACTCATTCCGGTGCATGTACCACCATGGTGAGCGACTAGGTTGTAGGAGTAGCCTACCTTCCTCCTGCTTCCATCCGCCTCAGATCAGGTGAGATGCTGTAAGAGCCCCATCTCGGAGCCACCCTCAGGTTCTAAGGAAGGCAGGATTAGCAGTATTTGAGCATGCCTGGATCCAGAACGATAGAGCATGAGTGGGAGCACCCGTAGGAGGGGCTTGCCCCGGGGTGAGGTCTCCCAGGGTGGGGGCACCCTTAGGAGCAGAGTGCCCCGGGCCGAGGTCTCCCAGGGTGGGAGCACTCTTAGGGGCTTAGGAGCAGAGTGCCCCGGGCCGAGGTCTCCCAGGGTGGGAGCACTCTTAGGAGCAGAGTGCCCCGGGCCGAGGTCTCCCAGGGTAGGAGCACTCTTAGGAGCAGAGTGCCCCAGGCCAAGGTCTCCCAGGGTGGGAGCACTCCTAGGGGCTTAGGAGCAGAGTGCCCCGGGCCGAGGTCTCCCAGGGTGGGAGCACCCTTAGGAGCAGAGTGCCCCGGGCCGAGGTCTCCCAGGGTGGGAGCACCCTTAGGAGCAGAGTGCCCCGGGCTGAGGTCTCCCAGGTGCCTTTCAAAGCTGAGCCGCAGTGCAGGCAGGGAAGCTGTTCACCAATGAGCCAAGGGCTTCCTCGGTGGGAAGAAGGGAGAGCAGGACTTGGGAAGATCACAGAAAAGTGTGGCTGGACTGTGCTAGGATTGCTATTCAAAAGAAAAGAGACAGCAGGCAAATGCATGCTCCAGGCGGGTGCCTGCTGCAACCCGGAACATACTGTGGTGCTTTTCCCATTTCATGGGTGACGATGTTGAGGCTGAAAGGAACTCGGGAATTCTCCAAGGGCAAGTAGCTCTCTTGACTTTCCTCCTCTAGAGCCCAGGTTCATAGCCACAGTTCTGCCTCACCCCCAGAGCAACAGTGAGGCCCGAGAGTAGCTCACCCAGGCTCTCTCCACTGGTAAAACAAAACAGCTTTTAAGTGCCGTTCTTACCCTGATTCCAAAGCCAAAGCCTGAAGAAGGGCAAGAAGGAGGCGAGCTGGCACCCTCGGTACCGCAGAACAGGAGAGAGCCGGCTTAAACGTGTGTAATTCTGTTCTAGGCAATAGGAGCCCAAGGACGTGAATGTAAAGGTGCCATCTGAGGGCTGAGGAGATGGCACTGTCTATAGGGCCTAGATCAGTCCCCAGAGCCCTTAACAAGCCAGGTGTGTCAGCATGCATTTATATTCCCAGCACCAGAGACAGAAGCAGGCAGATCCCCAGGGCTCTCTAAGATCCAGCCTAGCCCATCTGGTGAGCTTTAGGCCAGTGAGAGCCCATCTTTTAAACAAGGTGGACAAGGGAGGCTCAGCGGTTAAGAACACTTGCTGCTCCTGCAGTGGACCCAGGATGGCTCATAACTGCCTCTAAGTCCATTTTGTAGGGGATCCAACACACTCTTCTGGCTTCTATGGTCATCAAGCATGCATATGGTACACAGATAAAACAGGCATATACATAAAAATAAATCTTTTTTAAGGTGGACAATGCCTGAGCAATGACACTTAAAGCTGTTCTCTGGCCAACATGTGCAGGCATGCGCGTGTGCGCGCACACACATACACCATCTGAGTTAGTTGAGTTTTGCTTTAATACAGCAAGTGGCCAAGATTCAAGTCCACCCATGCACCCAGAGGTTATGACAGGGTGGTGTATGAGGAAGTTTGGTTTTCCTGGTTGGTAATGTAACGGCACGTTTGAGGCAGGGCCCCTGCTATCTTGTTCTGCCCTACCTAGCTCAATCCACGGAAGTTGTCAAGACCACTTAACTCAACCATTTGCTTGCTCTGTTACTGGCTACTCCAAAAGTAAATCAGCTCAAAACACTCCCAGAAAGGGGGTGCACCAAGAGTCAGGCAGGGTGATGCATACCTGGGGTCCCAGTTGCCTTGGAGGCTGACATAGGGGGATCACATCAGAGATCAGCCTGGGCAAGATCCTGTCTGTAGAAAGCACAGAGGTCTTATACTCATGGTATGGCCTGACTACAGATAGCACAGAGATCACCAAGCTATTAACCACCTCAGCTCCCAGGCTTATGGGTGGAAAACAGATTAGACCTCTCCCTTTGAAGACACAACCCTGTGCAATTTAACAATCCGGCCTCATTGGCTCACCTAGGCCCTTATCTTAAGTCTATTTATCTCACCCAGTCTGTAATGCTATCCTCCAGAAGACCTAATCATGAGCATTGTTTACCTGGGGCCTGCTTCCTTAATCTTTTTTTTTTTTTTTTTTTTTTTTTTTGGTTTTTCGAGACAGGATTTCTCTGTGTAGCCCTGGCTGTCCTGAAATTCACTCTGTAGACCAGAGTGGCCCAGGCTGGCCTCGAACTCAGAAATCCACCTGTCTCTGCCTCCCAAATGCTGGGATTAAAGGTGTACGCCACCACTGCCCGGCTCACTTCCTTAATCTTTATGGAAGATTAACCCATCTTTATGGGAGATGTCACTTGTATGTTAAAAGTGTTGCGATGTAGTCGGTTTGTGTCTTAAGCTTCATGGACATGGGATTGAGTTAATTATCACCAGAAAACATTTTTCCAAATTGTTCTGTGCTTAAAAATAAATGACCTGGAATTAAACTCTTGAGGTTTGAACCAAATTTCCTTCTAACTTCTCTCGTACGGACACAACTGGCCGTGATGTTTGCAGAGACACCTCCCCCATAGTACTCCACAACAAAATAAACGCTGAGGGTACATCTCAACAGTAGACAGTAGGTTTAGCATGGAGAGATGGGGAGAGGCAGACAGAAAATTAAGGGGGAAATACCCCTAGGTAAAGTTCAAAATGTCCCTCTCCATGCAGACTTGGCTCAAGGCTCAACTCAGCAAGCTCCCTTGGAGGGTGGCAGTGAGCTGTGAGAGGCTTCCTACGTGGGGCTGGCACTGGGAAGATTCCTTTATAGAGATCTTGTCTCCCAACAGCTTTTAACTACAATTGCTAGCAGCCTCCAGCTCTAGAATCGTGGGAATCCAGGAAGCCTTCCATCTGGAGCTAATGGTCGCTCAGCTGCGTGACTGGCTAAGGAACACCCTACAGCCTTCTGGCTTGCTTGCGGCTCTTGAGGCAAATGGGCCTGCGGGGTACCATGTCCTCACCTGTCCTGGTAGGAAGCCTTCAGGCCCGACCAAGGACAGCCTTCTGATCACACGACAGTGCTTCTCTCTGGGTGTGGGAAGGGACCATTCTGTGCAAATGAGAAGTCAGTGACTTTAGGCTACCCCTTTGGTGGCCTTGGTAGGTGGCCCTTGTTTACTGAGCATTTGATAGGGCTTTCATTCCTGGTCTTATTTTAGTGTTTGCAGGTCATCCTATAGTCCTTAGGTGTGGAAAGTACATCTCCTTACATCACAAGACGTTACACAGATGCCTGAGGACACTGAGGAAGAAACTGGACGTACACTATTCTCTCCTTTATGTATATACCTGCAGCTTAATTTATGAAATACACACACCAAAATTAACAATAACTAATGAAATAGAAACATATAATCATATACTAGTTCAGTAAAAATTGTAAGTTGCTTACTTGTGGAGTTTTCCACCCCAACTCTACCCTGTGGTGGGCGGGGCCAGGGAGGAGGGGTTGTCCTGGTCTATCTCTTTGTTATATTTTGAGACAGGGTCTCTCTGTAAATCTGGAATTTAGCTTTTCCCTCTAAACTGGCTGGCCATTGATTCCCAGAATGCCCCTGCCCCTGCCTCTGAGCACTGCCGGTGCGTTCTTGTGCTGGGGCAGCAAACAGTTAACCCGCCCAGCCTTCCCTTTCTAAAATGTTTTAAACCTCCGCTTGTTAGCTGCGCATTTGTGTGTCCATGCATGTCTGGGTACACTTTGGCCACATGTGGGAGTTCGAAGAACATCTTGTATCCGTGACCATCCTTCACCGTGTCTGGGACAGTGTTTCTTTCCTTCTTTCTCTACTGTGTCTGCCAGACTAGGTGGCCCTCAGGCCTCTGGGAACTCTGCCTCTCATCTCTCTCTGTGGGAGTGCAGAGATTATAGGCACACAGTCCTGGCTTTTGTGACGCTTCCAGGGTCAATCTCAGGTCCCCAGTAAGCATTTTTACCCGCTACCCATCTCCCCTGCAGTAAGGGAGGCACTGCGCTAAGCTGGCTTTTCTGCACATTTTTCCTGTATTTGAGATGGTCTTAATACGTAGCCTAGGCTGGCCTCAAACTCAGGATCTTTCTTCTCAGCCTCTTGAGTAGCAAGATTACAGGTTCACAGCACCAATGCTTCACCCCTATCCAGTACTTTCGACCTGTTTACCAAAGGTCATGAAACTACAGAAAGCAAAACAGTTGAGAGGGTGCTGTGGCACCTGGGGGTATAGGAGATTGCTGTGTTCATTAACCAAATAAGGAGATTGCGGATTAGGTGATATAGAAGCACTAGAAGTGGGCTGGAGAGATGGCTCAGCGGTTAAGAGCACTGACTGCTCTTCCGGAGGTCCTGAGTTCAAATCCCAGCAACCACATGGTGGCTCACAACCATCCGAAATGAGACCTAATGCCCTCTTCTGGTGTGTCTGAAGACAGCTACAGTGTACTTACATATAATAAATAAATAAATCTTTTTAAAAAAAAGAAGCACTAGAAGTCCCTGCTTTGTCCTCTCCTGTCACATCCCCTCTCGTGACCAACAGCTATCCCTCCACTCTGCGTCCCCACTGAAGGGGGATGAGAATGGCAACCTCTTGGGCTCCTTTGAAAGTCATGGAATCTATTCTGGAGAACTTGCAAAAGCAGTTCCCCACCCCCACCTGGAGGGGCGCAGGTCAGCACTATTTCTTTTTAAACTTGGTTTTTAAGGTGATTCCCAGGCTGAGCTAGGTTTGTCAGCTGCCTGCCTACACCACCTCAATACACACGCACACCTGATAGCAGCCCTGCTGGTTCCTCGAGAACCTGGTGTTCTGAGATGTCAGCAGCATCTTCCCCTCAGGGGCTCTTCTGGTCCTGGCCTGGTGCCGCCGCGTTGTGCCTCGCCCTGGCGGAACTCCAGAACAGGCAAATGTGGGTTGTCAAACATGTCCTCTCCACACCAAAGTGGTTCCACAATCCAGAAGTCTGGGGACAAGCATCTCTAAGAAACATGGAAAGTATCACTGAACAACAAGTCAGGGGTCTTTAGCTCAACAGCGACCCAAGTTAATGAGACATGGGGCAAGTCATGTCACCTCAGGGAGCCTCAGTTTCTGAGCTGAGGGCTGGAGGGTGGGGAGAGATCAGCAGGTAAGCTCAGGACCCCAAGTTCAACTCTCCAGAGCCCATATAAAACTGGGGGGAGGGGCTGGAGAGATAGCTCAGTGGTAAAGGGCACTGACCGCTCTTCCAGAGGTCCTGAGTTCAATTCCCAGCAACCACATGGTGGCTCACAACCATATGCATTGGGATCAGATGCCCTCTTCTGGTGTGTCTGAAAACAGCTACAGTGTACTCATATGCATAAATAAATAATTAAAAAAAAACAAACCAAAAACCATGGGTAGTAGCATGCTTCTGCAATCCCAGTGCTCATACAGGAAAATGGGAGCAGAGACCCAAGGATCCTTGGAAGCGCTCAGGCCAGCTGGCCTCAAGTACACAGTGAAAACAAGAGACTCTGTCCCCAAAATGGTGAAAGGTTCCTACTTGAGGTTGTCCTCTGACCTCAGCATGTGCTATGACACTTGCACACACACACACACACACACACACACACACACACACACACACACACAAGGAGCCACAGACAAGAGATGTCTTAGCTAGTAAAAGCACCCACTGGTCTTGCAGAGGACACAAGTTTTCTTCCCAGAACCCATGTTAGATGGCTCACAACCACCTGTAATTCCAGATCTGGGGTGGGATGGGAACGGGACTGGATGACTTTGGTCTCTGGGCACCTACACTCATATGTTCACACACACACACACACACACACACACACACACACACACACACACACACCTACACATAATTTTTTAAATAATAAAAAATAAATATTTTTAAGCGGCACTAAGCAGGTTATTGTATCACAAAAGCCACATAAGGGCAAAGAGAAACCCACAGGTGTGGCTGGGTTCCTGAAATCCAGTTGGAGTGATAGTTTAAACAGCCAGATGATTACAGGGTGCAAAGGACAGGTACCGCCCTGGAGAACGAGCCCAGAGAAGTCACCAGAGAGGCAGGCATTCCCAGAGCTTTGCCTTTGGGCCCTGGGTCAGGCACTGTCTCTGAAGGGGACAGCTAAGACTCGGCCGTGCTGCTTAGGCTACTGCCCAGCTTAAGTGACTTCCGTGATTTCTTTTTGATGTTTGAGGACGGTGACTGTGTGCAGATAACCGAGTCATGGATGAAGAGAGGATGGCTGTGGAGACTTCAAAGGTAGAATCCAGAGAGGGTCCGGGTGGAGACGAGATCCACCTGGATCAAAGGTGGGAACCTAGGGCAGTGGCCAGAGAACCTATCGGGGAAGAGAGGCAGGAGTACAGAGACCAGGAGAGAGTGGGGACAGCTTAGGGTGGTACAGCTCCTGGGCACCCACAGGGAGAGCATGCGTGAGCGGCCAATGCTGCTGAGCGGACTGAGACAGGATGCACTGGGGTAGGGTCACCTCCAGCTGGTCCAGGCCAGCTGCCAGCAGCTGGGCGGATACCTGTGAGCTGGGGACAGGGGGACCAGTGTGATCCTGTAGGCCTTCAGACTTGGTCGGACAGCAGCACTGGTTTAATTGGCAACACCACCCAATCTAGAATGGCAAGAGAGTCTCAGGGAAGGATGTGTCTGGATTGGAGCTGGGCCTGTCTGAGGAGGTATATGCTGATTAATTGACCTAGGAAGGCTTGTCCAATGTAGGTGGCGCCATTCTATAGGCTGGGAGACTGATGGCTAAGGGTAGAGAAGTGAGCTGAGCGCCTGTGTGTGCGCACTCACCTCTCACCATTGTATTGCATTCGGCTCTTTCCTGTGTGTGCAGTGTGACTAACTGCCTCAGGTTCCTGCTGCCTTGACTTCCCCTCAGTGGTGGACTGTAACCTGGAATCATGAGCCAAATAAACACTTCTTCCATAAATTGCTTCTGTCAGGTTTTTCTTTTTTTTTAATCACAGCAACAGGAAAAATAAGACACACACCATCGCCCCAAATGCTTGCTGCACATTTCTAAAGTCTGCATCCCTTCCTGCTTTTCACTCATAATGATTCCCTTTTTCCCACTTTTTTTGGTGTGTGGGTGTGTGTGTGTGTGGGTGTTTTGTGTGGGTGTCCATGTATATGAATATGCATGTGCATGTGGAGGTCAAGGGTCAACCTCTGGTATCTTTCTCAGTCACTCCACTTTTTCTGAATCAGGGACCCTCATCAGGTTCAGCTACACTACCTGGTTGAGGATCCCCAAGGACCCTCCTGTCCCCACCTCTCCAGCGCTGGGATTAAGAGCATGTACCACCATAACCAGCTTTTATCAGGTGTAAATTGGGCACCGTAACCCAGGGCGTCATGCTTGTACAACCCTGCCAAAGAGTGGCTCTGGGAGACCGCCCTGCGCCATAACTCAGCACGGACTTGGGAATACCACAAGTCCACAGAAGGAAGGAGGAAGGAGGGAGAGCGAACAAACAAGACTTTTTCAAAGTCCACTGTCAGCAGAATAGTAGTCTCCCTAAAGATGTTTCCGTTCTCATCCCCAGACTAAGAGTGCAGATGGGAATAAGGTTACTAACTGACTAAGTTTTCAGAATAGTCCAGAAGAGCCAGTTACAGTCACAAGGTATGGAAGTGGTAAAGAAAATAACCAGTGTCAAAGGCACAGTATGAGAACATCTCAGTCAGCGCAACTGTCTCAGAAGACAGAACTCACAAGACAAGGCACGTGGAAGCTCCTAGAGACTAGAGACATCATGGAAACCAATCCTCCGGGAGATGCCAGGAGGATATAATCCTATTATCCTAGCCATTTGCCCATTGGAACCCATGCACACTTCCAAGCTGTGGAAGTGGTGGTGCATCTGTGTAGTTCTAACTTGGTGGGAGGTAGAGGCAGGAGGATAAGAATTTCAAGGTTGTCCTTGGTTGCATAGTGAGTTCAAGGTCAACCTGAGCTACATGAGACCCTGTCTCAAAAAGATGAAGAGCCTTAGTTATCTACCCCCACCTACCTAAAGTCCCCTAAAATTAGTATATTAAAATACCAACATTTTCTTGTCCACATGGTTCTGGGGTTGGTCCCGGACTCAGCCAAGGGCTCTTGTTGCTGCGGTTAGGTGTTGGCTCAGGCTTGAATCATGCCCAAGTTTCCCTGAACTTCCCATGTCCAAGTTCACTAGGCTGATGGCTGGCTCTAGCAGTAGCCAGACACCTACCCACGTCCCTTCATGTGGCTTAAGCTTCCTCACATCATTGTGGTTGAGTTCCCAGGCAGTTACCCCAGAGAGTGTGGAGTGTGGATGCATGTGCATGTGAATGGTCATGTCCACTTGTGTGCACACATATGTAGAACATATGTAGAGGCCAGAGGCCAACTTCAGGGGTCCTTCAAGCCACTGTCCACCTTGTATTTTGAGACAGGGTCTCTCACTGGTCTGGAACACAGTGATTCAGCTAAGATGGCCAGATAGCAAGCCTCAGTCACTTCTCCATCCCTGGCTCTCTCCCTTACTTTCTTAGTTAGGTTTTATATTGCTGTGATTAAAAACACCCTTACCAAAAGCAACTTGGGGAATGTGATGGTTTGAATGTGCTTGGCCCAGGAAGTGACATTGTTAGGAGGTGTAGCCTTGTTGGAGTGGGCATGGCCTTGTCGGAGACAGTGTGTGACTGTGGGGGTGGGCAATGAGACCCTCCTCCTAACCTCTTAGGAGCCAGTCTTCTCCTATCGGCCTTCAGATGAAGATGTAGAGCTCTCAGCTCCTCCTGCACCATGCCTGCCTGGGTGCTGCCATGCTCCCGCCTTGATGATAATGGACTGAACCTCTGAATCTGTAAGCCAGCCCCAATTAAATGTCACCCTGATAAGAGTTGCCTTGGTCATGGTGTCTGTTCACAAGAGTAAAACCCTAACTAAGACAGGGAGGAAAGGGATCATTTCACCACACAGCTTATAAGTCTATCACTGTGGGAAGTCAGGGTAGGAACTTGGGTCAGGAACGTATGCAGAGTCCATGGAGGGATGCTGCTTACTTGCAGGTTTGCTCCCATGGGCTTACTCAGCCTGCTTTCTTATTTCACTCAGGACCATAAGCCCATGGGCAGCACTGCCCATACTGAGTTGGGCCTTCCCACAACATCACTAATCAAGAAAATGTACCATAGGCTCGCCCACAGGCCAATCTGGTGGATGCATTTTCTCAGTTGGCCTTCTCTCTCCCAAAGCGACAATAGCTGGTGTCAAATTGACATAAAACTAGCCAGCACACCCACAGTAGGGTGACAAGCTTGTGCCACCATTTCCTGCTTCAAAAAAAAAGATTAATTTGTTTTATTTTTTTATGTGTGTGTTTTGTTTGCACGTATGTGTGCCAAATGTCTGCATGCCTACTGTCTACAGAGGCCAGCTGAGGGCATTAGACACCCCTAGAACTGGAGTTATAGATGCTTTGTGAGCTGCCGTGTAGATGCTGGGAGTTGAATCTGGTCCTCTGGAAGAACACCCAATATTCTTAATGCAGAAGCATCTCTCTAGCTCAGTCCCCAACCCTTGGTGTGAGAAATGCCAAACTCACATTGTAGGAAAGGCCTATGTGATGGGGACCCTGCTGCCACCATTTTTTTTTCTTTTTAAAAAGTAAGCTACCTGAGACCCACAACATTCTTACTGAGAAAGGCTCCCGTCGGCCTGTGCTTTCTGCGTAACCGCACTGTACTTCTGGTTGCTTATGCCACTGGGAGGTAGATTCCTGTCATCTCCTGCCTGTGTATAGGGTGCATCTCACGAGTCTTCAAGGCTTAGGTGACTGGTAATGTGTGTACAGTTTCCATCACAACAGCCAGGAATGAAGACTCCATAATGGGTAGTCTGTGTGCCCGGCCCTTCTGGTGACCCTTCGTCTCCCCTGGTTGTGGAAATTCACCGCTCTTGCCATCTGTGTTGCAATAGAGCAGTGGCAGCAACCTGTGCCCCTTGGGGCAGCTCAGAGCCCTGCAATGACACGCTGTTGTTTTATGGTGTTTGCTCCAGCCTGCTGTGGACGGAACTCTGCTCAGCCCCTGCCAGCCTTTAGCATTTCCATCAGTAGGACTCTAGACTGGGTCCTGTTTGTCGTCGTCGTCGTTGTTGTTAATAAACAAAAGGATTATTGCAAATGGATTTCTTGTTTGTTTGGGGTTTTGAGACTGGTGTAGCCCAGGCTGGCCTCCAACTCAGAATGAGGGTGATAATGACTTTGAATTTTAATGCATTAAATGTTAACATGTCTTTGATAACTTGAGTATCATTTTAAGAATGATTTTATTTTCATAGCTTAGCAGACAAGAATGGTGTTTTGCTACTTTCAGGCTTCATTGAAAATAAGTTTGACAGTTGCCTATTTTTTGAAAAATGTATTTATGTTACATATACACTATCATTCTCTTCATGTATACCATATATATAAGGTATACATGTATATCAGAAGAGGGCATCAGATCCCATTACAGATGGTTGTGAACCACCATGTGGTTGCTGGGAATTGAACTCAGGACCTCTGGAAGAGCAGTCAGTGCTCTTAACCACTGAGCCATCTCTCCAGCCCCGATAAAGACCTTCTTTATGGGGCTCCATTTCGATCCCCCTCCCTCACTGCTGAACACCGCCTTCCTGTCAGACTTCAGAATTCTCCCTTCAGACGCTTAGGTTCAGCCCTGCTCTCAACATCTGTGTCCAGGAGAAGCAGGGAAAATGTTTTCCCATCCCTGAGATCCTGTGTGTGTGTGTGTGTGTGTGTGTGTGTGTGTGTGTGTGTGTGTGTGTGAGAGAGAGAGAGAGAGAGAGAGAGAGAGAGGGAGAGGGAGAGGGAGAGAGAGAGGGAGAGAGAGAGAGTTACCAAGCACCCTCTGGGGCCAGTGAGAGTGGGCGTTCCTACCCACTCAGGGCCGGATGTGGCAGTCAGTGAACCAAAAAAAAAAAAAAAAAAAAAGGAAACAGGCCTTCAAGGCACACCACCAGGACTCAGGACTCTGCTGCTTAGAAAGGAACTGGAAAGGGCTCATGTGCGCAGACTGTGAGTCATCTGGGAACTTATTCAGAACTCTGAGGAGAGGAAGCCATGTTCCAGTGGAGAGCCACAAGGGGTCTGAGTATAAAGCCTTGCTCTAGATGCTCCAAGCTCTGTCTCTGATCAGTGGGCTCCCCCTGCCTCTACCTCCCCAGAGCCGGGTTACCAATGTGCGCCGCACGCCACACGCCACACCCACACCGCCACACACGTCTTCTGCTCTCCTTCCTCTCCTCCCCGCTGTGATGTGTCCTAAAAAGAAACAGAGCCGAATCACTATGAACGGAAAAGTCTGGAACGGTGAGCCAAAGTCCGTCTGGTTGTGGCAGTGAGAGTAGAAAAAAACAAGAACCAAAGGCAGACAACCATCGAAACTTCACTTTCAAGGGAGTCTGTAATAACTTTTATCGACTTTTAGTATAAAAACAAAAACCTTTAAAGGAAGCATTGGCGCGCCCTCTGGAGGTCAGATAGAGAACTACAACACCATCTAAAGATTCCTGAAAGGTTTCAAGCTTGCTCAAGTTCCTGCAGCCAGGCGAAGGTGCTGTGAGGACAGATTCCTGCTGTGTCCTTAGCTTTTCAGGAAATCTTAATCTGAGACTCCATCACCTGGCTGATGGGAGACACAAGGGATCTGCTTCGCTGGTTCACCTCTTTCTGTTCCACCCAACTCTGCGCCAAGCTTTGGCGTTCTTGAGGACTGCCCCCAACTCTCCCTCACTCCGAAGATCATTCTCCTACCCCAAGCACTGTGGGTGTTACAGCTCTGAGGGGAAAATTTGCTCCAATACAACTAACTGATGCAGCTCTGACCAGAAATCCCCAATGCGCATGTGTCAGCTCAGAGAGCACAGGTTTCCCTCATAAAAGTCTTACAGTTCTGAGCGAGAATGTGCCAAGGAATACCACAAAGTCACCCCGCACAACAAACCCTACACAAGAGACTTATTGGGAGGGGAAATCTAGGAGGATGGATGCCTCTGCTCAGGAAAGAAGCAGCAAAGAATTAAGCAGGAGGCAGGCTTTATATAGGGTTTCTTTGGGCACAGAGCATTCCAAGGTGGCCTGGAATTGGTGGGATTTTGCGGCTAAATCTTGGGGCAGCTCAGAGACTGGTGGGATTTTGTGGCCTGGTTCCATACCCCTCTCCCATAGGGTACAGCTGTCCATTATGGCAGCTACGTAGTCTTGGGGCAGGGCTTGGCTATTTTCACCTCAAGAGGCTTACATGCACTCCCATGGACACTTTTCTATTACTGAGCTCTACATACCAAAGTGCAGTTAGCAAAGAGGACCACTTCCTCCTTAAGGAACCAGGCAGCTTGAGGCCCTTGGAAACAGCAGCCTGCCTTCCCTAGTCCTGTACCCTCAGACATCAGACATAGGTCCCTAGGAAATATATGTTTGATGGGTGGATGGGTAGGTGGGTAGGTGGATAGATTGGTGGATGGATGGATGGATGGATGGATGGATGGATGGATGGGTGGATAGGTGGATGTGTAGAAGGAAGGATGGATATCAAAATTTAACCTCCTTCTTCTCTTCCTCATTCTGTCCCTTTCAAAGGACACATGCTTCTGACTTAAGAACCCCAGTAAAATGATGTGGCTCAGTTAGTAGAACGCTTGTCTATCATTCACAAAGCCCCAGGTTCAGTCCTTAACTGAAGGGAGCTTAGGGACTCTTATGGAAAAGTAGGAGGAAGGATTGCAACTCCTCAGGGGATAGGAACTCCACAGGAAGACCAACAGAGTAAACCAACCTGGAGCCTTGGGGCTCTCAGAGAGTGACCACCAACCAAAGAACACACACGGGCTGGACCTAGACCTCCCCACACATATGCAGCAGATGTGCAGCTTGGTCTTCGTGAGGGTCCTACACAACTGGAATGGGGGCTTTCCCTGTTTCCTGTCTGTGGATATGTTCTTCTAGCTGAGCTGCCTTGTCTGGCCTCAGTGGGAGAGGAAGCCAGGGTGGGGGGACTCAAGGGGGGTCCACCCACTCAGGGAAGGGAAGAGGGGGTGGGGGAAGGATTGTGGGAGGGGTGACTGTGAGGGGGCAGTGGGTGGGATGTAAAGTAAATAAGTAAAAAATTAACTTAAAATTTTTAAAGAAGATCATCTTATAAAGCCAGGTAATGATCAAATCTCAAAAGTAAAAGTGTGGGTTCTCCTGAATAATTATGTAAAACTTATGCTAGTCTGAGAATCAGAAACTAGAGCTCATTGCCTGGCTGGTTTCATAAATAAGGCTTTATTAGCACATACACACACCCTCACATGCTGCCTGAGGCTGCTCTGGCACAGGGCAGCAGTGATAAGTAGAACAGAGATCTGAAAGGAAGCTTGAGGGCTGAGGATGTGACTTGGTTGGTAGAGTGCTGGCCTAGCATGTACAAAGCTCTGGGGTTCCTCCCTTAGCATCTCATACACTGGATATGGTACCATATACACCTATACTCTCAGCACTAGGGAGGTAGAGGCAGGAGGATCAGAAGTCTCAAACAAACAAACAAAGAAGAGCATCAGGGTTAAGAGTGTAGTTTGCATATATCTCTTGCATATCGTCCTGGGTTCTTTCATCAGCACCGAGAAAAGAAAGAAAGAAGGGAAACTTGGCAGACTAAGAACAAACCATCACTGCATACTGGAGTATACAGTAGGGGCCAGCAAGGTGGCTCAGTGGATAAAGGGGCCTGCTGCTAAACTTGACTCACCGGAAGCAATCCCTCAGATCCACATGGCAGAAGGAGAGAACTGACTCGTAAACTGTCCTCTAACCCCATGTGTGCACCCCACACTCACACACAGGAAATAAATATTTAATCAAGACTATAATTTAAGGGATGATATATGTACAGTCTGCCCGCCACAGCGTGTAAGGAGACTTCGTGGGAGGGAGTCAGGTAGGGGTGGGGACAAGGCCAAAAGCAAGCCCCCAGCATCTTAGGGCGATTAAGTCTTGGGAGAACAAATTGTTAGGCAATGGATAGACTGTGCTAAACAGATTGCCCCCTTGTCTCTGGCCATCTGGTTGGGCCTCAGGGAGGTTTGAAAATCCCTGCTGAGAACTGGATGGAGAGGCCTCGAGGGTTCAGGCCTAACAGAGCTCGAAGATCCAAGATGGTGGCGTACAGAGCTGCCTGGAGAGCCAACCTAGTCTGATGAAAAGGCTGAGGAGGGCTCTGAGAGGCAGTAACTGCGGGAACGCAGAGCCAGGGCTGAGAGCTGCGAACAGGACTGTCAACGAGGGCGAGGGCGGGAATGAGGTGAGCCGCAGGCAACATCTGGAGCTCCTGTCCCTCTTGTTAAGGAGAGGTGCGGGGAGAGGAGTTCTAAAAAGAGGTCTTGACTCTGGAAAGACTAGGTATTTATAGAAATGTTCCTTAAACCAAAAGATACCAGAGTGCCATTACTGGTCTAGTCCTCTGTCCTCTGTCGTTGGTACCTACTCTGAGCAAGCCTGAGGCCGGCGAACCGGCATGGCCCTCGCTGCACTTTGGACTCCTGGCCACTAGAGGGCGAGCGTTCGCCTTCGTTACCCAGTCGCTGACTCCTAGTTCAGCGTCACCAGCAGCGCCTCCTGTTAGACTTATTGCAGCACTTTCCAAATGTAATTCTATAATTTGATCTAATTTGTGAACTACGCAGTCCAACCCTACCCGAGGGTTTCCTACGCGTGTGCGCAGGAAGGTCAAATGGTGCCATTTCTTAATACATTACACGGAGCAGAGATGACCTCTGAGCTTCCAAATTCTGGGTTCTTTTCCCAGTTATGAATGGAGAGTCCTTAGTTTTGTCCATTGTGTCAAATGGTTTCACTTCACTGTGACCAAATACCAAGAAAAGCAAACGGGGAAGACTTTATTTGGTTTCACGGTATCAGAAGTCTCAGTACATCAGAGAGAGAATGACAGAATACAACAGTCCACAATATGGCGGATAGATGGCAGAGGAAAAAAAATAGAATAAAGGAAGGAGCCAGAGCAAGATATAGTCCCCAAATAGTCATGCTCTAGTGACCTATTCCACTGACTAATAATGCCATACTATGACCCTATCAGGGTATCAGCCCATTTAGACTAGAGCCCTCAAGAGTCAGTGTCTCCCCAAAAGTCCATCTGTGGCCTACCAAGTCCCAGCAGAAGCCTGTGGGGGACATTCCACATTCAAACCATAGCAACTGTCTTAGTGTTCACATGGACACAGCAGATGAACCGTCATATGTGCAGGCGAGGTTTACTAGGACTCTCCTGGTATTAGCGTGTACATTGTTTGTCTGGGAATTCTCTAGTCCAGGGCAAACCTGGGCAAGTGGCCCCCTCAGCTCACACTGGAGGGTCTTCTAGCCAGGTCTGTCTGGCAGTGTAACTTCCACTGTTTCCCCCATGACACTGTGGCTTCTCCAAGTTAGTAACTAGAACAGTCTCATTTGTAAGCTGTGGTGGTTAATCTCAATTGTAGCAAATGATGGCTACGAAGACCCATGTTCCATGTTCTGTCCTCTTCGACTGTCTGTCTCATGGCCACTGTCTACAGTGACCAGTGTGGGGGCATAGCTCCACACTACTGCTCCCAGCAGCCCCGGGAGTCACCATAAACTTTTAAAGACCTCCCCTCACTTAGAGCCAGGTCCTTGGCTTTGGTGCAGAAAAGGATTTCAGAATGATCAAGTATAAGTCAGAGCTGAAATTTATTAAAAAAAGAAAGAGGAACTACAGAGACAGGTGAGTAGGGAAAAGTCTTTGCTGCACACTTAGGAGGACCTGTGTTGGGATCTCTGGCACCTACATATAAATATGTGACAACCAGCCTGGCCAATCATAGACTCCAGTTTCAGTGAGAGTCCCTGTCTCAAAGAATTAAGACAAAAACACAATTAAGGAAGATATCTGGCATCAACATTTGGCCTCCATACTCATGGATACACATGGCCACACATACGTGCATGTGCACACAAACATACACAGATACATAAGAGACAGGAAAAAAGAAAGAGGAAAAAAGAGGCAGGCACAGTGGGAGGGGCTAAGGCATTCCCGGAGCCTGGGCAGAGACATCTCCGAGCCACAGTTAAGTATCTTAGTGGTGACAGTATACAGGATTTTGGAAACTTTTAGAATTCCATTGCTTATTGGATTCTAAGGGACCCTCCTCTTCTCTGTCGCTATTCCCTTGATAATTGAGACTACAGGGTGGCTCCAGAGGGGACAGGGTAAACCAGGAGTCACAGGGTTGCACACAGGATTTAGGACATCTTTGCTACTATATATAGGAGTGTCCTGGGACACCGCAGCCTCCCAGCTGGGAAGGGCAGTAGCCTGAAGCAAATGACTATTGTGTGGGACTCTTTCTCAGTGGGCGTGGCTGCTCCTGAGGACTCCTCTCTTTCCCAGGTCCGCATAACTTGGACCGCATAACTCTCCTCACAATCAGGCCATAGAGAAGCTGAGTGTGTGGCGCCTGCAACTCCCAGGCCTACAGGGCAGAGAAAGAGAGGGCAGGAGAGATAAGACAGTGGCAATGTGCTTGGAACCGAGACAGAACCCATGTGCGGGGACAAAGGTCTGTGGTTTATGATGCTACTCTACACAGTAGCCTCCAGGGATTTTCCACTCAGCATATGAAAGAGGGACCCAGAAGGCAGTTGAGGTATATTCCTTCTTTCTTTCCAGGTATTTTTATGCTCTTCATTCATTCATTCATTCATTCATTCACTCACTTCCATCGGTCCTTCCATGGAACCCTTACTAAACTCTGCTGTGCACCATGCTCCCAGTCCAGTGCTGGAACACAAGGATTAGCAGTGGGATTCAGCTGCTTACAGTGCAGCCTCCGCCATCCCTCTAGGCATCTCCTAAACTCCTCCATGTAGGGCCCAGCCTTCAGCTACAAAGGATAAAGGCTAAAGGAAGACAGCAAGAAGCAGGAGCCGGTGTTGTCAGCTTGAGGTGCGTGGAGAGGAAGGAGCAGAGGCTAGACCTTCTGGTACACGGACAAGGCTAGCCCATAGAGGAGGCCACCAGACCCGACTCAGAGTCTGAGGGTGTAGCCCAACAGCTCTCAGGCAGTAGATGCTGTGTTCTACATCAATAGAAGGGAGGGAAGGGAGGGAGCGAGATGGACCAACACTTAGTGGTTGGTTCCTAGAGCGTGGCACCATCAGATAGTCTGACGGAATGTGGCCCCCCTGGTGGGGAGCCAGAGTCATCTGTAGAGAGCATCCTCTGTGTGGTGGCTACTATGCATCTTGTTTTAAAACCCAACTTATCAAATCTATGGAGGTCACAACTCCATATGGGGTCACTTACCTGAATGCGGAGGTCACAAAAGGTGCAGCTCTAAAATGTTTCTGAACATACCAAAAATTAATTCAGAATCAGATATATACCGGATCCGAGGTGTTCTAGCCTCACGTTTCACTTTGTGATTTCACTACAGCCTTGGTTCTGACACATGCCTGCGGGAGCACCTATACATGCATGCATGCACACATGCACACACACACACACACACACACACACACACACACACACACGAAAAGATTAACATCAGACAGTGTGCAGGAACACAGTTCATCATCGGCTTAATTTCTGTAATCTAAAAGATATTTCTGTTTGGGGGACTCTTAAATATTTGTCCTTGGTCCTTCACGTCCCCCAAAAGGCCAGGCTTTAAAAATGGAATTTTTATCCCCCAATACAGGAATTTTTAGGCCTTGATATTGGTTCTGGGCGTGGAACCCAAGGCCTCACAGATCTTCTCAAGTGCCCAGCTGGCTCTCTCAGTTGGCTTGTCTGTACCTGTGCCTTCCCCGGAGTACAAAGCATGGTCAAATCACAGTCCTTTGTCGCCTTCTACATGGGGACATCCTCCTACAGGGCCCAGAGTTACCACAGACAGGAGCATGACAAGATGCTATGCCCCTACCTTCAGGAAGTCGCCTGGCCTGATGGCTTTTCAACCTTAAAACAGGGGCCGGGCTTGTGGGTGAGCCGACAGTCTGTCTCTGTGCAGGTGAAGAAGGGGACTCCGCTTTGACCCTGAGGACAAACAAGCTTGTGCCAGGAGTAAGTGAAGATCCTGCGCAAAACCACGTACGGAACTGAACTCTAGGTGGTGATGTGACCCTGGGTCAGGCCCCCAGGAAGGCAGGCTCACCTGCCAGGAGCAGCTCTTGGTGCGGTCTTGCCCAGAAGCCCCGCCTCCTGGTGCGGTTTCTCCAAGCCCCCTCTTGGTTCAGCTGGGTCTCCTCCTTCTCTGGCTCGGAAAGGCATCAGGGCTCCATTTTCTTCTGTTCATTTTACCTCAGGCGGTGGCCATAGCCTACAGATGATTTAAACTCCCTGGTCCTTTGGGCTTCCCTACCCATCCCTCCTCTTCCCAACGTTTCCTCCCCGTGTAGCTGCCCCACCATGAAGAGATCTCTGTGCTGGCTTACCGGCTCCCTTCTCTGGGAAGCGGGGACAGGAAGCTGACCTGTCTTGTGGTTTTTCTTAAAGTCTGCCAAATTTCCCTGGAGCTTCCATTTAAGTTTGTTCTGTTTTTTTGTTTGTTTGTTTGTTTGTTTGGTGTAGCCCTGGTTGTCCAGGAACTCACTCTGTAGACCAGGCTGGCCTCGAACTCAGAAATCTGCCTGCCTCTGCCTCCCAAGGTTTGCACCACCACTGCCTGGCGTAAGCCTGTTCTTAATTTTGATCTCTTAAGTGAGACTAAGAAGCCTAAGGGGGAACCTCCATTTCCCTTGTGTCATAGGGCAGCTCCACCAGGCCCCCCAAGATTCTGGTAACACTTCTCATGTGCCCTTTTGTTCTTCTTCTTTTTTTTTTAAATGATTTTATTTTATTTTATTTATTTATTTTATTATTATATTCAACACAATATATATTTTTCTACCAATCATAAAAATGACGGACATGTTTTTTAAATAAATGCAGAAAGATAGTCCTTTTTGTTTGTTTGTTTTGTTTATAATAGAACTTAAAATCTTGGCTCTTACTGTGGTACAAACCCAAAATAAGAGCAATTTTTAGACATTGGAGCTCATTGTAATGAGGCTGTACTTCAATGTCCTTCATATCAACAAAGGATTTTACCTCCATAGTAGCTAAGCTGAGAGTTGACAGTTCTGCTGTGTCACGAGATGACTTGTAGGGACAATTATTTGGATACAGATTTCCTGCTATGGTCAAAGCTATTTGACTTGAATGATTGTCATCATTCTCAGCCCACAGGGAACAGGTTACATTAATGTAAGAAATTGTGTGTGTCTTAGATGGTCTACCCATGACGGCATTCATCAACCGTTTCAATGAACAATGGTTCTGCTTAGAGGGTAGCACAGACATTAGGGTTAGATTCTGGTTCATTGGCTGTGATGATTTTGAAAAGCATTCAACTCAGAAAAAGAGTAACTTATAAGGTCATCTTCTTCAAAATTGATAGAATAATTATAAATATCAAGCAAAGCATTCAGTCTCACTCTGTTGTTCTCTTATAATCCACCTCCTAAGTTAATTGTTTATCTTTCTTTTGGTTGTATAAATAATTTTGAAATATGTAAACTGTTCTGAAAACCATAGTATAATGTAAAAGCATCAAATAAACAATCCTACTAATAGACAGGCTGAGATACAAGAAGCATGATTTCAAGACCATTATGTGGTACACATCAAGACAGTGTCATGTACAAACAAGCAGAAAGTGTATATGGATTGTACAAAATTGGACATATTTCTCCAATTACCAAAAAGAGACCACTGGGTGACTGCCAACAAATTTCTAATTCTTCATGTTTTTGAATTTCAATCGATCAGGATATGTTGGTAACATTTTTTCATATTAAGAGATATTAAGGAAAAGTGATTGTTACCTCCTGTTATTTTTGTTGTTAGAGGTGGAATTTTGTTTGTGTGGCTATCTTCTTTTGGGGTTGTTGAAAGATTACTTTCTTACCTTTTCTAGGATGTAGTTTCCCTCCTTGTGTTGGTGTTTTCCATCTATTATCCTTTGAAGAGCTGGATTTGTGGAAAGATATTGGGTAAATTTGCTTTTGTCATAGAATATCTTGTTTTCTCCGTTTATGGTGATTGAGAGTTTTGCTGGGTATAGTAGTCTGGGTTGGCATTTGTGTTCTCTTAGGGTCTGTATGACATCTGCCCAGGATCTTCTGGCTTTCATAGTCTCTGGTGAGAAGTCTGGTGTAATTCTGATAGGCCTGCCTTTATAGGTTACTTGACCTTTTCCCCTTCCTTATTGCTTTTAATATTCTTTCTTTGTTTAGTGCATTTAGTGCTTTGATTATTATGTGATGGGAGGAATTTCTTTTCTGGTCCAATCTATTTGGAGTTCTGTAGGCTTCTTATATGTTCATGGGCATCTCTTTCTTTAGGTTAGGGAAGTTATCTTCTATAATTTTGTTGAAGATATTTACTGGCCCTTTAACTTGGGAATCTTCATTCTCTTCTATACCTATTATCCTTAGGTGTGGTCTTCTCATTGTGTCCTGGATTTCCTGGATGTTTTGGGTTAGGAGCTTTTTGCTTTTTGGGTTTTCTTTGACTGTTGGGTCAATGTTTTCTATGGTTTCTTCTGTACCTGAGATTCTCTCTTCTATCTCTTGTATTCTGTTGGTGATGTTTGCATCTGTGATTCCTGATCTCTTTCCTAGGTTCTCTAACTTCAGGGTTGTCTTACTTTGTGATTTCTTTATTGTTTCCATTTTCATTTTTTAGATCCTGGATGGTTTTGTTCATTTTCTTTGCCTGTTTGATCGTGTTTTCCTATAATTCTTTAAGGAATTTTTGTGTTTCCTTTTTAAGGGCTTCTACCTGTTTACCTGTGTTCTCCTGTATTTCTTTAAGGGAGTTAATTTATAACCTTTTTAAGGTCCTCTATCATCATCATGAGAAGTGATTTTAGATTTGAATCTTGCTTTTCCAGTGTGTTGGTGTATCCAGGACTTGCTATGGTGGAAGAATTGGGTTCTGATGATGCCAAGTTACTTTGGTTTCTGTTGTTCATGTTCTTACACTTGCTTCTCACCATCTGGTTATCTCTAGTGCTGCCTTCCCTCACTATATGTGACTGTAGTCTGTCCTTCCTGTGATCTTGATTGTGCCAGAACTTCTCAGAGTCAAGCTGTCTTTGTGATCCTCTGATTCTGGGATCCTGAGATCCTGATGTGACCAAGCTCTTGGGATCCTGTGATTCTGTGATCCTGGGCGTGTTGAAGCGCCTGGGAGTGGAGCTTCCTCTGGATGATGTGGGACTGGCTTCAGAGTTTGCACCTAAGGTCTGCTCAGGGCACCGGCTCAGCCCAGAAGGAACCTGTGCCACTCACTGGTCGGGTGGAGTTCTTCCGTGCCTGGGTCCTGCTGGTCCCAGTTACTCCTGGTGTTGGGACAGATGTTGTCTTCTCCTCACCTCTGGTCTTTGACTTTTTGTTCCCTAATCCACTAGCAAAAAGGAGCTGATGTAGCAGCCCTAGACAGCATCAAAGAGGCTCGATGCTTTCCCGTGCACATGGTGAGGATGGGCAGTGTGCCTGTAACCACACAGTATTTATTATAACAATAGAGAACTAACTAAGACACGTGCTGTCTGGGTCTGTTTTCTCTTGCAGTGATAAGGCATGGACCAAAACCAGCTTGGGAAGAAAGGGTTTTATTTGATTTATGGCTTACAGTCTATCCTTGAGAGAAGTTGGGACAGGAATCCAGGGCAGGAACCTGAAAGCCAAGGCGATGGAAGAATGCTGCTTACTGCCTTGACTCTCCGGCTCCCTCAGCCTACTTCCTTAGACAGTCTGGGGCTGCCTGCCCAAGAATGGCACTGCCCATGGTATACTGGTCCCTTCTACAGCACTCATCAGTAAAGAAGGTGTCCCTTAGCTTCCCTCTTTTCAAATATCTCTAGGCTGTGGGGAGTTGACAATCATTCAACATGCATGTTTACATCTTTTCACATGTTTTCACGGGGAACAGTGCACGCTCCAGGAAGAAGAGAAGACAGAGCAGCAGGCCAGCTTACGGGTCTTTGCTTCTGTTTATTTGTGCGTGGGTGGGTGGCTGGGTGACTATCTCCAACTGCATGATTGCATCAGCTGTCCTGCAAATGATGTGACTTTGTTCTTTGTGAGGGCTAAAAAAAAAGTTCATTTTGTATGTGAACATTATCTGAATTCACTCCTATTGTTGAACACATATGATTTACACCTACAGACTACATGGGAGAGATGTATGAATCTTAATGAACTTTCTTTCCTCTTTTTTTCCAGTGTGTGTGTATGTGTATGTGTGTGTGTGTGTGTGTGTGTGTGTGTGTGTGTGTGTGTGTGTGTGTAGGGGACCCATGTATGTGTGTGAATGTGGAGGGCTATCACGAATGATTCTAGTTCTTCTCCCTTATTCATAGAGGCAGGATCTCTCAATCAAACCCAGAGCTCACTGATGTGACTAGTCTCTCTAGGCTTGCCAGCTTGCTCTGGGGATCACCTGTCTCTGTCTTGCAAGGCTAGAATCATAGGTCGCCAACACCCCCACCTGGCATTTGCATGGGTTCTGGGCATGGAAACCCTTGTCTTCACTCTTGTGTGGGGAGTGTTTTAACCATGAAATAATTTCCCTAGCTCATGCAGTTTGGTTATACACAATGCATGTTTCCTTCCTGGGCTGCAGATATAATGCAGTAGTAAAAAAGTATGTTCTTTGGACGTATGAGGCCCTGGTCTCAACTCAGAAAGATGTGGGAGTCGGGGAGAGAAGAGTGGGGGGAGGGAGAGAGGGAGAGGGGAAGCAAGAGACAAACTCTTACTTGCTAAAAGGGTTACATTGCCCACTAACAAGTCAATCAATGGTCATTGGTTTCACACCCAGCTCAGTTTCTGGTTAGTGGAAGACAGTTGGAGAATGGTAGGCAGGTAGGTAGGTAGGATTCTGGGATTAGGTGTGCCCCAGCTATAACTCAGAACCCAACCAGTGACTCTGAACCTCTGCAGTGGGGCCCAGGATTTCATGTACTCCAGGGGAGTTTGTGGAGCAGCCAGGACTCAGGACAACGGGTTAGAGGGGAAAGTCACCAAGAAACAGAATACAGATGCAGGAAAGAGGAAACTGTCTTCATCGTTGGCAAGGAAAGCCTTTCCTCTGCCCTTTCAGGTACTGGGGAATCTGGGGAAGAAATTGACAAGAGGCTTGCAGACTTGATTTTCATCACATACCCATGGAATCACACACACAAGAGTAACCCACAAAGTGGCCAGCGTTTGGACTTCATATGCCATTTTCCAGGGGTAGGGGCTATGGTGGTTAACCTTGTTACTTACTTAATGGGATTTGACTCACTACAGAAGCAAACCTCTGGATGTGTCTATGAAGTTTCCAGATTGTACTCATGGGAGTGGGAAGACCCTTCCCCATCAGGACAGCACCATCCATGAGCTGGCATCCCCGGCTTAACGGAAAGGGCTGAGCTGGGCCTGAGCACATCTCTCTCTGCTTCCTGGCTGTCAATGTCGCCGCCTCCTCCTGCCTCCACCTCCTCACCCTGAGAGATGCCACCCTTCCACCGTCCCTCACAGATAAACCCAGAGGCTCAAAGGTTTGTTCCCAAATAATTCTGGATCCTGTCAAGTTCACAGTCACGATTGACAGGTGCTGAATTTGTTTCTATGTCCTGACCTCTGGATTCATCTGCCTGGCTAAGATACTTGGAAGCTCGTGGCATGTCCCCATGACACAGAACACAGATGAAGGTCAGAGCTCTTACCATGAAGGCCTCACAACCTGACTTCTGTGCCCATATTGGCCTCAGACTCATTCAGCAGAGGATGACCTTGAACTTCTGATCTTCTGCCTCAGTGTCAAAAGCACCAGGAAGGCAGGCAAGCAGCCCTGAATCAGAATACAAAGATGGGGAAACCTGGCAGAACATGAGAAGAGAGAGAGGCCTCTCACCCGGGCGTCTATTGAAGCCTCTCTCCAGCAGGAGGGCCAGAATTCTAGCAAAACTAATTGCTTTGGGCTCTCTCTGTTCCCAGCCGCAAACCTGAAGTTTTCTAGAAACTGTACCAGAAAATCCAGCAGGAACAGGTCACAGGCTAAGGCCCCGTGCAGCACTAGCTACTTCTGGGTTTTCTTTATCAGGTTTCTACCCATCCAAGGTATTTCTGAGGCCTCCTGACATACTGCCCTCACCAAGGATGGGGTGTGTGTTTCTTAGAGACCTTTTGAGATATACCTTGAGAGTCGATGAAATGGTACCATGTGGCTAAAGCCAAGGCAATCACTTACTCTATCGTGGAGAAGTCCTGTGGAATCAGGATCCTGAAGTGGATCTTACCTGCTGTAGGAAATGCAGAAGGCAGGGTTGGGTCTAGGGGATTGCAATGGGAGTGGCTTCCAGACCAGTTATAAGGAACAGAGACCTCAGCCTATCAGGGGAGGCAGCCGGGTGGGAGGAGATTGACACTGAAGTAAGGCAAATAAGTCTGTACTTATCACCAAACTGGGCTTACACACTGTGCTTTTAAGCTATGTATGTCTGAGAACACATATAAATCCAGCACGCCTGAAGCAGAGGCAGGGGGATTATGAATTAAAAACCAGCCTGGCCATTTAGTGGAATCTAGAAGTAAAATATGGAAGAACTGAAGACTTAGTACAGTGGTCAGTGCTGGGATCTCTCAGCAGATCCCTGGCACTGCTGGGATCTCTCAGCAGATCCCTGGCACTGCTGGGTGATATACAATATATAATATATCCCTTTAGCACCAGGCCAGCAACCAGATGTGGGTAGACAAAGCCTGAGATAAGACTGGTGGTCTCTCAGGGCAAGATTTGTCTAAGATAGAGAAGGGACCCCTTGAGCTCCCAAATCATGTTTTTTTGTTCGTTTATTTGTTTGTTTGTTTTAAAGAGAGGTTTAAAATCCAGAGTGGAATATTAAAACCTCTGTTTGAGTTGATTAGTTTTCACACTTGCATTAAGTATACTTTGTGGCTAGGCATGGTGGTGCACACCGCTAGGCCCGACTGTTTGAGAAGCTGAGAAAGGACCTAGAGGAAAGGAAACCTTTCCTCAGACCTTGCCTGGCACTCTTAGGATGAATCCACCCCCGTTCTGTACATAGCCTCTCCTGATGGTCTTGTTGAATCCAATTTCACATTTTTAACTATCTTTTTTCCTGGGGTGGGGAAGAATCTTCACCTCACCCCTTTCTCACTGGGTGCTGGACCCCCATTGTAGCCTGGGCTCTGCCTTGCACTATTTACCCCTTTGGCCTAGTGACCCTTCCCCCTCCTGGAAAGGGGCAGGTTCAGGGGCCCGGTGCTCTCCTCTCCCCATGCACCTCCATGCCCGTTTGCACAGCTGCTCAGGTATCCCCAACAGTGGGGAGGGGTCACCCAGGGAGGGGTGGCAGGACCAGTCCCTGTATCTATTTAAAAAGTGATGATATAATATATTAGGAGGGAGGTCAGGTACCCTGGGAGTCATCTTAGCATTTCAGGTGATAGGGGAGCCCAGGACTAGAGAAACCTGGGGCTTAGTCCTGGAGAGCGAGGTCAATGGCCTTCACTCTCTCTCCTTGGGGCTTTCCCACTCAGTGCTTTAGTGAGGGAAAGCATTCCTCTCTCCCATTCCCCTCATCTACCCCTGCCCCACCCGCACCGCCCCTTGGGTATAAGTGACAGGAAGAAATAATAATAATTTAAGATTCAAAAAGAAGAAGAAGAAGCAGCAGCTGAGAAAGGATGGTTTTTGAACCAGGAGTTTGGACCAAATGTGAATAACATTAAATTAATTAGTTAATCCCACTAGTATGTTAACCTACATGGGGGGCGGGCAGAGACAGAGGCAGGTGATAGACAAACAGAGAGGCAGAAAGACAAACAGACAGATCATGCAGGCCCACTGGATGCTAGGGATATAGTTCAGCTGGAAGAGTGCTCGCCTAGAATGTGTAAAGACATGGATTCAGTCCTGAGCTCTGCATTTAAGCAGGAGGATCAGAGAGGCAGAAGCAGAAGCTGATGAATCTCAGTGAGTTCGAGGCCAAGTTGGTCTACATCATGAATTCCAGGACAGCCGGCACTATAAAGACTTTGTTTCAAAAACCACTTTTATGCTCAGGGGCTGGAGAGATGTTTCAGTGACTAAAAGCACTTGCTGCTCTTGCAGAGGATCAAGGACCCGTGTTAACTCCAGTTCCAAGGGATCCCATGTCCTCTAACCTCCTCAGGCACCAGGCACTCACATGGTATACAAACACACATACAGGCAAAACTCTCACACATAGACAATGAAATATAAAAACTCTGATTTTTAAAAAGAATATACACACATGCACATGCATAGTGGGGAATATAGCTTTAGTGGAATGACACTCCCCGGAACGGAAGAGGCAATAGGTTTGACATCAACACCTTAATACACACACGCATAAACACAGGCACAGACAGACAGACAGACACACACACACACACACACACACACACACACACACACACACACGCACACGCACACGCGCACGCGCATGCATACATCCATCTTTACATAAAGTAAAAGGAAAGGTCTGAGAACGTATATCAGTGGTAGAACACTTGCCTGGCACGCACAAGGCTAATCAAACAAGGCTCTGATCCTCAGCCCCCGAGGGAAAATAATTATAAGAGGGCGGGCCACCAACACCAGGAACCAAGACACCCAGTCCAAGGTCCGGAGGCCACCCCACCCTTCCAGGAACACCTCCTCAAGTAAATCTCCTCCATCACCTCCCCTCCTAGGCTGTGGATCCGGCCTGCTTCCCACATATATAAAATGGCCGGGGACCTGTCCCAGGCTTCCTCAGCGTCCAGACAAACCCCACAACCAACACACTGCTCATTAGCCGAGGCTTGCTGCCTGGTTTTGCTTCCTGGGCCCTGTGACTCTGCAGGGCTCCTGATGTGGGAAGAATGCTGATGCATTCCTGGAAGTGATGAACTGGCAGTCTGCTCTGTAGGATAGCCCTGGAACCCCAAGTATGCAGGGTGTTTCAGGATGTGCTGACAAGGTAAGTGTTTAATGTCTGCACAGGAAAAAGTGACAGGGACTGGGGAGATGTGTCCATCTGTATAGCTTGCCATGCAAGCATGGGGACTGGAGTTTGAGCCCCAGACCCTGTGTTTGATCGTGTGAGCTGTGACAGCAGCCCACTGAGGAGGTGGGAACAGGCCGGACTCAGTGAGAGACACTGTCTCAAAGGAAGTGGACAGTATTCCTGAGGACAACGTTCAACTTTGTCTTCTGGACTGTCTGTCTGTCTGTCTGTCTTGCGCGCGCGCACGCGCTCTCTCTCTTTCTCTCTCTCTCTCTCTCTCTCTCTCTCTCTCTCTCTCTCTCGCTCGCTCTTTCTATGTGTTTGTGGAAGGGGTGTCTGTCTCTGTGTGTGTCTCTTTGTCTCTGTGTCTGTCTGCCTGTCTGTCTGTCTCTGTCTCTGTCTCTGTCTCTGTCTCTGTCTCTCTCTCTCTCTCTCTCTCTCTCTCTCTCTCTCTCTCTCTCTCTCTCTCTCTCTCACACACACACACTTCAGAAAAAAAAAAGAAAAGAAAAGAAGAAAAGGAACTAGAGTCAACAGATCAGGAGCCAGGGTCAGCCCATGGCCCCACCCACTGCTGCCTGCAGCTCCAGGAAGGAATGCCCTGGCGGTGCGGTGCGGAGTGGCTCTCCCAGCAGTACTAGAATGCAGCGGAAAGTGTCTATGTTGCAATAAAGTACCTGCAGGTAGGTTGAGGAGAACAGAATGCTGGTCTGGAGGTCAAAGTAGCAGGAGCACAGGGCAATGGGAGGCACGGGAGGAGGGAAAGGAACCTACCTACGGGCAGTGGGGGTTGGGAAAAGATAAGAGCCTGGAGTATAGAGGAGGGGAGGGGAGGGGAAGGGAGAGCCATGCACACCTCTCCCTGAGGCCACACACCCAGGACACCTGGGAAGAGGCCTGGTAGGAGTGAGGGTTAGTAATCCAGACCCGGAGCTCTCCAAACTCTAGTGAGTGCCTAGAAGACTGTGTTGACTCCCAGGCCTCTGGCATGTGCCTGCCCCATCTCACCTTGAAACCCTTGGTTTCTCTCTCTGCCTCTATCTACACAAAATAACAACTCAGCTTTAAATACCAGCAAACGGTTTATGCCTATAATCGCAGCACACTGGGGTGTCCCACCTCTCAGTTTGCAGCTCTGGGACAGTGGAAGCCATGGCCTTGTGATTGCAAGGCAAACATGCTACCAGCTGAGCCCTGTCGTCGTCAGCCAATAAATGACTACTGAAAGGAGCTAAAGATATTATTATAATAGTGGATCTCCCCTTCTCCGCCCCTCTCTTACCTTCCGCCTGCTCTTTTCTCCTCTGCAACTCTGAGATGTTCTCCCACTGCCTTCCACCGGAGAATGAATACATTCTCTTGCGTCAGAGTTCCAAGTGTTTGAGCTAACATCCCCCACCCCTGGCTAAGCTGGGCACACTGTCACGATGTTCCACTCAGACAAAGTAAAGCAGAGACGCTCTTCTGAATTTCAGTTCACACACCTCACATCTTAAGGGGGAACCCCCATGCCCAGATCGCCTCCCCAGACTAACGCTCAGTACAGACGGGCTCAGCTCTCTTATCTAAGGTTCCCGGGAGACAAGACCGTCAGATGCTGAAGGTCCTGGGCAGTTGGATGGCCAAGATCTAAAGGTCCCTACACACAGGGTGGAAGGGGCTGTTGACAGTTCTTATGCACTGTCTCCTGGGGTTCTCACCTCATTAGGAAAGTCACATGCCATTGGGCAGAACACTGGGGGCTCCCAGAGGGAAGTATCTCTCCAGAACACATTTGCTGTTTGTTTATGGGCAAGCCTTGCTCTCAGGTTCTACTCCAGGGCCCAGACACAGAATAGTGACAGAAGGACGGAGTCCCATCACTCAGGGAGGTCGGTGTGCTTCGAGAGGACAAGAGACAGGGTTGTGGTTAACTCCTGGATCCCGGCTAGTTAGGAGGCTGAGGCAGGAAGACAGAGAATTTGAGGCCAGCCTGGCCTATGTAGGGATGGGAGGAGGAGGAAGAAGGATGGGAATGGAAAGGAGGGGGAGGAGAGGGAGGAGGGAGGAGGGGAAGGAAGAAGGGGAAGGGAACAAATGGGAAAGAGACAGGAATGGCAAGAATGAGGGAAGGGAAATAAAGTAAATATTCAGATTCAGCTGATGACCAAGATTATTCAGAACTGGCTGTGGGTATAGCTCAGTGCAAGAGTTCTAGCTTAGTATATACAAAGATCCTGGGCTTGATCCCTAGGAACAAATATACCACACCGTGTGTGCACGTGTGCGAGTGCACATACACACACACAAATACGTACACACACACACCATACACACACACACACACACCATATACACACACCACACACATATACACCATACACACACAAACACATACATACTCCACACACCACACACACACCATATACAACATACACATACACGCCATCACACACACCATACACATATACACCACACACATATACACACACCACACGCAAACACACACACACATACCATGCATACACACACATGACACACATGTACCACACACACACATACACATACATACACACACACCATACATACACAGAGCACACACATGGCACACACACCACACTTATATACCATACACACACTATGCACATACACACCATACACACATATGCCATATACACACACAGCACACACATATACACCATACACACACAAACACATACACACCATATACACACACACAGTATACACTCACACTGATATACAAAGGCAGTAGAGTAACAAGTTTGGGAGAAGTCATGGGAGTCCCCACAGATGTCCAAGGAAGGCCAATCACAGAGAGGTCAACCCTGAGCCTCTGAGATCAGTGAGAGCTCTGTCTGGGATCTGAGCAGGCAGGTGCAGCTGGAACCTTGAAAATGAGATACTTGGGTCAGAGATGGGTCAGATGATTGAGGGGAAGATCCGGTTAGCCTCAAGGGCCTTGGCAAAGGGGAAGTGAAGATGCCCAACAGGCATGGAATAGAAGATGCTATACAGGTACCTGTGTTAGAGATGAGGGTCCTGCAGTGGGCAGAAGCTGGGCAGCTATATGGTCAGAGAGGAGAGGGTAAGAGAAAGATGGAGGGGAAATTTGGGGCTAAATTAGTGTCTTAGTTAGGGTTACCATTGCTGTGATGAACACCGCAACCAAAAGTAGCTTGGGAACAAGGTTTATTTCATTCACAATTCTATTTAATAGTTCATCAAAATCAGTGAGGGCAGGCAGGCAGGCGGGCAGGGCACGGACCTGGAGGCAGGCGCTGATGCAGAGGCCCTAGAGGGGTGCTGCTTTCTGGCTTGCTCCAGGTTTGCTCAACCTGCTTTCTCACAGAACCCAGGACCTCCAGGCCAAAGGCGCCCCACCCACAATGGGCTGGGCCATCCACCAATCAGTAATTAAGAAAATGCCCTACAGGTCCGCCTACAGCAGGATCTTATAGAGACTGAGGCTCTCTCAACTGAGCCTCCTCCTCTGTTGACTTTAGCCAGTGTCAAGCAGATGTAAAAACCAGTCAGCACACAAGGGGAGGCAGAGACAGAAATAAATGAAAGGAGACGATACTAGATACTCTCAAAGATCATTTCTGTAGTTCAGGAAATGTGTGTCCATGTACAAGTGAGAAGCCAGAGAAGAACTGTCTTCCTATATCACTCTCTGCCCCCAACTTAAAAATATTATTTTAAACTAAAATTCAAGAGTCATTCTCCACTTGTCTTCCCTTCTATTCCCTCCCACCTGCTCTCTCTACTGACCTCTTCTCTCTGTACCGTTGCATACATACGTAGGCCTCAGCATTTAAATATGCCCTGCTCAGTGTCCATTCAGTGTTACTGGTGTGTACACTGCATCAGGGCTGATTATCAGATTTGGTATTGGATAAGCAATTAGGGGTCTCATTCCTAGAACAGACTGTTTCTCCTGGTCTCAGCGTGCCTTGGTTGCCTGTATCTCCTTGTCTATGCTGGAACCACCTGAGATTTCTCTCTTCCAGGTTAGCGTGTCTAGGGATATACTTCTTCAGGTCTTATTTAGGCAGCCGTGTTGTTGAAGTATCTTGAGTGAAGTTTCCCTGTCATTTCTAGCAGACACAGCCTCACAGCAGATCCTCTGGCTTTTACAATCTCCCCAGCCCCTTTGCATGCCGTTCCCAAGCTTTGGGGCAGGACTTGTGTGGTAGATGGCCGTCCAGGGGCTGAGCACCCACGATCACTTGTTGCTGCATGTTGACTCGTTCTGGTTTTCGACTGTGGCCCCTGTTTGTTGTACAAATCAGTTTCTTTAATGAGGGGTGAGAGCTACTCTCATCTGTGGGTAGAAGAGGAAATATTTAGGATGCAGCTACACACCCAACTTTTTTATGTAGCTGCTGGGGATCTGAACCCTGGTCCTCCCCTCACACAGCAAGCACCGTTACCCACTGAGCCATCTCCCCCAGCCCTGGGAGAATTTAACCCCTAAACCCAAACATTTGTCCCAAGGAGACTGAATTTTTCTTCCGTTCCATCCCCTGCTGTTTACTTGGCCACACAGCGTTGTGTACGTGGTAACTGAATGATTACTCCCTTATTCAATTGCTGTTTTATTAGGTACTCACTGTGCGTCTGCATCTGTTACAGCTCAGCAAAATCTTTGGCCTGTCTGAGATGTTAAAAAGCATAGCTCCAGGCTGAGTGACACAAAGCTGTCATTCTCAGCCACTGAGAAGAGAAGTGTCAGAACCCTCAACTGATAGATCCCATAAATTCCAGACCAATCTGGACCACACAGTGAGATCTAGTCTCTAAAGTATGATTAATTAATCCTGCCTCTATCCAATTTTGTGACTGAGTGTATGCAGAGAACAACCTCAAAATTGTGTTCACTTTATTGCTGGTGTTGTTGGTGGTGTATGTGTGTGTGTGTGTGTATGTGTTAGGGGTGCACTTTGTGTGACAGAGTGCATGTGCATATCAGAGGACAGCTTCACAGAGGCTGTTCTTTCCTTGAATCTTCATACACACTGGTTCTGGGAACTGAACTCAGGCAGTCAGTCTTGCAAGGTAAGTGCTTTATCCACTGAGCCATCTAGGCAGTAGAGGCCCCACCCCTCCCCCACCACACCCTTCCCAGTCTTGTGTTTTGGTTTTTGGTTTTGGGGATACTTTTTAGAATCTTTCACTGGCCTGGGAGATCACTGAGAAGGCTAGGCTGTCTAGTCAGCAAGTCCTGGGCTCTCTCTACCTCCCAGTTCTTGGAATTACAAGACCAAACTCAGGTCTCCATGCTCACAAGTAAGATGCCTTACTGACCAAGGCATCTAACAGCCTCAATTAATTAATTAATTGTTCAAGTTGCAGGGCATCCATCCAAAATGAGCCTGTTAGCTACCTTCTGAGAAATAATGATTAGAGAAACAACCACCCAACTCCCAAATCAGGCCGGCTTCCGTTTTCATAATGAGGCTTCTCCCACATTAATCCTTTCCCATATGCAGCCTGGATTAATCCGATGCTAAATTGATGCCAGTATTTGTCTACTGTCCCCACCTTACAAGGAAGAGAAATCTGCCTTTTTCTTTCAAGTTTCTGTTTTCCTCAAGCCCCCTTTCTGCCTATAAGACCAACCTCCCACCCTCTGTTTAATCGGGGAGTGCGACCTCTCTTATGGGATGGGTGTCCTGATTTGTGTGCTTTTGTTCCTGAGCAGACCTGACACTCTGAAGGAAGAGGGAGTGTGAGATGGGAGGGGGAAGGGAAGAGAATGGAGGAGCTGTTGTAAACATGGTGGTCTTCATCGTCTTTTCTCAGGGGGCACCTCAGCCCAGAACTCCACAGGGTGGTGGTGGATATTACATAGTAATAGCTTTAATTTCTCTTCTTTCTTGCATTTCTCTCTCTTGCATTTTATTTATTTATGTGTGTGTATGCGTGTGTGTGTGTAACACACACACACACAGAGGGGGGTAGCCACGGCAATCTGGGCTGTCATTCCCCCCTGCATTCACCTTGTCTTTGAGATGTGGTCTTCAGGTCTTTCACTGTCCTGGAACTCGCCAAGTAGGCTAAGCTTGGCAAGATTGGATACCTGTCTCTGCCTCCCTGGTGTTGGGATTACAACAGGGTCATAGTGCCTAGCTTGCTTTATGTGGGTTCTGGGTATTGAACTCACATCCTTGTGCTTACCAACAGAATCATCTCTCCAGCCCTCTGTTTCTTGTTATGTGTTGTGCTGGCAGTCAAACCCAGGGACTTGTACACATGTGTGTCTGTGACAGGCAAGCCCTTTCCCACTGATCTGTACTCCTTGCTCAGATATGATGTCTTAAGAATTTTGGGGGCAGAAGAAGCAATGTGTTGTAAAAACCAAGCTGTGGAGAATGCTTGTTGACTGCCTAACAAAGTTAATGCTTTGTGATTGACTAATTAACAGCAGTTCACCAGGGAACTTTAAACCACTGTGCCTGGGTCTGATCAGAGAGTAGTAGACATGGAGGGAGGGGTGTTTCTCTTTTGAGGGCATTCCTTTTACTTTAAGTCTGACCAGGTTTACAACTAGGAGGAGGAGGCAGAGGCTCACACCTGTCAGACCATCTGGAGAAAAGGCAGACAGAGAATGTCCAGGAAGCGAGATTCCGTGCTGTTTCAAAGCTCACCAGACTTAGTCCATGCTGCCTCCGGCTCTAACACCTAGGGCCCCACCCTGCCTCTTCCTCTCTGCCTTGGACTCCTTCATATGGACATTCCTGCAGTTACTGGAGCTCTGAAGGTCACAGCCTGGACCCTGGAAACCCTAACAAGCCAGACTCTGCCACTCGTCCTCTAGTGGGAAGTGGAGAGCAGAGAACAAGTTATTCACTGGCCACACCCAAAACAAGAGCAAACCCTGACTCCAGCCTCAGGGTCCTGACATGAGGTTCCAGTTTAAACAGAGAGCAAGAGCTGTGCCCAGCTAAGCTGTCCTGGCCCAGGAGTGATCCTGCCCATTGCTGATCCAGCCTTGTCTCAGCCTCAGTCTCTCCCACAAGGTGATCTAACAAGTTACCAGGGTTGTGTAAAATCTCTTCCCTGGAGACAAATCTCTGCTCTCGCTGGTATCAGGCATCAGCCTTTCCTTCCCTAGCACGGGCTTCCTGGGGAAACTCCAATTCCTTGGGGTCCATGTCTGATAGACAAAGGGAGAGAGGTACACAGCCTCACTGAGTAGCCCAGGCTAGCCTATGTAGATCTCAATGATCAGTGTGCCAGAATGCTGGGCTTAGAGGCCCATGCCACCTCAAGGCCCAGGGGTCTCTCTTGGGAATGTCTCTGCTTCTGCCGGACAGTGTCTGCTCCTGTGGTGGCGCTGGGAAGAGGGTGTGCTGAGGGTGTGCTGTGGTTCTCTAAGCCTAGGATGCCAGATCCTGGCACAAGCCCTACCCAGACTCCAGGCGTTTGTTCTGCGTTCCCTTTGGGAACTGGACAGACACTTCCTCATTTCTGCTTCTTAGACCTACTTGCTGACAAGGCATACTGCTCTAAATTCAACTGATTCAAGTCTTTTCTATTCTTATAAACAACATCTGAAAGGCACCCTACCCACAGACATGCACAATCTCAGAAGGCACGAGATGGGAACAGATTATGAAACGGGACAACTCTTTTCCTCTTTTTGAGACAAGGTCTCACGTGGCCCAGACTAGCCTTAAACTTATCACGTAGTCAAAAAATGACTAAACTTCTGATCCTCCCAACTCCACCTCCCAAGTGCTGTGATTCCAGGTGTTTATAACATCACACCTCGTTTATGCAGTCCTGGGGGTGGAACTCAGAGCTCCGTGCATGCAAGGCAGACCTGAACTCTGAACAGTAGCTTCAGCAATTGCTCCTTCTGGTGTTCCCTGCAGGCACGGGCCAAGCTCAGGCCTAGGGAAAAAGAGCAACCCAGGTTCCTCTAGAGAGTATTCTAGAGCAACTCGAAGGGACAGCCAGGCCCCCAGCTTGTGGAAGAGCTAGGTCCTCCCTCTGGAATCTGAAGCTTCAGAGAAATGAATGCCTGGCTTCTAGAATCCTGGACTGGGGAGAAAGCAGGTGGCGCCATGGAGAGAAGGCCTGTGGGTGGAGAAAAGCCAAGTGGCTGGACCTGGCCAACTGCCCTTGACCTTAGCTCAGGCCTCTAACCCAGAGCTAGCTGTTCCAAATGTCACTCACGGCAGGTCTCAACCTGGTCCCACCGGTCAGGAATTCCAGAGAGGGGCCCAACAATGTGTGTTAGCACGAGCCAGCCCTTACTCACAGGGAAAGCAAGAGAAGACAAGGAATGCCTCCACACCCCGCTGTCTGCCCCAGGACAGGCTCTGAGACTGATCAAGTGTTTCTACAGAACCACATGAACTGGGAAGCGGAATCTTCCTGGTTTCCCTCATGGCTCCCTCCAGGGAGATTTAAGAGTAGTCTTTTTAATGTCCATAGGTAAACCAGAGAGCGGCCTGCTGACCAAAACAAGCTAGATGATTTATTCCATCTAATCTAACCCTTAGTCAGCATCTTATTTTATCTTAAGCAGGACCCCACCCACCTTCCTCGCCTAGCTGGAGGAAGTAGATAATAGCAGCTGAAACCCCCACCCTGGGACCACGCCTTCCATCCTTTGGGGGTGGGAGTATTTTAATACAGCCGTCTATACCCCCTCCCACCCTCATTTACTTAAGCTGCTGGGAAAGGAACCTAGGGCCTTGGGCTTGCAACACTAAGCTCTTAGTCACCCCTCCTCCCCTTCGCCCTCCTGTCCCTTCTCTTCCTCCCCCTCCTCTTCCTTCCCAACCCTCTCCTCCATTCTCTCTGATTACAGGGTCTCACCCTGTATCCCAGGCTGCTCACATAACCTAGATTGGCCTAGATTGCCTTGAGTTAACAAGGCAATCCCTCTGTATCAGCTCTTCAAATGTTGGGCTTACAGGAGTCTGTCACTACATTTGACCTAGTGTTTGCTGAGGGGATCAGGAGACAAGGATGCTGTCACATCCTCCTTAAATAGTAAACTAAGGCAAGGGATAGCCCCAGAAGGTTCTGGTCCACTCACATGTCACAAAAGCTTTGTAACAGCCCAGCCAATCACATATCATCTCACGTATTAACCAAGGCTCAGCAGTGTTGAACTAGCTGTCCAAGGTCACACAGCCGGTGTAGAAGCCAGAATCCTGGCGGGATCCTTCACTTTTTGCAACCAGGTGCTCCTTCCCGACTCTCGGCCCTTCAAACTTGGACTGGAACCAAATCCCCCAGTCGTCGAGGAATCTGCATTCAGGGGAAGATCGCGAGCCCGAGCCCGGTCGTCGCATACTGATTCTCTGGGACCCAGGGCGCTGCTGAGTCAGCGTAACCCGAGCAGCCCAGTGATCGCGAAGCCCCCGCCCCCGGCTTGCGCCCCGCCCCGATAGAGGGCCAACCCTGTGGACGAGCACAACCGGAGTGCGACAGCTAGGCCAGGCGACAGCGCTGCCTCCCAGAGCGCAGCATGACGGCCATCGGCGCGCAGGTAGCCCGAGGGACCCGCGGGGCGCAGAACCGGGGTACAGTCTACCATGGGGGAGGACTGGGAAGCCTCAGTGACTAAAACCTTGGGGTAGGGTGACAACTCCCCAAGGTGCCCAGGTCTTGCTGGGACACCCTTCTCCCGGAAGGTTCCTCTGAAAGAGGTCCCGGGGTACCTGCTGCCCCAATGCAGCTCACTCTGCGCTGTCTTCTCGGCCTCTGATGCCGCCCTGAGAGCACCAGAGACCACCAAACTTTTCTGCAGGGTCACCAGTGAGTGACCTATCCGTTAGGCTTTTCTCGGGGGGTCGTTGGGAATCTTTAAAAACTGTGCGTCTAGAGTGGTGGACTGGCAGGGTGGACTTGGAAAAGTTAGGCTTGGTTTATGTAACGGACTGAGGACGGTGCACCCGAAGCCAGAACTTTCTGGGAGCGCGACTGCAAAGATCTTCCTCCAAAGCGCGTTTGAGGAGCTAGGTGGAACTGAGTTGGGAGTGGACTCACTGGGGACTGGACACCTGAGGCAAACGGTTCCCGGGACAGGAGCGGCCGCTTCCCCTAGGATCTGGCTTCTTTTGGAGCAATGTTGAGTGTTTGTGTTGGCTGAGAATCTCCGCATTCCTGCCCGCTTCAAAGGGCGGTCTGAAGAGTCCACTAAGCTGTGGCCAGCTTCCTGCTCACCCAGGCATTCCTGTAGCTGGCTGTACTCCAGTCTGTCCACTGTCCGGTCTTGCCCTGAGAAGTACAGAGGTCAGTTGACTCTGCCTTCAGGTGCTCAGGCCCTGATAATTTTAGGTAGTGTTCCGCCCATTGATCAGCATTATTTTTATCATTATCAGCACTGCTTGAGACAGACAGGATCTGTTCTTTGTTTGCTCAGGATACTCTTAGACTCCCGGACTCAATTCACCCTCCTTCTTTAGCCTCCCAGTAGCAGGCATTATAGGAACAGGCTACCTCTACAGCTCTACCCATTTTACAGAGAGATAACTGAGGCTCGAGAAAATAACCTGACCACAGTGGGTAGCCAAGTGACAGGATGTAGACAAGTTCAGGTCTTCCTTACTCTGAACCTCACTCACCCTTTTCGTAGCAAGAAGAAAAGAAAAAGTCCTGCAAGGCCGCCCTCAAACTCTTTTATCCAGAACTCAGTTGCTAGGGTGTGGTAGGGACTCTGATTCGGTGACTTGTTTTTCTTTGTTTCTGGGTATATTCCAGACCATCTCCAAGGAGGGGAAGGCACAGGAAGAATGGAGGAGCCATGGTGTGGGGGCACCCCTAAAGGAGATACTCAGAAACCAGTGTGGGTGTGGGAGGACCTAAGCTAAGGATCGGGCGTAGGAGCCCCTTTAGGAGGAAGGGGAGGATGGAGGGGGAGGAGGGGGGGGAAGGTGAAGAAAAATGACGCAAGGAATGGGAAAATATGGGGAAGGAAAGAGACAAGGAAAAGATGTGATGGAAGGGGAGGAGGGAGGGGAGGAGAAGAAAGGAGGGGAGGAGGAAGTAGAGAGGATGAGGAAGAGGCGGTAAGAGGTGGAGAGGTGGGAGAGGGGGAAGAGGAAGCAAAGGAGAGGCAGCAAGAGGAGGGGGAGGAGGGAGCACAAGAGGGGGAGGAGGGAGGAAAGGAGGCATGTTTGCCCCAGACTCAGCTGCCTGTGGGAGTGAGGAGGATGAGCTACGCCCAACTGTCAGCGCAGGATGCAGGGAGCACGCCTCCCTACTCTGAGGGGAACTTGGTCAATGACTTCGTCCCATAACAACCTCAGGTGTTATCACTATCATCACCCTTCAGTGAAGAGGAGGAGACCAGGTAATAAATGACAGGTAAAAACCAAGATGTGTTAGTAAAGGCCTCCCCATTCCAGCTCCTTGAGAGGCTGGGGCAGAAAGATTTCAGGTTCAAGACCTACCTGGGCTAGAGTGAGTGTTCATCAGACTGTCTCAGAAGAAAACGTTTAGAAAATGTGTGTGGCTAGGAGCACTTGCCTAGCACACAAGAGTCTATACCCAGTAGCAAGAATTGGCTACAAGGCCTCGAGCACGCAAGCAGAGGTCAAGTTGAAAGAAAGTTAGACACAGGATGCAGAAGCAATTTTACTGTGTTGGGGTAGTCAGCGCTGGGATAGCGGCAGAGTACTCATTGAAGAGAAGTGGATACAGGGGTGTGAGGAATGCGTATACATAGTTGGGGTGTTGTTGGTCTTAGGGAGCAGAGGCCCATACAACATGGCATTGGGCTTAGCCTCAAAAGCCTGGTGGAGTCAAAGCAACAGGTCAGTGGGAACCATTCAGGATCACGCAGGTTCAAAGAGCGGAAGAGCAGTGCTAGCCTAGGGACTGTCCTACGGCACACAGATGAGATTGGTGGGGCAGGACTGGCTGCCTGCTTCCCCTTTTCTGGCCCCTCTACTCAGCACCTGCCACTCAGCTGTGCCGCCCTGCCTCCAGGAGAGGGTCCGGAGTCACTGCGGTGGGTGGACGTGCCTGCAGTATGGGGTGAGGCACACAGGTTCAAGATGAAGGTCGCTGGTGAGACTGACCACTGTCAGGGACTGAGAGCCAGCTGTGGCCACACATTTTGTATGTGGGAGCCAGGGGGATGGATACCCTGAAGTGTCCTTCCACCTCAGCCTGTCTACCTCGCTTTTTGAGACAATGTCTCTCACTAGCCTAGAACTCAGCTAAGCTGTCAGACCAGCGATTCCTAGTAACCTGCCTGTCTCCCTGATGCTAAGACTATTAGGGCCCACTACACCCAGGTTTATTATTACTTTTTAAAATATGGGTTCTATGGATTGAATTCGGGTCTTTGTGTTTGCAAGGCAGATATTTTACTGACTACCCCTTTGATGTCAGGGTCACTCACCAAGTAGATGAGACTGGCTGATTAGTGAGCCCCTCCCTGCTACCTCCCTTTCCCAGTGTGCAC
>BTHU01000013.1:74547273-74562273 GCA_036184795.1 Tokudaia tokunoshimensis
GGACCTTCTCCCATCAGCTCCAGGGGAATTTGCACACATTTTCCTGTATTTATCAGGATTCCCCACAGAAAGTCTTGTAGAAAGTAGCTTTCAATATATTGACTTAAAGTACCCCCTGCCCCATCCTTTGTGTGGACCCACAGCTCTGGAACATCCCAGTTTCTAGGATCTAACTGTTCTCTTTCTGGGCTTAGTTTGAAGTCTTCCTTGAACAACTGCCCCACAAAGGCGCTCAGGTGATTTCCAACATAGTTGTCCCTGAGGCCAGTTTAAACTCAGGACTGTTTGTGAAACTGTCAGTTGTGAGGTTCTGGTGGCTCTGTTTCTGATCCTAGAGTACATTTCAAAGAGCACATGCTTTTGGGGCTGAACTCCACAGCGGGTGAGGAGACAAACAGATATTGTGTAATAATTAACAGCTTGCAGGGGATAGGTGGAGGTGAAAGGGGTCGAGAACCAGTGGAGATTTCCATACTCACTGGAAGAATTGCTCCCTTCCCCCCCTCTCTGTCGTGTGTGTGTGTGTGTGTGTGTGTGTGTGTGTGTGTGTGTGTGTGTTGTATGTGTGTGCATGCATGCACATGTATGCAGGTGCATGCATGTGCACCAGTGTATGGAGACCAGAGGACAACCTTGGGTGTGTGGTTTCTCAGATGCTTTCCACTCTTTAAACCTTTGTGTGTGGATGTGGGCGCGCACACGCCACAGCACACAGGTGGGCTTTAGAGGTTAATATTCTCATTTGCTCCTTCTTCCATCTTGTTCTCGACAAGGTCTCTGCTGCAGATGCCAGGCTAGCCAGCTGGTGAGCTCCCTAGGTTCGTCATCTCTTTCTTTCCACCCTGAGGGCACTGGGATGACAGGTGTGGTCACAACTGCATCCAGCTTCACGTGGGTGCTGGGAATCCCAATGGGTGGTCAGGCAGGTGCAGCAAGAGCTTCTACCCACTGAGCCATCTGCCTGGCCCCATTTTGTTTTTCAAGATGATCTGTCTCAGGTCTAGAATTTGCCAGGTGGTCTAGATTGGTTGGCCAGTGAGCTCCAGAGTCCTCCAGGTTTCCATAGCACCAGAGCTGGGATTGCAAGCATACGCTACCATGCCCAGCTTTTAAAAAAAAAAAAAGACATTTGTTCTACAGATTGGACTCCAGTCCTGTGTTTGCAAGACAACTGATCAACCAGCTGAGCTATCTCCTGAGGCCCCAGATCTGAATTTTAGCTCATTCTGTTGCCTCGTTTCCAGTTTTTTTCCCCCGCCCAGAAACAGGTGAAATGTATTCTTTTATGTTCTATGAGATCCCTTTCCTTGTCTTGTCATAAGGTTTTTTTTTTTCCAGGATACACACACACACACTCACACACACACACACACCTGTGGGGGTTTTTTCAGGATTTTTTTTCTGGCAACCAAACCCAGCCTTATACATGTTAATCAAATACTTGACCTCTGAGGACCCATTTTATTTTGAGACAAGATATTGCCCAGACTGGTCTCTATTTTGTAGGCTTAAGTGGTCCTACTGCCTCAGCCTCCCCAAGTAGCATCTAATGAGATTTTTGTATATGAATATCTACATATTCATGTGTGTACACATATGTGTATGTGAGAGCAAACATGCATTGGCACTCAAAAATCAGCACTATGTATCACTCTCCAGACTATAGACCTTGTTTCTGAGGCAGTGTCCCTCACTGGCCTAGAACTCACCGAGTGTGCTTTCCTGGATGAGCAGTGAGCCCCAGGGACCTCCCGACCCTGCCTACCCAGTCCCGGGGTTGAAGGCCTGCACAGCCACGCCAGGCTTCTCCATATGCTCTAGGGACTGAGCTCCTATTCTTAGCCACGTTTCCCACTGGGCCATCCCTCTAGCCCCTTCTACGATGATTTTAAAGATCTTTATTTTACTTATTACTGTGTATGTGTGCATAGGTATGTACATATCATGTGCACATGTTGGAGTTGGAGAACAACTCTCTGGATCTGGTTCTTTCTTTCTGCCTTTACATGGCTTCCAAAGTCACAATGCTTGCTCGGCCAGCGCTTTGACTGGCCGAGCCACCTGTCTAGCCTGTTTTTTAGGCATCTTTATTTCAGATAGTCTCCCAGTGCTGAAGCTGAACCACTACCAACCCAGACCGTGGAGGTCCACACCACTGTTGTTTCACTTTGGTTTTTCACTGTGGTAAGGATTACTCACATCCAGGGAACGGTGAGCCTGGGCAGGCGCCCTCCAACTCAGCGGGATTGCCCCCTCCGCCTGAGGAATTTGTGCCGGCTGTCTGGTTTTACCAAAATCAGAGTCCATCAACCATTCAGTCTGGGTCTCAGCCTGGGAAGGGGTCCCGCTGCAGCCTGCAATACGAAAACGGGGGGGGGGCATGTCTCCATTTCTGTTTGGGTTTCTCTGTTAGGTTTTATTTTGGAAGAAGATTCAGACATTGCGTCCTCATTTGTCCTCTCATCGAGTCAAGGAGTGCAAACCCTCAGGCGTGGAGAGTCAGAGTTACGGAAGCTTAAAGCTCAGGGAGACAGACCTTTGTCCTTCCCTGTTTGAGAGTTGGGAAATCACCACCTGCCTGGAAGCCCAGATATTTAAAGTAAAAGACTGTGAACTGGGGCCCCATGGAGATGTTGCTCAGCTCCCAGAGTGCTTGCCTGTTGTGAGTGAAGCCATGAATCTGATTCCCAGGATCACACAAACCAGGTGTGGCAGTGCGCACCTGTAATTCTAGCACCTAGAAAGTGAAGGCAGGAGGATTGTAAGTTCAAGGCCATCTTCAGCTACTTAGGGAATAGCAGACCAGTTTGGGCTACTTGTCTCAAAGCAACAAGACTTCCCTATCGATGTCGAGTAGCATGGCCATGCCTTGGGCCTTCGAGGAGCTGTCTCTCACCCACTGAGGGAGAGCACAGCTTACTTTCCTAGGCACTTACTTTCCATGAAGTCTTCCTACCATATCAGGGTTATATAATGAAAGGGGGTCATATGACCTGTGGCATTATCAGCTTAATTCAGCCTTTGTCCTAAAGACTTGGTGAGAGAGCTAGAGGACAGACAAGATCTGTCTGAGGCCAAGGGTTTTGATTCCTCATATGTTCTGAGCTTCTAAGCTTGCCCTTAAAAGTGAGCTGGGATTTGGAGGCAGGAAGCTCCCTCCTCCTGTGGGGGAGGAGTTGCAAAGTGATCTAGAACACACTCTCTCTCCAGGTAGCAAAAGACTGACACACAGACTAAGGTTTTGCTGGATGTCATTTTATTTCCCTACCCCTTCCGGAGCTGTTGGGTTACTCTTCTTAGAAGAACAAGAAAGACCAAATCACAGGCCTGTTTCCTGCTCCATGATGACTTAGTCTCCTCTTGCTTGATCTCCGAGGAAACTCAGACGTCAGGGACAGGCCTGTTCAGCCACTCGAGCACAAAATGGCTATCAGGCAGATGTCAGTCCTACCGAACATCCAACCCTTTGTCCGAGGGTGCCTTGCCGCAGTCTCAGATGGCACTGGCCCTGGGGACGCTTTGCCTCTGCTCAGAGGTGCCAGCTTTGGTGCTGTGGGTAGGGCCGTTGGTGGCGTTGCTGAAGGAGTTGCTGAGGGCCACAGGGCGCAGCAGGAGCTCTTGGAGGTGCCACAGGCGCCATTTTTTCTGAACTTCCAGCTGCACCTGCCCAAGACCGCCATCAGCTGCAGCAGCTGCTCGGGAGGGAAGGCCAGGGCTGTGCCCGGAACCCGACTCACTGGTTGGTTCAGCTGCTCCTGTTCTGCTGTGTCCCCTTGTCTAAAGGCCTCTGAATGACCATTTCCTGTCCCCTGTGTAGACAGTACTGAAGGCCCCCTGTAACCTGAGCACTTGTATCGGTCTTTAATTTTTTTTTTTAAATTATGTTTAACTTTATTTGAACGAGCAAGAGAACCGATGCACGTCATGGTATTCTGGTGAGGTCAGAGGACAACTTGAGTTTCTCCTTCTACCACGTCAGTTCTGGGAATTGAACTTGGTTGTCAATCTTAGGGCAACCGTTCTCACCTACTGAGCCATCCTGCCTTATCTGTACCTGCAGTCTTTCAACACTGCCCTCAGAAAAGGAGTGAGATTTATTGGTTCCACAAACAGCAGTATCAACCTACATGAGTATTCCCATCCCCCCAACCCCCACCCCCACCCCAATCCTAGCTCAGAGTCTTTCTGGATCTGAGGATTTTCTCTGCAGACACATCCCTGATGGTCCCCAACAGAAACCTCGAGCCAACCTGAATTCAGGTGTGATGTTTGATTTTTGGGAAATATCTGAGGTCATTCCCATTCAAGTGTGTGAACCAGACAGACTGGCCAGTAGCCACAGAGACACTTGGCCTGCTTGCCGTAACTTACTTAGCCAGGGCCAATGACTGGAGCTTCATATCCTGAAACTGAAGCCTCCATGCAAGGCCCGGGGGGGGGGTTCTGAGTGACCCACTTTACCCGTGGGAAGACTGCGCTCCAGGTGGGAAGGGACAGGTCACACACAAAGCAAGCATCAGAGTTGCCTGGAGCGTGGGTTCTGGCGGGTAGGGGGAGGGGAGCTGGGCTTATCTGGGTTTGCTGAACTTGCCCACAGATAAGAAGCACCCGGGGAGCTTAGTAAGAATCACTTCACCAACCTCAGTCCAGAATCTAGTTCTGCTGGCTCTCTCCTGGGGGTATGGCCCAGGATATGATTCTAACAGACCCTTGGTGACTCTGCCAAGCAGCCAGACCTGCCCAGAACCCTTCCTTCCCATCCCTCTCCACTGCTCTCTCCAGGGAGCTTCTGCATTGGAATCCCATGGTTCCCCCGGGAAACTCACCTCACCATTGAGGAAGCAGTAAAGGACAGCTACCACCAGCCCCTGCCAGAAGGAACTGGGTTAGTTCATATGCTAGGTTGCTGGACTTGGCTCATACCTCCCACCTGCCCTGCCTGAGTGTGCCTCAAGAGCCCCAGAGAGTGTGAGTGTCTGCAAGCATACACACAGGTACATGAGTGTGAACACTCCCTCTCCCTCTCCCTCCCTCTCTCTCCCTCTGTCTCTCCCTGTCTCTGTTTCTCTGTCTCCATCTGTCTCTGTCTCTTTGTCTCCATCTCTCTGTCTCTCTGTCTCTTTCTGTCTCTGTCTCTGTCTCTCTCTCTCTCTCTGTCTCTCTCTCTCTCTCTCTCTCTCTCTCTCTCTCTCACACACACACACACACACACACACACACTCTTTAGCCTTGCACAATTCCCTACTTTGGGGCCCACAGTGCCCTGGTATGGCTGTCTTATTTTACACAAATCAGGTATCATGTTCACCTATTGACCCTGAGGCCTGTCACGCGACCTCTAACACTTGTCAGAGACAAAAAGGGAAGAGTTTCTGACTAAAGGGACCATTCAGATCTCCTGGTAGATGGTAGAGATGGGCATCTTGGATAGTAGAGGAGGAGGCCCCCTGAAGTATGTCCCTCCATTCCATTGTGAAGGGCACAGTCACCCTGTGGGAGATCCTGGGCTCACGAGACAGATGACCAACTCCTACTGGGGAACGGGTGTGTGGTAAGAGCAATGCATGTGCAAATGCAGGTGTGTCAGTGACCAGGGGTAGCTCTGTGGTCCAGGCTCGGTGTCTCCTGATTTGGAGTGGCCGAGTCTTCCTGAACATTCTCTCAGTGCTCCTGTTCTCCCCGATGATGTTCCAAGGGTCAAGCATGCATCTGGGCCAGGTTAGAGATGTCTACAATGTCTGCAGAGCCATGGGTGATGTGTGATGGCTTGCTGTCAACTTGACAGGGGCTGGGATCACCTAGGAGGAAAACCTCTGGCCATCCCCGTGAGGATTTTCTAGATTAGGTTAATCAAGATGGGAAGATGCTCCCCAAATGTGGGTGGCGCTATTGCATCCAGTGGGGGGACGGGGAGGGAGCTGAGTACCAGCGTTCATCTCTTTCCCGCATGCTGATGGATACCGTGCTAGCAACTGCCTCAGGTCCTGCTGCCACAGTTTCTCCACCATCCTGGACTGCACCCTAAAACTCTGAGGTGTAACACATTCCTTTCCTAACATCTCTCTTGCCAGGGATCCAAATCCAAATAACCAATCCAAGGAGAACCTGCTTCCTTCCTCCCTTAGAGCACACCTCACTGTCCTGTCTTCCTCACAGACATGACCTCCATCTCCCTGGATAATCTTCCTCCCCCATAGGCTTTTATACACAGCTTAAAACTTTGGCTGGCCAGGCCCCTCTTCCCTGGTCCCCTGAGAGACTGATGGCCGTTAGCTATTTACCCAGGTGAAGGACCCCAAAAGGCAATGAACCTGCCCCTCCATAGTTGACTTAATACATACAAGTACTCAAGAATATTGGGTTTGTATGTGGTGTGTGTGTGCACATGTGTAAGTATGCATGTGCTGATTGATGAAGGCCTAAAGCCAACAAGTCGATGTCAGTCATTATCCTCAACTTGGTTTCCCCATGCTTTTCGGAGACAGGATTTCTCATTGAACCCATAGTTCCTGAATGGGCTAGGCAGGCTAAGGAGCTCTGTGGATGTGCCTGTCTTCTTCCCCTCAGTGTGTGGGTTACTGGTACCCCCACCTCAGCACCTACACGAATGCCGTGTTTCTAACTCAGGTTCTCACGCTCATGCAGAGAGCATTTTACCCACTGAGCAATCTCCCCAGGCTGGTTTTGAAGGGGGTAGGACTTGAACTCATGGCCTCAGACATGCTAAATCCACGATCTACCATTGAGATAGAACAGTATTGGCGAGTTGTTGTTGTTGTTGCTGTTGTAGGTGTATGTTTTTTCTTAAAGATTTATTTTTATTTATGTGCAGTTACGTATATTAGTGTGTATGTGTGTATACTGTAGTGTTCAGGTGCCTGTGGAGGCCAAAAGAAAACACTGGATTCCCTGGAGCTGTTACAGGCGATTGTGAGCCACCTGATAGAGGTGCTGAGAGTCAACCTCGGGTCCTTGTAAGAACAGCAAGAACTCTGGAGCACCAAGCCATCCCTCCATCCATGGCCACAATGATTTGTCTGGTTTATTTTGCTGTGTTTTGTTTGTTTGTTGTTTTTTAGACAGGCTCTTGCCACATTGTCTAGATGGTTGGTGAATGCAGGTTCATTCTGCTCTTCTTGTTGGTGTGTGGTAGAGCTTTGATACGTTTATATATGAATACACATATGGATATCTGGCTGCATATGCGTATTTCCTGTATGTGTTTATATAATAAAAAATGCACGTACACTTTTGGGGACAGAATATCATCAAGCATCTCACAAGCCACTGGCTGGCTTGAAATTTGTAGTTTAGCCAAGGCTAACCTAGAGCATGATACTGTCTTCCTGCCTTCTGCCTCCCAAGGGCTGGGCCTGCATGAGTGGACCACATGTTTTTAATAATCTTTTTATTAATAAGAAAGTCCATGGGATATTAGAAAAGCATTCTTGTTTTTTCATTGTTTTTCAGTCTCATATTCCCAGTTCTGGGGACAGCAAGTCCCCAGAGGCAGCTCTGGGCCCCCAGGCTCTCTGAATGCTCTCTACCCACTTTCGTGGCCAAGCCAAATCCTTCCAACAACTTGTATGGGACCTCAGATCCCGCAGTCAGTGGATGGGACATAGTGAACCCATCATTACATGTGCAATAGGACCAGGGTGTTGGCGGGGTCAGAGAAGCTTCTCAGAGGAGGGTACAAGGTACAGCCTGGGGCTGGGGCTGAAATAGGAGAGAGGTCAAGAACTGACTCTCTGTGTCCCCAGTGAGGCATCTTCCCTGGAACCCAGAACAGTGGCAGTAACCCAGCTCAACCTGCCCAGAGCAGAATCCAAGGCATGAAGGGAGAGTGCAGTCGTGTCTCTGAGGCTGGAACAGCCCCACTGGGAGGGCTCTGCTAGAGTCTGGCTCCCAGTGGGAATACTAGCAAGGAAAACCTAGTGGGAAAAATGTCCTCAAGTCCTAAAGTGTGATCACAAGGCTTTTTGGGCAATGCTTTTATTGGTGTGTGTTTGTGTGTGTGTGTGTGTGTGTGTGTGTGTGTGTGTGTGCGCGCGTGCGTGCATGCATGTGTGTGTCTGTGTGTGTGTGTGTGTTTGTGTGTGCGTGTGTGTGTGTGTGTGTGTCTGTGTGAGTGTAAACTCATTCACACATGGGTTATACTTGGGGTTGGAACCTAGGGGTCTCAAGCATGCAGGGCAAATGCCCTACTCATGAGCCACATGCAGACCCCATCGGCTTTCATCTAATGGATACTGAGTTTTAAACAAACCATTCTTGCTTTGGCTTCTGGAAAGCTCCAAACCCAGGCTGACCTCAGACTTGCTATGTAGTGAAGGATGACCTTGACTCCCTCCCCATCCCCTCCTCCTCCTCCCTGCAGTGCTTAGATTACAAAGTACACTAGTTTATATTCTGCCCCTCTGTAAGTCATCTACATATTTTTTCTCCGTCTGTTGTTTCTGAAAGTGATTTCATGTTATTTTTGGAAGGAAATGGTTACAAGCAAATAAATAAAGTAACAATGTGAGGCTCCAAAATCCAGTTAAGATTTCTTCTCCCCATCTTGTTGTTGTTGCCTTAACAGTCACAGCATTTTGGTGGAGTAGAGACGGGTGACCTCCCCCACCTCCTATGACATGATTCTGGTTAAAAACCCAATAGCCTGGGGCTGAGAAGATGGCTCCAGAGGTAAAGTGTGTTGCTTTGCAAGCACAAGGCCCCGAGTTCCATCCATCCCATATAAAATATCAGGGCGTGATGACACACCAGGGAGACAGAGACTGGCAGGTCCCTGAGGCCTGCTGGCCGGCCAGCATGGTCTAGCCTACTTGGTAAGTTCCAGGCTACAGGCTACAAAACAGGAAAAAAAACACAACTAAGGTGGAGAACACCTGAGAAATGGTATGCCCTGGCACACTCATTTGTGCACATACACACGCACACTCACACACACCACATACACCACATGCACATATGCATACATATACTTACATACACTCACATACATACTACATACACATCACATATACATACACACATATACAACACACATACACATAAATACACACATACACACCACACATACACCACGCACATATACATACACTGCACATACACACATACTCACAGATACTAATACCACACACAAACATATATACACACACACCACACTTACACACACATTTACACTCACACATACAACACACACTCACACATACTACATACATACCACACACATACACTCACATACACACACATACACACAGCACACATACATACACATATACACACCACATACACATATACACACCACACACACATATACACACACCACACACATACACACACATTTACACTCACGCATACCACACACACACTTATACATACTACATGTATACCACACACATACTACACACACACTCACATACATACACACACATACACATATACACACCACACACACATACATACAAACGCACCACACACATATACACACACACCACATGTACACACACATTTACACTCACACATGCACACAGTGCATACATACCCCCCCCACACACACACACACTCCTACCATCCACCCCTGTTTCCTGCTCCTTCGGGGTAACTGGAGTCCAGCCTGAACTCTCTTAACTGATTTTAAGTAACATGCTGAGGCTGAGAGTTTCCAATTTCTCAGCGTTCCAATTTCCTCTTGACTTCCCAGTAAGAAACGGAGGTGCATCGTCCCACCTGTGACTTTAGGCAGCCTGTGCCTCACAGTGGTTGTGAATGTGCTGCCTGCTGTGGTTGTAGAACACCATGTACGTCACACTGGGGTGATTTTGCCCTGCTTTCCTCCAGGAGTCAGCCTCTCCCATTAACAATATGCTTTTACTATTGGAGACTCAAAATCACTTCACATCATAAGGTGGCCCTTGGGTTATCACAGTATGAGACTGACTTTCAGTCTTGCTAACTCTGCAGCCTCATTTCTGTCTAAGAAAATTGAAAACTGTGTGTGTGCGTGTGTGTGTGTGTGTGTGTGTGTGTGTGCCGCGCACATGTGTGTAGATGAACTCGTGTGCATAGATGTGGCAGTCTCAGGTGTCTTTTGACTTTTTATTTGACAAAGGAACTCTCATTGGCTCACTAGTGATCTCCAGCCATCCCTTTGTCTCTCCCTCCCATCTCACCGGCACTGGGATTATGGGCATGCACCCCATGCAGGCTTTCTGTGGGATCCGGGGGTTGAACTCAGGTTCCCATGCTCACACAGCACTTTACTGAGCAAGCCATTGCTCTCATCTTGAGGAGTCCTCTTTTAAGTCACAGTTCCCAAAACGTACCTGGAAGGAGCCCAGGGCCAATTCAAAGAACAGCTGGACCTCCATGGCGTCCTCTGGGGAGAAGGCGAAGACGATGTAGTGGATGCCAAAGAGGGGGATCAGCAGCAGGGTGGACTTGGCCAGGCGCCTGGGGACAGAGGGACATGCTGACACTCCTGATCCACCTCAGCCCCCACGCTGTCACAGAGAGCTCGATTCGTCTAGGGCCTGACCGCCTTAAGTTTGGCTGCAACGTCTCCAGATATTTTTTCAGTTTAGGGGTTTGCTTGTCCCACTGATCTGTCTCTCATCTGCCTGTCTATCCATATCTGTCATTTATTTGTGTACCCCTCAGCTATTGATCTGTCATTTATCAACCATCTTCGAATGAACCTGCTTATCTATCAATCATCTGCTTCTCCATCACCTACCTGTGTTCCATCTTAAGTGTTTGTATCCATATCTGTCATCCACGTATATAATTACCTGTTACCCACTTATCTGTGTATTTTGCAGTGCTAGGTGCTGAGCCCCGGCCCTCACTCTGAGCAAATATTCTGTCATAGAGTGACATCTCTAACATGTTTCCATTTACTTTGAAAAATCTCTTAAATCCCATGTGCTCGTCACGAGGTAAGAACAATGCCTGTCAGACTCCAGCCAAGCCTCAGTGCTTCTGGTCACCAACTCCTGTCGGTAACACAGAAATAAAACTGTCCTAGCATATAAATCGGATAGATGCCTGTCCTACTGCTGCTGTACTTAGCAGACAGTGCCATGGCCTTTTGAGTCCACGCCATCTCAACACCTCCTACCCACTTCCTCCCCCCTCCCAGCCTTGCAATGGTTGGATCTCTCTGCTTGTGGGTTTCCTGTCCAGTTTCCTACTTTCTCTCTGCACAGTGCCTGAGGTTCATCCTTGGGCCTACTTCCACCAGCCTGCCCTGGTCACACCATAGCTCTGTCCCCGGCCTGTCTTCACACTTAGCACTCTCAGAGTGAGCGGCAGGCGCTTAGTAGCTGCTTGTCGACCACCCGAGCAGGCCACGCTCTTTGCTGTCCACTTACTTGTAATGGTTTGTTTCATTTCCTCTTGTTTCTTGAGTTCTAAGTTTTCTCATCAGGATTCTTAGAATGTTTATGAAAAAGATGAAATTGATCTGCAAAGCAAAAGGCAGAGGTCAGGCTGAAGGTGTTTTGGTTTCCTGAGTCCTCTATCCTGGCCCTGATCCCTAGAGCTGGGGACAGGAAAGAATGGCACAACCAGAATGGCAAATCACAGCTGTTCATCACTGCACCCAGAGTCCCAGTGACGTAAATAAACCTAGACACCATGGCTGGAAGCAACACACACTGCTGTCCAGGGTCCATGACTCACGGATCCACACAACGTCAGACAGGTCACCCACTCTCGAGCTTGGAAGCCCCTGTGAATCTTGATGGGTGCAGGCTTGCCTGAGCTGTCGGGTCACTTTTATTTGTTTATTTATTTTTAAGTTTTATTATTATATTTGTGTTTTCGCTCATGTGTTTGTGCACGCACACGCATGTTCACACATGCGTGCGCATCCATGTCTGTGGTGGTCAAAGGCTTACTTTCAGAAGTAGCTTCTCTCTTCTACTGTGGGTTCTGGTGATGGAGCTCAAGTGGTCAGTTTGCATAGCAAGCTCGTTCCTCATGGAGTCGTTGGGACAACCCGCCCTCTCCTCTTTGATACAGCATATCATGACGGAGCTCAGACAAGCCTCCAACTCTAAATTCTCCTGCCTCAGTCTCCTGAGTACCAAAATTACCTCTCCATTCTTGAAATGAATTTGCTTTCTGTTTGTTGTTGTTGGGTTTGGGTTTTTTCTTGGGGTGGTATTTTGAAGGTTCTTGTTTGTTTGCTTGTTTTTGCAAATGTATGAGCTCTAGGTCCTGAGAGAGACTTTGCCTCAAAAATTAAGGTGAATGCCTCCTGACTAGCCTTACCCACTTCCTCCTGCCACTTTTTAGGGAACAGTCTGCTGACCTCTGACCTCCGACCTCTTCGATCCTGCAATTTATACCTCCTCTCCCTTGCTGGGAACTCAGGTTCCAGGCTCTCCAGGGTCACTCACTGGTTCTGAGTTCCCCTACTTGTCCTCAGCTCAGCAGAGGACAGCCACTCACCAGGATGGACAGAATCACAGGCCCTCGGATGACCCACCAGATGGAAGCGTTGGAGTTGATGTCCCAGCATCTATGGAAGAGAGTGTAAGGCATCATTAGGAGTGGGGAACTGGGCTGACTGGCAGGCTTGTTCCCTAGTGCAACCCTTGAAAGGGGGAGTGTGCTTGTGCCCTTCGGCATCACTGCAGTGTGCTCATGAATAAGATCTCTTCCTCTCGGGGCCAGAGAGGTAGCTCAGTGGTTAAGAACACATACTGTCCTTGCAGAGTTCCTGAGTTCAGTCCCCAGCACCCACGTAGGACCGATCACAACCACCTGCAATTACAGATCCAGGGCATCTGAAGGGATCAACCTCCATGGGCATCTGTACTCATGTGTATAAACATAATTTTAAAAACTTAATCTTAAAAATATGTCTCTCCTATATCCAGCTAATGCAGTGATGGAGTCGAACACTGAATTTCGTGCAGGCTAGGCATGCATTCTGCCTCGTGAGCCAGCAATTCCTAGCTGCAGAGGCAGCAGCTACAGAAGCTGGCGGTGGGATGCTGTGCTGTGTTCCTGTTACTACTTCTCTTGCTCCCAGCTTACCCAGTGTCCTCTAGAAAGAGCCTGGTGACAGCCCACGAAGCAACAAAAATGGCTGGAGAACCTGAAGACCGAAACAGAGAGGGGCACAGGATGAAAGTCAGCTTGGCAGGATTTAGAAAGACCGAACAGACAAGGCTCTCGGTGTGTCCTCAAGGGACTGTCTAGGGTAGGTACGCTGAAAGAGGAATACCTGCCCCTAACATGGGTAGCATTATCCCAAGGGCTGGGGTCCTGAACTGAATAAAAAGGAAGGTGAGCTGAGCCCCAGCATCCACCTCTCTGCTTCCTGACTGTGAACGCTGTCGTGCAAGTAGCCACCTCGGCTCCCATGCCTTCCCCACCACCATGCACTGTATACCCTCAAACCGTGAGCCAAAACAGACACTTTCTTAAGTTGCTTCTGTCAGGGTATTTTGTCACAGCAAAGAGACAAGTAACTTATTCTTCAACACAGGCACAGTGAACAGACATTTATCCTTGCCCAGGTACGAAGCAGATGACAAGATTCAGTTGCTATGGAACTCCCTTTTCCACCTTGTAGCACGTGTACAGCCTCATGCTTCCAGGGTTCTGTAATGCTGTAAGGACTGCAATGGAGTCAGATGGAACCCTTAGAGATAATCTCCTTGTGCCCCGGTAAAGGTTGTCTTTACATTATTCAAATGCTGACTGCTGTACTGGCCAAGAGTTGGGAGCAGGCCGGACTTTGGTATTGTTATCTGTCTCAGAGCTCTATAAACATTCTTCTCCATTACCTTCTGATTGGTCAATAAAAAGCTGGGCAGAAGAAAATAGGGTGGGACTTCTTATTTGAGTAGGGGAGGTGTCCCGGGGAGGAAAGGAAAGGAGAAAGGAAGAGGGAGAGAGGGAGAGAGGGAGAGGAAGGGGAAGAGGGGGACGGGGAGGGGGAGGGGGGAGGACCAAGAGGAAGGAAGAGACGAGGTGGCCATGAGGCAGAAGGTCCAGGAGGAGTCATAAGGAGCACATCACCAAGCATTCACCATGAGGACACACACGGAGCAGAGCAAGCCAGGATAAGACTCAAACTGCAAATAGCACGGAGGCTGTGACTGGGAGGTAAACAGCTTAGAGGGTTAGACGAGTCCAGACTCTGCTTAGCTCAGGCTTACAGCTTGTTTCTGTGTCGACTATTTGGGTGCTACAAAGAGAAGCCATGGGCTTCATCCTTAAACTACGTCCTACAGGAATCTGACTGCCACTTGGGGATAGGGTATCCCAAGAGCCTGGGCCTTCCTCCTCAAGACTTCTGAAAGGGAGAGAAAGCTCATGGATGCATTGGGGAGGGCCTAGTTTGAAATGGGGTATGCATGGCAGAGTCAGGTAGATAGAGACTCCAGCAGGCAGAAAAACCATTACCTTTATTAAAGTACTGACTTGTACAAACCTTGTCCATTGGGGTGGGAGACGGGTCAGCAGGTGCTAATGCTTTCTAGGCAGTCCTGAACTGTGAGTCTGAGTTCCCAGAAGCCACATGCAAAGCCAGTATCACAGGCCTGCACCATCAGGTCTGGCTCTTTGCTTTGCTTAACTTTTTCTCTGAGAGTGGGTTTCATGTAGCCCAGGCTGGCCTGGAACTCAATAGGTAACTGAAGATGACCTTGAACTCCTGGTTTTCCTGCCTCTGTTTCTTGAGTGCTGGGCTGACGGGTGTATACCACCACGCTGGGTGCAACAACTGAACTGGGGACCCTGTGCCCAGTAGGGAAGCACTCGAGATTATATACAAAGAGATGAAGTTTCACTAAGTTGTCCAGTGACCTCAAACTCCTTGACTCCAGTCATCCTCCTGCCTCAGCCTTACAGGTAGCTGAGGCCCCACACCTTCACCACCAGGACCAACTTCTTTAGGTCTTCACTGTGGCGTATGCAATGATTCTATCAGTTTTGCTGGTCTATAGAGTGGATGGGGAGAGGCCAGGCACACAG
>BTHU01000013.1:74567273-74639773 GCA_036184795.1 Tokudaia tokunoshimensis
GATAGATGGATGGATGGATAGATGGATGGATAGATAGATGGATGAATGCATGGATACAAAGTGGATGGCTTGGTGAATGGATTGATGGGTACATGGATGGAGCTGCAACTAGAAACCAAATCCTCCTAATCCTCAGCTTACCATCCTTTCCTGAACAGCTCACACGTATAACACCTTAGACAGACGTACCCCATCCGAAGAGCACAAACGCCCACAGGCACTTCCTTTCTGAGAAGAAGGAGATGGCAAGGAGTGTGTGAAGGTAGAGGCCCTCCACCAGCAGCCACGCATAATTGGCCATGATGCAGTACTGGAAGAAGATCATGACCAGCTTGCAGCCCACCTGGAAGAGATAGTCACATGAGCCTATGCTGGGTGACTGTGAGCCTTCCTCAGGTAACTGCTCCCAAAGAGAACAACACTACACTGTAGGAGGCAGGAGGCAGTCTTAGAGACCTTGAGGTATATGCCTGTCTCCACAGGACTGCGGAGACAGCTCAGTGAGTACAGTGTTGGCTGGGTGAGCATGAGGTCCTGAGTTTCAGTCCCAGAACCTACATATTAAGATGCCAGGTACAGTAGTACACGCTTGCCATCCCAGCACTGGGGAGGTAGAGACAAGCAGACCCTTGGGGCTCACTGACCAGTCAATCTAATGTATTTAGGAAGGGGGCCATTAATAGACCTTGTCTGAAAAGAAAATGAGGCAGAGTCTGAGGAAGGGCATCTGAGCTTGAACACACACACACACACACACACACACACACACACACACAGTGGTGAACACACTCAAGGGTTCTCCTGAAGCCTTTCTTGATCAGGAGGTCAGGCCCAGTGGGGTCAGTCAAGATGGCCTAGGAGCGGCCAGAATCAGTAAGTGGATTTCAGTTGTGAACTGGCTCAGAGCCTTGGTGAGGAAGACATTTACGCTCCTTCTTGGAAAACCACCTAGTACTGACCAACACTCTTATTTTTCCAAGGAGGACACTATAACCTAGTCAAAGTTAGAAAAACTGCCTTTCCTCTTCTGGGAGTAAGAACATGGCTGTTTTTGTGTGTGTGAGTACATGCATGTATGTATGTGTGTATGAGTTGTATATGTGGCTGTATGTTAGTGTGTGTTTATATATGTGAGTGTGTTTATATATGTGTGTATGTTTGACTGTGTGTATGTGTGCGTTTGTATATGTGTGAGTATGTGTTTGTGTGTGTATATGTGTATGAGTATGTTTATGTGTTTGTGGATGTGTGTATGTATTTGTTTTATGTGTCTCTTTGTGTTTGTGTGGGGGGGTGGGTGTGTGGGTGTGTGAGTGTGTGGGTGTATGAGTGTGTGCGTACTTTCTGGGTGAGAAATAAAAAAGCAAAGTCTCTCAAAATGAAAAAAAAAAGTTTAGGGCTGGAGAGATGGCTCAGTGGTTAAAGAGCGCTGACTGCTCTTCCAGAGGTCCTGAGTTCAAATCCCAGTAACCTCATGGTGGCTCACAACCATCTGTAATGGGATCTGATGCCCTCTTCTGGTGTGCATGAAGACAGCTGCAGTGTACTCACATAAAATAAATAAATGAATCTTTTTCTAAAAAGTTTAATCTGCAACCTTCTTCCTTACCCAGTCTGTGGATGTGAAACCTGGCATCTCAGTGCCCATATTGCAAGTCTGAAGTGAAAGCCTGAGATGCAAGGCTCACACCAGGGCAGAACACCAAAGAGAAGCACTGTGCCCTTCATGACACCATAGGGACATGGAGCACTAAGGATTCCTCATCAGTGAGCTGCTTACAGTGGATAGTCAGGAACCCCAGGTGACACACAGAGGGCAAAATACTTAAGAGTTATCTAGATACTGGGAGAGAGAAAATAGGTCAGACTTTGCAAAATGATGTTCTTCTGAAGACGTGTGTTTGCAGACATTCAGATGCAAACTTGCCTTTTTTTCCCCCCTTCCAATAACCAGGCAACTTCCCCCAGACTTTGCCATTTGTCTGTAGCTGGGACTTGGCAGAGTCCAGAAAAGTCTCACCACAGGTCTAGTTCCCGGAGTGGCTGGTGCGCTCCGGGCTCTCGGAACCAAAGGCAGTTTCCACAGATTCTAACACGCACGGCTTACATCATGCCTCTATGGCTGCATTATGGAATCTCATGGAACATCCACTTCCTGCTAAGTACCACCTGTTACCTGGAGCATCTGTGTAATTTTTTTTAAGATTTATTTATTATATGTAAGTACACTGTAGCTGTCTTCAGACGCACCAGAAGAGGGCATCAGATCTCATTACGGATGGTTGTGAGCCACCGTGTGGTTGCTGGGATTTGAACTCAGGACCTTTGGAAGAGCAGTCAGTACTCTTACTTGCTTAGTCATCTCACCAGCCCCTGCATCTGTGTAATCTTAATGGTGCTTGCAAGAAGGACAGTATGCTATAGGGCTTGGTTCTCTCCAAGGTCAGTCTAGGACATTGTGTGCATCTATTACCCTGTGGGCATCACAGTAGGTGACGTCATCTGAGGGGAAGAGTACGGCATCCTTGATGAAGTTGGACAGGGCACGCAAGATGAAGGACACGAACAGGTGCATGTGGATGTAGTTGCGAGTGCAGTGCAGTCTCCTGTCAGAGAGAATGTGGGGTTGCAAGATCTTGGAAGGAGGGGCTGGTGCTTGCTCAAACCGGTGCCCCTGCCCTGCCCCTGCCCCTGCCCCTCCCCCCTCCCCTTGCATGAAGAAACCAAAGCCCTGCCACCAGCCCTCAGGTCCCATCTCTCTCTGTTAAGAGAACCCGCGTGAGGACATAGGTCCCTAGGTGCCTGGCACACCCTGTACTGTACTGTGTTACAAAGGTGAAGAGAGCCAGGCCTGGTTGTGCATGCCCGTAATCCTAGCACCTAGGTGGGGTAGGCAGAGGGATCATCTCACATTCTAGGCTCCCAGGAGCCACATGGTGATACCCATGACTCAGAACAGAATGGAGTAACACAATCACTATTTTTGGAACGGCAACATGTCTTCTGCCCTGGCCAACCACCGCCTCCAGCTCCCCAGTTTTCTCCTGTGCTCTAGGGACTGGAAGTTTGTTACCGGTCCTCCTTGACATTATTTTATTTTGAGATCGGATCGTACGCAGCCTAGTTTGACCTCCAATTGCCTTTGTAGCATTGCTCTTGAGGATGACCATGAACTTCTGATTCTTTTACCTCCGCCTGGGGTAGCCACAGGCATGTGTCACTGTTTCTAATTTATACAGTTCAGGGGACTGAACCTGTGGCCTTGTGCTTGCTAAGTGGGCACTCTGCTAACTGAGCCACACCCCTAGCCCCACAAGAGAGCTTTGCATAGAGGGTGTCCAACCTTTTAGCTTTTCTGGACTGCACTGGACAAAGAATTGTCTTGGAACACATATTAAATCCAGGTGTGTCCAGCCACCGCCTTCTGGATTTGAAGGCATGCATACATATGTTTATATACATTTTTGCTTGATATTGCAATAGCACATTGTCATCTGCAAACTTTACTCCTTTTGTGAGTTAAAAAAAAAATAAAAAAGGTTTAAAGTTTCGAACTTTGTGTTGAGCTAGATTGATGGCTATCCTGAGCTTAACAAGATGGCCGGGCAGCCCACCCAGACCTGCCTCATTCCATCCTGGGGAATAGGGAGAGGTTTGAGGACCGTGTCCCTGCGGGCCGGGGGCGGGGAACTGAGAGTGGGCAGGATGTTCTCACCGGAAAGAGCACAGGATGCCGAGGGCAACCAGGAGCATGGCCAAGGAGGAACTGTAGCCTACAGTGTACATGACCTTGAGCTTCAGCAGGTATGCATGCTGCAGAGAGAGGCACAGGTCAGCCCTGCCTGCCCACCTCACTGTAGCCAGTTCCTCTGCATCCCAGGCACAGGACACTGGTCCCACCACCCTTGATTACTGTTTCAATGACTGTCGGCAGGTCCCTTTACCAGCACTATGAATTCAAGGCTTTACTTGAATACCTCCAGAGGCAAGCTGCTCACTACCTTTGGTGGAAGTCATATAACAATACAAATACAGATAAATATATCAGTCTGGCCTCAAACTTCCTATGTGGATGGCCTGGAACCCTGGATCCCCCTGGTTCCACAGGTGTGAGCTGCCGTGCCTGGTGTACATGGTGCTGGGACTCAAACCCAGGGCTCCATGTATGCTAGGCAAACATTCTTTCAAGTTAACTACACCACCAGCCTCCTCCCTTTTTGTCTTTGAGACACAGGGTCTCATATATTTCAGGCTGGCCTTGAACCTATAACATAACTGAAGGTGACCTTGACCTTCTAATCCTCTGGCCTCTACCTTCTAAACACAGGCATCAAAGGTGTGCACTATGGGTCCTTGCAGGAATGTTTTAAAGTAAGACTCAAAGTAGCCAACTTTTGTATTCCATCTATGAGTCATTTTTTTTCGTTCTAGAATCACCTAAAATAAATGCATCTTCCAGACGGAGTCTGCCCCATGTACACAGAGACCTGTGGGTTTTAATAGTTATTCTTCCCCCTGCCCACTGCCCCTCTAATCCTCTCAGCACTCGCTGCCTGCATCTTCCCTCTCTCCACACCCTTCACCATTGAGTTCAATTAAAATGGTGCTTTTTTGTTGTCCTTAAAGAAGACTCCCAGGGGCCTGGGACGACGGCTGAGCACTCCAGCCTTGTGCCTCTTGAGGAAGGCCGGAGTTTGGTTCAGTGCCTATGTTAGGCAGCTCACCCCGTTACTCCAACTCCTGGAGATCAGACACATTCACGTGACCTCCAAGGGCACCTGCACGCATGCACATATTTGTATAAAACACATAAAGATAAAATAATTTTTGTTGGTTTTCTGAGACAGAGCTTCTCTGTGTAGTCCTAGCTGCCCTGGAATTCAAACCATAAACCAGGCTGGCCTTGAACTCAGATCTGCCTGCCTCTGCCTCCTGGGTTCTGGGACTAAAGGTGTGCACCACCACTTCACTGCCTGGCATAAAATAAATACTTTTAAATGACAACAACAAGAACTACATCACTATACAGCCCAGGCCAGACACACAGGAGCATCACCCTTGTTCTGTGCCCCATCCCCCTATGAATGCAGACAGACAGACATTACTCGTTCACCAGCTGCTTCACACTGTCTGATACAGAAACATTGCAGTAGAAAGGGATATGATTAATATTAATTATATAGTAATATATGATATATGATTATATATTAATTCTAAATTAATTATAATATACAATGTTATAACATACAATTGATATATTAATTGATATAACATAATTATATAATATATAATTATATATTACATATGTAATTAATATTATATTAACAACTAATCTGACAGATATTTAAAATTAATAGTATTCTACCCAGGCATGGGAATGGTGGGAGTGAAAACTGGTTGAATTTTCAGGCAAAAAATGTGGAATTACATATGGAGAGCCATTGAGGTAGGTGTTTCTTCTGACTCCCCTTCCACTTTAGGGCAGGGTCTCACAAAGCTCGATGTGTGGCTGATGATGATCTTAAACAACCACATTGCCGAGTTTTCATAGTACCAGGGGTGAAACAGGGCTTCCTGCGTGCTAGACAGGCACACTCTGCCAACGGGGCTGCAGCTGGGCACTGTAGGAGGTAATTCTAAGAAACTGAGTCAGCCTTCCATAGGCACAGATTCTGTGTCCACATACATATTCAATGAACCACAATTTTTAAATATTGGTGGAGTGGGGAGGAGCTGTTTCTGTGTCAGAGAGCTAGCTTAGCAGATAATGCCACTGACCACCAGAATTTATGCCTGAGTTCTACCCTGGGACCTACATAGTGGAAGGAGAGAACAAAGTTGCAAACTGTTCTCTGACCTCACATGAATCTTGGCACGTGCCTCCATCATAGAATAAATAAATGCAAAAAACCTATCTCTCTGTCCTGAGTACATGCAGACATTTATTTTTTTTTCTGTGTGTGCAGCATCAAGCTTGGGAGAAGCCCCTATATCCATCTCGCGGGTTCTATAAAGGTGTTTATTATTGAACCATTGTGATAACCTTCCAGTGCCCAACAGTGGAATAGTTAAGTACATTATCTTAAACTTACAGATCATTAGTGTTATTCCGGTGTTAAAGGTATGTTTTCTGAGAGTTTCTAAAGAGCTCGGATCTATTCATGGGACAGCAGAATACACAAAGGCAGAAGATAAACTATGTGTGCTGTGTGATTTCAGCTACAGGTAAAAATTACAGTACAGGGTTTGAGTGTGTGCGTGCGTGCGTGCGTGCGTGCGTGCGTGCGTGCGTGCGTGCGTGTGCGTGTGTGCGTGTGCGTGCGTGTGCATGTATGTGCATGCGTGCGTGCGTGTGAGTGTGCGTGTACGTGTGTGCGTGCGTGCGTGTGTGTGTGTGTGTGTGTGTGTGTGTGTGTGTGTGTGCGTGTGTAGACTGCCTGTGTGGCATGTGAGAAGTCCGGGCTTCCATTTCCAGCACGTGCATGGAGGGCACGGTGGGCTGCGTGATGAACAGGTAGAGGCTGAAGTATCACCAGCTCAGGGTTCTTCAAGCCACAAGCAGAGTTTAAAGCCACATGGCCCTGACTGAGGAAGTAAAGCAAGGCACTGGAATTTGCTATCTGTGTAAAATGTTTTTCTTCCTGAATCTCACATGCTGTGAGTCTTGACTGGGACCCGCACTTCTATACCCTGTGATCTGATCTTATGATCACATTTTTGAAATCTATGAAGCCGTGTAACATAGTGAGTTTGAAGCTAGGCTTTGGTACACAAGACTTTATCTCAAAAAAAAAAAGGATATCAGCCAATCCGTGGGGTTCAGTTTCATATCTTTATTAAAAACAAGCTGGTAAGCTGGTAGGCTTGCACATCAAGTCAAGGGATTTGTGGACAAATCTGAGGGCGGGAGTTTGTCCTCAGGCCCCACACAGCAGAAGAAGAGAACTGATTACAGCAAGTTGTCCTCTGGTCTCCTGAGCTGTGGCACAGGCGCCAACCCCTCCCCTGAAAATAAACCAATGTAATTGTGATGGTTTGTATATGCTCCACCCAGAGAGTGGCACTATTAGAAGGTGTGGCCCTGCTCAAGTAGGTGTGGCCTTTTTGGAGTAAGCATGGCACTGTGGGCATGGACTTTAAGACCCTCATCCTAGCTGCCTGGAAGTCAGTCTTCCACTAGCAGCCTTTAGATGAAGATGTAGAACTCTCAGCTCCTCCTGCACCATGCCTGCCTGGATACTGCCATGTTCCTGCCTTGATGATGATGGACTGAACCTCTGAGCCTGTAAGCCAGTCCCAATTAAATGTTGTCCTTTATAAGACTTGCCTTGGTCATGGTGTCTGTGCACAGAAGTAAGACCCTAACTAAGACAGTAATAAAAATTTCTAAAATAATATTGGTAAGATGTGTCAAGTGTCAGCAAGTCACTGAGCATGGTCCGACGTTTCTGAGCAGAGCCAAAATTTCCTTTTGTAGTTTTCTATCCTGGCATTTTCATAAGTGTTGTTTAGTAAGTGAAAGAAAAGGGAAATTACATTTTTAATGCGCAAGAACTGTACAGGAGGCCTTGATGACTCTGCCCAGCTGTGGCCTCAGGATTGGAATGGCCCAAATGCCGCAGTGTTGTACAGACACTGTGGAAAAGAAAGAAGACAAGCTTCCAAACCCTAGAAGGCTAGCCTGTTCCTTAGCAGCTGTCCAACCCTGGGCGGATTACTTAACTTCTCTGAGCCTCATAGTCTTTACATACAAAGTGGAAATCGTATTGTCTCCCTTTCGTGTTTTTTAGAAACAGGGAGAAGCTAATAGATGGGGTATATCTGCAGTGCCTGTTATTCAGAGGACCCTCAGCATACATCACTTCCCCCAGTGCCAGCCACTCTTCCTTGTGAGTCAGCAGGGTGAGGTGACAGGAACTCTGAGATATGAGTTAGCCTCCAAAACTAAAAATGGACCTGTTTCCTCTTTCACCAATAGAACGCTCTGAACAGGTGGCCACGCCACTGGGCCACCATTGGTCCAGTTATTTTAAGAGGCATCTTAGTGAATCTTAAGGTGCTTCTGGGCAACACCAGTTGCATCATCTGAGGTACAGAGGAAAAGCTGAGTGTGTGGGGGTGAGAGAGCAATGGCAACTTGGGGGAAAATATTAGAGTGATTGACAGGTCTAAAGGCAAGACTCACTGTGGAAGATTGGTGGAAGAAGTTTAGAGAAGGTATGTAGATTTTGACTCAGAATAAATGAGGTCATTTTGGCATCAGATAACAACTGTGTGAGATAGAACCTTCCTCTAGCAGCAACTGTCCCTGAAACCAGAAGCCACGTCCCAGAGATGACAGAAGAGCTGTGAAGGTGAGTTACCTTAGATTAGTGACCCCTAGAATTTAGGACAGAAAATAATTATGCAGGGCTGGGGGTGTGGCTCAGTTCCATCCTGGTGCCATATTAATTGGGCATGGTGGCACACCCCTGTCACCCAACACAAAGGAGGCAGAGGTGGGAGGACACCTAAGCTACATAAGGAGTTTGAGGCCAGCCTGGGCACCATGAGACCCTTCCTCATAAAATCCAATAAGAAAACATGGACTGGTTGTTCTGGGGACTGGGAAGGGGAAAAAAAGGAATGGTCAGTAGGGCTAGAGCATCCCCTTTCTAAGGTGAGAAGGAGTTGACAGAATGCTTGCCTAGGAGGTTAAAAGTTCTAAGTTCAAGTCTCAGCACCACACACATGAGGCATGGTGTAGCATGCCTGTAATTCCAGCACTTTGAAAGAGGAGCCAGGGAAACAGGAGTTCTAGGTCACTCTGGGCTATTTAGAGAGGCTGAGACCAGCCTGGGCGGCATGAGACTATCTAAAAATAAAAAAAACAAAGTAAAAAAGGAAAGAAATCTGGAATTTCACAAGTCTTAAATTAACCTGTTGGTATGCACGCCCAGCTCCCAAGTTCATGCCCTGAACCACCACTCTGTGATCTTTCATTCAGTTTGAAACTTGGCACAGCGAGGCCCGCACCACTGGGGGGATCTGTTCCAGAGATGCCTACACTGGCCCATGGGGCCTAGGGAGGTACAGGATGGTAGTGCGCCGAGTCCTGGCAGAATAAAATGTCCTATTCAGTCCCGAGTGACCTTCAGCCCTGATTTCATGTCCGTGATGTCTGACCCCAGTATGACTGTGACTCCCAGGAGTTCTCCTCTGATCTTTGTCCCCTTAGCTTTTAACATCTGCAGTCGTGCATTGCGTCTAGAGGACTCGAAGCCCAGGAACAGCCCTGGCCTGGGTCAAACTGTCTCTGCTCTGGACCCTGTCAGTGCCTGCCTATCTGCCATCCCCTCTACTCAGCTCACAGCAAGCATTTTCTCTTAAGAGACAGACAGTAAATATTTCAGGCTCAAAATGTCACCCAGTCTCTTCCAGCTACTCAGCTCTGTCCCTGTCACACAGGAGCAGCTTGGTGGTGCGAATGGACTTGGCTTTGTCCCAACAAAACCTCATTTGCAAAAGCCAAGGGAGGCCAGTCATGGCCCGCGGCCAAAGTCTGGCGATCTTTGCTCTAAGTGGGTGCCCTCGACATGGTGGACACTTAGGGGCACCTGTGCCTGGCCTTTCTGTCTGTCTGAGTCTACTATTGGCATTTTTCAATACTCTAGTGGCACATACCCAGGAAGGACACAAGAAAAAAAGGAAAGAAGAGGAAAAAAGGAGGGAGGGAGGAGGGGAGGAGAAGAGAGAAAAGGAGAGGAGGGGAAGGAAGGGGGGAGGGGAGGGGAGAGGAGGGGAGAGGAAGGGAGGAAAGGGAAGGGGAGGGGAGGGGAGGGGAGGGGAGGGAAGGGGAAGGAAGGGAAGGGAAGGGAAGGGAAGGGAAGGGAAGGGAAGGGAAGGGAAGGGAAGGGAAGGGAAGGGAAGGGAAGGGAAGGAAAGGAAAGGAAAGGAAAGGAAAGGAAAGGAAAGGAAAGGAAAGGAAAGGAAAGGAAAGGAAGCCAGGCAAGACACATTGTCATCGACAGCTGGTGAAAGGAGGAGGGTTTTAATAGAAAGAACTAAGTTTGGCCAGGACATGGCCCCACTGAGTGCTGCTTTTGTGGAGTGCACAGAACTTGGTTTCTGTGCTCCACGCCCTGTGAACTAGACATGATGGCGCATGCTTGTAACACCAGCACTCAGATCCTCTCTGGCATCCTTGCCCTTTCTGAGAGTTCACCCTCCATTCACCCCTCTCGGGCACAGAGCTGCAACAGGACAGGCTTACCCGTCTCTCGTTAAAGGAGTCATTCATGTTGACCCCACAGGCCAGGTCAGGCCTGGGGAAGGTTTCCGACCAGCCATCCTGTGTGCAGTTCCGGAACAGAGACCCTGAGGGTGACAAGGGTACAGCGGATGAATAGTGGAATCATTACAGGATGCCTCTGGCAACATGTAAATATCAGCATCATTCTATAGGTGGGCAAGTTGAGGCATGCAGTGGCCATATACCATGCCCACATCATAGCTCAGTGAATGGAGGAGGAGGGTTGAACCTGTAGGGCTCTTCACGGTTTGTACGAATGCCCTTTCTTACCCCCACCCCAGTTCTGCTGGCATGAGAGGTGAGTCTTGAGCATCTGGGTAGATGCTGACGACTTGCCTTCTGCGGATGGACCCTTAGGCTCTCACAGTTAGACCCTTGCTCTAAAGATGCTCCCCCTCTCCCCACCCCCATTCTCCTCATTTTCCTGTCTTTCTGAATCTTTGTCTGTCTGTCTGTCTGTCTGTCTGTCTGTCTGTCTGTCTCTCTCTCTCTCTCTCTCTCTCTCTCTCTCTCTCTCTCTCTCTCTCTCTCTCTGTGTGTGTGTGTGTGTGTGTCTAGGTCAGAGGCCAACCTTGGCTCCCATTCCTCAGATATCATCCACCTTGGCCTTTGGAGACAGAGTCAGTCTCTTCCTGGCTTGGAACTTGCCAACTAGGTTGAGCCAGCTGGTTAGTGACCCTCAGGGATACACCTGCTTCTGCCTCCCTTGTGCTGGCATTACACATGCATTTTATGTCCAGCCTGGGTAGCAGACTCAGGTCTTTGTGTTTGACCACTGTGTCTTGCTCACCTCACCAGATGGAAACCAGCAGAGGCCACTAGGGTAAATAAGGTCTATCAGGCAGCCATCCCTTGTGGGAGGAATTGGGTTTTTATTCCTTTAGCCACAATGTTGACACTGCCTTTTGGGAGCGACTGTGTTTGCCCCCCATCCTTGCCTGGCATGAGGTTGCAGGTTGACTCCTCGCACCACATGAGTAATGGATTTCTGGAACCAAAAGTGTGGCTAAGAGTTGTTGGGCGGGCGACGGTGGCGCACGCCTTTAATCCCAGCACTTGGGAGGCAGAGGCAGGAGGATTTCTGAGTTCGAGGCCAGCCTGGTCTACAGAGTGAGTTCCAGGACAGCCAGGGCTACACAGAGAAACCCTGTCTCGAAAAACCATTAAAAAAAAAAAGAGTCGTTGGGCATCAACACTGGCTTGCCGCACAGGCAGAGTAATAAGTGAGGCTGACAGGAGCTCTTTTCATAGAGAACAGGATTCAGTTCCCTGCTGCATGGGATATGCTAGGTGGGGAGGGTTTCCCACGGTGGGCATGCATGCATGCACTTGTGTATGTGTGCATATATGGCTCAGGGAATCTTGCCAGGACCATTTGCATGCTAGGTACACATTCTAACACCTACCTGTTGGGAATTGGTTCTAATGGCTTGTCTTATTTTGGCTCCCAAAAATTGCTCTTCCAGACCTGAGGGTCCCTGCCCCCATCAAGGTATAGAGTCCTAGCATTCACGGGAGGGGTGAGAGAGTTTTGGAATGAAGTCAGGGAGGGAGGGTGTGGGGCGCAAAAGACTGATAGTCAAATGTGGGCTGACTGGATAGAAAGACATAGCTCCAGAACTAAAGGCCACCAGCACAGGCCGAGATGATGGCTCTCTATGGGTCCAGCACAGCACAGCTGCCTGCCTGTCTAGGGTCCTCAGGGACCCAGTAGCATTCCAAAGATATCTGACTATGACTCAGTTGGTTCCTGAAACTTTGATGAAGCTAGGATGAAGCAGCAAGAATGGGCTTTCTCTGTACCCTCAGCTCCACTCACTTCAGGGACAGGGGCTTCTTTAGAAGAGCCAGAAGCTGACATTTGCAGGCCTGTGTGTGTATACATGTGCATTTCAGGGAAGAACCTGTCCAAAACTTTCATTTGCTTCTCAAGTCCCTGGGATCCTACCTAAAAGGCTGAACCAGCACCTGATCCCACCCAGAAATTTGTATGTGTGTGTGTTTGTGTATGTGTGTAGAGGGAAAGAGAGATTGGGGATGGGATTGAACCTAGAGCCTGGGACATGCTAGGCAAGAGTTCTTTCACTAAACTATATCTCGAATGCCTTTTAACTGTGTGTGTGTGTGTGTGTGTGCAGGTGTGTGTGCAGGTATGTGTATGTATGTGTGTATGTGGTATGTGTATGTATGTGTGCAGGTGTGTGTATGTATGTGTATGTGTGTGTGTGTGTGTCTGTGTGTGTGTGTGTGTGTGTGTGTGTGTGTGCAGGTGTGTGTGCAGGTATGTGTATGTATGTGTGTATGTGGTATGTGTATGAATGTGTGCAGGTATGTGTATGTATGTGTGTGTGTGTGTGTGTGTGTGTGTGTGTGTGTGTGTGTGTATGTGAGTATCTGTGCAGGGAGGCCAGAAGTTGACATAAAGTGTCTTCCTTGACTACTTACTCTTCACTTATTTTTTATTTTATTTTTACTTTTATTTTTGTGAGGCTCTCACTGAACCTGGAGCTCACTTAGCATGCTAACCTGACTGGCCAGCAAACTCCAGATCTCAATGCGTCTGCCTCACCGGCGCTGGGATTACAGGCACGCACCTCTGCCCGGCTTTCATGTGGATGGTGGGATCAAACTCAGACCCTCATGTTTGCAGTAAGTACTTTACCAGCAGAGCTGACTCCCAGCCTCTTCCTTTTACTTTCTGTTTTGAAACAGTTTCTAAGTTGCTCCAAAAGACCTTAAACTTGGGAATCTTCTTGCCTCAGCGGCTGAGTTTACAGGCCTAGGGTATCAAGGCCCACTATATACATTTTAAACAAGGGACATTGGAAATACCAGTGCTATTTAAAGAATCAAAGGAAGGTTTCCTTGAAGGAACATTCTAGGCCTGGAATGAGAACTATCTGGGGCAGAAAGCAGTCTGCAATTTTTCTAGTCACCCAAATGCCTGTCTGGGCAGTATGGAGACTGCTGTGGGGAAAGCTACTTAGGAATTAACTCTAGAACGCATTTGCCTCCTTCCAAAGGAAGTTGTCCTAACAGTGGCTGGTGTCCATGAACACTTCACCCTGGGCTTGGGGACAAACTGTAGGCGAGCTTCCTCACTGGAGGGGCAAAAGGCAGAAGTCCAATCAGATCTGAGACAGCACTATGCAACAGAAAAGTTCTTGGTGATGACTAGCGGGCCCAGACAGGTCCTGACCCATGCACACTCTTGGGCCAGCCAACACCCTGAGGCTAGGTATGACCCAGTCAGCGGATGAGCCTCCCACCAGCCCTGGAGCCAGGCCAGCACGGGCCTCAGTGTAAGCCCGTGTCCCCACAGTGACACCTTGTGGTAGATGGATGAAGTTGCAGCAGCAGAAAACTGACTTGGGGGTGGGGGTGGGGGTGGGGGGCAGGACTTGGCTGTGAATCACCAACAATTCAGAGGTGGGTGGGAGTTCAAACAGTTAGCCGGGAAGAAATGTGACCAGGCAGGCATTTGATCACCTTTGTGGCCACAGGTACTGGCTCTTCCTGGTCATGCTGCAGGAGGGTAGGTGTGGAGGTCTAAGAAGGCTTTTTGGAGGGAATGTGTGGTACAGATGAAAGGCATACATCCTTTTCAACAGGAAGCTGTCCCGCCGTGGGTGGCACCTGGACATTAGGTCAGTGCATTGCTCCAAGCCATGGATGCATGAATGGTCAGAGTCCCGAGCTTCACAGACCCAAGCACCTGACATGGAGGGGTCCTGCCCGGAGGATAGACCCTTGGTAGAATTGAAGGTGTGAGCATGGCAGGGGAAGGGGCTATGATGGAGAGTTGGAAATTCACAGGAAAATATGGGAGGTGGGAGAGGAGAGGGAGAAGGAACAAAGGAAAAGGTTTTAAATTTACTTCCAGGGCAGGGGAGAGGCCAGGTGGGAAAAGAACTTGCTGTGCAGGCAAAGGTGCCCAAGTTCGGGCCCCCAGCATTCACGTGAGGCTGGGACAGCAGCATGGCACACAATGCAGATGTACTCAGATAGGGCATCCCTTCAGGAGTCAGGGCACCCAGAGAAGCTCTAGTTAACAGCAAGGCCCAGAATAATGGGCATGAGAGTGTTCTAGAGACAGGCACTGTCGGGGTATCTGAAGCAAGGTGCCTGGTTGCTAAGGGAACAGAAATATTGGAAGAAGGGAGAGGGTTCCTAAACTGGGGTTATGAGGCACATCCTAGCCAGTGCCAAGTCCTCTTCCTCCTCTTCCTCTCTCCCTCATCTCTTTCTCCTCTTCCCCCTTTCCCTCCTCTCCTCTTTCCCTTCTCCTTCCCCTCCTCTTTTCCCTCCTCCTCCCCTTCCCCCTCCCATCCTCCCCTTCCCCCCTCTCCTATTTCCCCTCTTTCTCCTCCTCTTCCTCCTCCTCTTCCTCTCCCCTTCCTCCTCCCCTTTCTCCTTCTCTTCTTCCTTCTCCCCTCCTCTTCTTCCTCCTCCTCCACTTCTCCCTTCCTCTTCCTTCCTCTCTTCCTCCCCCTCCTCCTCTTTTCCCCCACACTCCTCTTTTCCTTCCTCCTTTTTTATTACCCTTTCCACTTGACCACCCATATGGTGGTGAGAGAACAGCTTGTAGGAGTCAATTCTCTTCTTCCACTATGTGAGTGGCAAGGATCAAGCACCGTTAACATGCTGAGCCAACCCAATGGCCCAGCCTTCCTCATACTTCCTAAAGCCTCTGCCTCCTGCTTCCTTCCTTGGGATCCTGCACTCTCACACACTCGTGCAAGGATTCCAGTCTCCCAAGGTTTCCCCTTATCATTTCCCACACTGCTCCTCCTCGGAGCTTCCTGGAGCCCAAGTCCTCATCTGAGAACCATTACAATCTCTGGTCTGGGTGCTTTGCGCTGAGTGGTTACCATTTCTGCCTGAGAGCATCTGCAGGAACTTCGGACAATGCACTTCCACCGTCTGTGCCAGTGCAGAGGAGGGCCAGCAGCTCATGTTGTCCCAAAGCCCCTCACAGCCTGCAGAGAAGACGGGGTGGAGTGGAGTGGCCGCCCACCACCCTTTAACCCCAGCTCCCATTATACACTGACACCATGACCTCCGCCTCTCCAGGGCTGGGACATGGATGGAAAGCAGGGTCCTGCACACACTGGGCAAGTGTTCTGCCTCTGACATATTTCTTCAGCCCACCCCCCATAGTTCCCAAAATCCTTCTGAGTAGCACCATCAACTAACACGTGAGCCTATGCGGACCATATTCAACTCGTGACACCCGGGATAAGGATGCGCATGCTCAGTTGGAAGAGCACTTGTCTAGCATGGCCAAGAGTCAGATGTTGGTCCCCAGCACCACACAAGCTGGCTGTGATAGCACATGCCTAGAATCTCAGTAAAGAGGAGGCAGGAGGATCAGAAGTTCAAAGTCATCCTCAGCTACATAGTAGGTTCGAGGCCAGCCTGGGCTACACAAAACTCTGTCTCAAGAAACAAAAACAATGCCACCCAAGCAATGGTTTCCTGGAACCACTCTTTTAGACGCCCTCCATCTTTGACCTGGGCCATAGCCTGCCCTTGCCCTGTCCTTCATTCTACCTCTGAACTTCTCCCAGGCCCACTAAGTGCTGATAACACTGACAGGGCAAAACCCAGCACATCTGACTCACCTCCCCACCCCACACCCCAGACCTTTGCACCCTCTGCTAACCCCTTTCATCCTGGCCAGGCCCACCCCTTGTTCTCTCCCCCACCTCACACACACACACACACACACACACACACACACACCTCCTTGCTGCTTCACAACGGCCCTGAGCCTGCCTGGGATCAACCAATGCCTTGGGACAGGTCAGGTGGTTGTAGACTGTGATCGGGACAGATGGTGAGCTAGGCAGACACACTCTGACTCTATGTTTCCGGGCTGGGTCAACTCACTAAGCCACCCTACTTCACAGCTTCTGCTTCATTGAAAGTGGGGGCTGAATCAGATGCCTTGGGTTCCTTCCACAAACACAAAGCCAGAGACTGGCAGAGAGAGCAGAGTGCTCCAGTAAAGACATGGAACTGAGAAGCCAGCAGGGATATCAAAGCATCTTTATGCAGAGGGGACTAGTGCCAGCATTGATCTATCCACTGAGAACCCTCACTCTATGCCAGGCCCACGGGAGGCACAGGGGTTTTTGCTGTAGACCATCAGATAGGCTTCTGCTCTTGGGAACCCTCTGCCTGGCGGAAGCTAGGTCAGTGACTGCTTCTGTCTTTGTGTGCTGAGAACTGGGACACTCTGGACACTGAGTTCGGGGAAGAAGGGACAGTTGGGTGAATTCTCAAAGCATCTCTGGGGAGTTTATAAAATGCAGGTTTCTGGGTCTGCAATGGCTGAATTAGAAAATTACAAAAATTAGAACGCCCATATGGTGGTGAGAGAACATCTTGCAGGAGTCAATTCTCTTCTTCCACTATGTGAGTGGTGAGGATCAAGCTCAGATCCACAGGCTTGGCAGCAAGCACCGTTAACATGCTGAGCCAACGCAACGGCCCCACCTTCCTCATACTTCCTAAAGCCTCTGCCTTCCATCCACCACGAGGTGAACAGCTTCCTTTTGAGCATGCTCTCACCGCCATGGCTTTCTGCCTCACTGCAAGCCTTAAAGTCAGTAGGGCTGAGGACGAGAGATTGAACTCTTGGGAACTGTGAGAAAAATAAAGTCCTCCTCTCTTAGGTTGTTTACGTCAGAGCAACAAGAAAACCATCTGATACAGAGAGGGTTCCAGGGACCAGCAAAAGCATCTGCAAAATGAAGGACTAGAGAGATGCTGGTCCTTCGAGGAACCCAGGAGATGAGCGGCACTGGGCTGCTTCTGAAACTTTACCCAGGATCTCACAGGGAGCCTGGGGCAGAAAGCCCTGTGCATTCCTGTTTTGGAGCAGCTATGGGGTGCCTGCCTGTCCCCCATCCAGGCTTTCTCCAGGATGTTCTCTCTAGGTCTGAGAAGGGCCTTCCCAGGTGTCCCTGGGTGTGACAGTTAATGGCCACCGTCAATTTGGTGAGGTGTAGAACCACTTAGGAGACAAACTTCTGAGCGTGTCTGGGTTTTCTAGACTGAGCTAACTAGGGTGGGAAGAGCCTCCTGCGTGTGAGCATCTCCGGTCCATGGGCTGGGGTGAAAGAAAAAAGAGAGTGAGCTGAGTGCAAGCGTCCGTCTCTTCTCTGCTGACTGTGGTTGCCATGGCAGCAGCTGCCTCCTGATGCGGTTCCTGCCGCCATGGACTGCACCCTCAGACTGTGAGCCCAGACCAACCCCGTCCTTTCTTAAGCTGATCTTGTCACAGTGATGAGAAAAAAATATAACAGGTGTGACTTGGTCCTAGGAGGATCCTTTCTGGAAAACGCTGCTTTCTGTTTCTAGCACTTGGAGTCCCAGGAGGTCAAAGAGGAGCTTGTGTCCCCCCTTCCTTAAGGAGTTCTCTCCACATGACTGCAGAATGTGGTCTCCTTGTCTACTCCATGCTTTCTCCAGTACTGGGGGCAGATGGCCACTTCCAGAGACTATTAGCCACCTGAGAAGTGGGACTCGGAGCTATCTGGGACTGGCCAAGCCACCAGGCCACTAGCCAAAGGCTCTAGTCCATGTGGTAGGTAACCTTGCCTGCCTGGCCAGACAGAATGAGGTGTCAGAATGTCTGGGAGTCTTCTGGGGGGTCATGTTGTGCAGGGTCCACAGAACAGTCAACCTGGAGCTGGCTGTGGCATGGTAGTAAGAGTGCCTGGGGTAGGAACCCCTGCCGGCTGGCTCAGTGCCACACTCCTGCCAGCCAGGCCCTGGGCAGGGGTGAAATGATGCCAGGCCTGAGCTATGAGAAGGAGACATTCTGAAAGTGACTATTGCAACAGCCCAGGTGTCACAGGGAGTCAACGGCCCATGCTTAGAGGAAGAATGGCAGAGTCCAGGGTCAGGACAGAGAGACAAACGCAGGAGGAGAATGAAGCTGGGGTCCTGGACAGCCTTCCTGTCTCCTCAGCCCAGAATTTACTGAACACCCACAGATGCTCTTATCTGCCAGTTCAGCTCCATCCTCTGAGCAATGAAGGCCGAGAGCGCACCTATGAATTCCTGGCAGGCGAGGAAACTGCTCACATGGAGGCCTGACCTTATTGGGGGTACTTGTTTGGACAATTTTTATTTTACTGGTTATGTGGTTTTTAAAGACTTTACTTGGACTTCAAAAGATGGGGGAAGGTGCGGAGAAATGTTAACAGGGTGCCGGGGCTTCAGCTATGTTGGGGAAAGTGCTGGCCTAGCACATAGGAGTCCAGCTCTAGCACCACAGAACCAGGCATGGTGGCACACACCTGAAATCTCAAGAAGTGGAGGAGGATCAGAAGGCCAAGGTCATCTTTGACTACCTAGTGAGTTTAAGGCCAGCCTGAGCCACATGAGACCTGTTGAGAAGGGGAGAGAGAGAGAGAGAGAGAGAGAGAGAGAGAGAGAGAGAGAGAGAGAGAGAGAGAGAGAGAGGGAGAGAGAGAGCAGGAATGAGGGGGAAGTAAAGGAAGAAGGGAGGGAGGAAAGGAGGGAGAAAAGAAAAAGAAAAGGCACAAGGCCCCCCAAAAGCCATACAATTGATGTGGAAAATGGCTCAGAGGACAATGGCTGTAGATACCAGACCACAGACATCCCTGCAGAGCACACTCCCCCAGCCAGGCACAGAAGGGCCCCGTGGCTACAGATGGTGATTTCTTAGCTACTACCCATGCAGAGCAAAGTTTGAGGTGTTTTCAAGAAATACCAAACAACAGGAGGGATCAGATTCAGGGAGGATAGAGAGAGAGAGTACTGGGAGAGACAGCCAGAATCAGGGGCCATCTCAGGGATGAACTAGAAACCTAGTGTAATGGAAACTTCCTGGAATCTACAAGGGTGGCCCTAGCTAAGACTCCTATCAATGGCAGATATAAAGTCTGAACCAGTCATCTCCTGTAACCAGGCAAGACTTCCAGTGGAAGAGTTAGGACAGCAACCCAGCCACAAAAATCTTCAACACTTCAATGTACAAGATGTGCTAGGGTAAAGATAACTTAGAAATTGTGGGAGTGGCCAGCCAGTGACTGACTGGTCCAACTTGAGACCCATGAGCTCACCCCTGACACTGGTGGAAGATCTAGATCCAGAGGCTGGATAACCCAGAGACCCGGGATAAAACCAAAAGTCATGAAATGATGCCTAATGGTATTCTGCTGTACTCATAGATTGGAGCCCAGCCCAATTGTCATCAGAGAGGCTTCACCCAGCAACGGATGGAAACAGATTGCAGAGACCACAGCCAACCATCAGGTGGAGCTCAGGCCAAAGAGGGGAAGGGAGGATTGTAGGAGCCACAGGGTCAACCAACCTGAGGCAGAAACACCACCCAGGGAGCCTACAGGGGTCTGACCTAGACTCTCTCTGCACACATGTTCCAGTTGTGTAGCTTTATCTTGTGGGTCTCCTAGCAGTGGGAACAAGGACCGTCTCTGACTCTGTTGCCTGATTGTGGGGCCCTTTTCCTCATACTGGGTTGCCTTGTCCAGAGTTAATACAAGTTTTACTGCAGCTGCATATATCATGTCTTGTTGATAGCCAAGGGAGGCCTGCCCTTCTCTGAAGAGAAAGGAAGGAGGAGTGGATGGAGGATGGGAGGAGAGGGGAGAGGGACTAAAGGAAAGGAGGGAGGGGATATGAAAATAATAAACAACAAGCAGATAGATGATAGATAGATAGATAGATAGATAGATAGATATAGATAGACAGACAGATAGACAGACAGGTAGACAAGAGAAATGCCAAGGCTTAAGTGCTAGCTACTCCAGGAGAATGGAGTCAAACTAAAAGTCACAGCTAAGAGAGAATGATCTGTTGCCACACACCCAGTAGAGGGTATAGACTCCTCTAGACTTAGGAAACCCCTAGCCCTTGAGTCTGTTACAGGCCCAGGGCAGATACGCAACACCATATGCCTGTGTCTTGCCTAGAGATAGCCCCAGATACAGGTGTACAGTGATGTGGCACTGGGAAATGGAGGAAGACTGAGGTGGAAGGCAGAACAGAGCCTTGGAAATCTTCAGGGCCCCTGCCAGCAGGGTGCCTGGCTCACAGAGAGCCAGTCCTCTGCCAACTTTCACTCTTTCCTGTGTGGGTACACAGGGCCACCCTCAGGGCTTATTTATAAATCAGCACAGATGGCCTGATGATAACCTGGGACTATTTCTGGAGAGTAGGACTTGGAACACCACTGCTTTGGGACCCTGGAGGTCACCAGGGAGTTCTTCCTTGCCTGATAAGAGCATTTTGCTACAAGCGGTTGCATAGTATGATCAATGCCAGGGGATTGTAAACCTCTCAGAGGTTGATTTAATGTGAGGTTCATGTCAACAGAAAAACACAAAAGTACAAAAACTCCTGTGCCTCCCCACTCGGGGGAGATCAGACAAGAGAGAGTGCTGGTACGCTCCACCTGACGGGGAAGGCAGAACACCGAGGCCCACAGAGGCCTTGCTGGAGGTCACACAGACCCTACGTGACAAAACTGGATGGATGCCCAGGTCTGTTACCACAGAACCTACAAGTATCTGGCCACCATAGTATCCTTCTGTAACATTCTTCTTGTAAGGAGAGCCAGAAACTTCCCCCAGTCCCCTCTGAGAGGACAGTGGCTTCTACAAACCCAGTAATAAATATCCCAGTAGAGTGGCAGCTAGGGTCATGACCCCAAGACATTCCCACAGAGTGGACTGGGTCCTTTGACCCGAAAGAGCTGAAGAGTCATTTTTTTATATGTAGTAAGTATTCCAGGTTTGGTGACCCCCCTCCCATGAGTCATTTCCTGTAATCTGTCTAGTTTTCAAACATTAACCTCTACCTGAGAGAAGCAACAGCTTAACCATTAACCCCAGACCCCCAGCAGAGTCAGTCCCCTGAGCACTCCAGAGTGCATGAGCCAAGACTGAACCTTGTGAGGGATTGAGAGCTGAGTTTATTGGAAAATCACTGAGGTGGTAGGGCAGGTGAGGGGCACACCTCAACCCCTCCCAGGCCTTGAATCAGGCTCAGAGCATATGAAACCTGCCTGGTTCTAAGTACAACCTTCAACCAGTCTCTCTCTGTCTCTCTGTCTCTATCTCTGTCTCTGTGTGTGCATGTGTGTGTGCACATGTGAACTTGTGTATTCACATGTGTACTTATGTGTGTGTATATATATATTTCTATGTATTAGTGTGTATATGCATGTGTGTGTGCATTTGCATGTGTGCTTCTGTGTGTGTATATATATATGTGTGTATATTTCTGTGTATTAGTGTGTGTGCACATGTGTGTGCATTTGCATATGTGTGTGCACATGTGTTCCTTCATATTCATGTGGGGGGGTCATGTGCATGTATGTGCATGCATTCCTGTGTACTCACTCATATATGTGTGGATACCTGTGGAAGTCAGAAGACAACCTTAGATGCCATATCCTGTTGTTGAAACAGTGTTTCTCACTGGTCTGAAACTCACTAGTCTGGCTGTCCTGTGAGCTTCAGGAAACTGTGCATGTGCCTGCAGCCCAGTACTGGATTGCAAGCGCTTGCCACCATGCCTGGCTTTTTGTAAACAACTGGGTTCTTGGGAAATCTGACTCAGGTCTTTGTGCTTGTAATTGAGCCATCTCCCTAGTCCCAGGCTTCTTCTTAATGATACACTCTTAGATGATAGGCTGCAAAGAGAGACTAGGAATACAATTAACACTTAAATACAAAACTTATAATAGTATTGATTGATAATAACGATAAGTATTTACCTATGTATCGGTTGACTGACCATGATCCTAGGGACTGAATGGAAGGACGGTCTTGTTCACGGTAGGTGGGTGATCTGTCACTTCAGCCACATTCCTAGCTCCAATGATGAATATCTAGATTCATAATCTCTGTACCTTGCCCACTCCCTCTCTTATCATTATACTTCTGAAACAGACATGATCCATCTAGAGATCAGACTCGGAATGTTAAATAATTTCCTACAGTCACCACCAGTGAATGCCAGTCAGCACTCCCTAAACAGGGAAGTCGAGGTTGATTGGCGGTGCCTTCCTTGGAAATCAGGAGTGGAAGGGTGCTATACATAGCCTATTTGCTAAGACTGGACTGGACTGGAGAGAGGGTTAAACTGGGGAGCTCAGTGGTTAAGGGCACTTACTATTCTTGCAAAAGATCTAAGTTTGAATCCCAGCACCCACAGACTGGTTCAGAACCTTCCATAACTCAGCTCTAGGGGATCCGATGTTGTGCATACTGCACACAGACATAAGTGTGAGAAGAATCGCATACATGTAAAATAAATCTAAAAATAAAATCTTAAAGGTTTAAAGATGCTTCCTAGACTTTAGAGGGCTTTCAGAGAGAGGCATCAGGAGTCACCCAGCAACCAACCATGTGTGTCTCCATCTAATGCTGAATGGAATCCTCTCAGGAGGATGCTCTAAGGCAGTCTGTTCTGGGTTTCTTAGTCTGCCCCATCAGCAGGAGATGTGTCCCCTTCCCCCTACTTCAGCCATCCTGGCCCCATACTGCCCCTTCTGCCTTGCTCATCCCAATGGGCCAGGAGTGTGGAGGAGCGACTGAGGATGCTGAGGATGACACACTTCCCACCAAACCTTCACTGTGCACTGGGGAGGTGGTTTGATGGGTCAAGTGCTTGCTATACAAACAGGAGGACTTGATTTCAGAGCCCCAGAACCCACATAAAACTAGGTGTGAAGCCGCACACCTGCAATCCCAGCATGCCTGTGGAGGGAAGGTGCAAAATAGACTCTGGGAACTCTCAGGCCAGCTAGTCTGGCATGGGCATCAGTGTTGAAACCTTGTCTCAAGCAAGATGAGAGGCAAGAAGCAGTTGTCTTCTGGCTTCACACATACACCCTACACACATACACACAGACATATATGTATCATACACACACCATACACATGCACACACTCAAAGGACTTATAAACTAACAAAAATGAATGAAAAACTCACCTTGATAAACTGTGTGTGAAGACGCAGACGGTGAGAATACGCTGGCTGTTCCCAGAGAAAGGAGACATGAAGATGCTGTCTTCTGAGTCCATGAGCACCATGTACCCGATCCGACAGCTGATTGAGTGCACAAAACTGAACCCACCCCGGACAGCCCACCTGGTCCTGGGGGCAAGTTTCCCACCCGGATGACTGGACAGGATCCACCTGCAGAGGGTACCTGGACTGAGGGAGGCCTCCTACCTGATGCTGTCTCCAGGCCCAGAGATCCTTTCTTCTCTCTGGAGAGTTCCTGTAGGCACTGGGCCCGTTCCTCTAGCAGCACACGCCGCACATCACATAATCGGGGCAGAGCTCCAACCTGCAGGTGGAACACCGAAGATTCTCATCAGTGCTGCTGAGGACCCTGCCTTCCTCAAGCAAGAATGGGCAGGCAGACAGATGGTGACCGAGGATGGGAATACCAACTCCCACACGGGTGTCCAACATACCAACCCTCTGCCTCCCAGCCAGGAATGAGAAAGAGAGAGAGAGAGAGAGAGAGAGAGAGAGAGAGAGAGAGAACATCTTAGCCTGATTCCCCTGGGTCCACCATCTTCCAACAACACCAAGCTTGGTTAACTCTTGGACATTAGGGATTTGGGGAACATTCCACAATCAATTTTTAGAAAAAAAAATAAGTTCTTAAGTGCAACTGTAGCAAACATACACAGACTTGTGTGACTAAAATATATATGCTGTTGCTAAAAGAATTCAACAGTCGAAATAAATGTATAGAGAAGGGTCCTCGCCCAACCTGTTCTCGGTGGATGTATTCAAGTCAAAACTGTAGCTAAGACCCTCTAATGACCGATCCTCTCTCCGTCCCAGAATTCTACAGGGTCGACTACAGAGTGACTTTGTAAGAGGCCCCACTTCTCTGAATTGTTCTAAAAAGCTTGGTTTTGCTTTCCTTCTTTCCCCGGTGGTTCTCAGCATACTTTCTCTGGTACTCCGGGTTCTTCATTCTCTTTGTAAAGGTCTCCTCCCCGCCATGGGGCTGCAGACTGCTGCATGGGTGACTCATGGCCACACCGGTTTAACTCAAATGTGGCTCAGTTGGAAGCATCTGTGGACCCTGGGTTCAATCCCCGACTCTATATGAACGAGGTAAGATGGTCAATGCCTATAATCCTAGCACGTGGGAGATCAGGGCAGAGGATCAGGGTCTAAATAAGATCCTGCCTTTAAAAAAAGTAAACGAAACCCTCTAGTGCACCTGGGTGAGCATCACACTGGTATGTAACACAAGGGACAGCATCTCATGGCTGCTAGCACCCAACTTCATCAGAAGTGGAAGTCTGCATATCTCTAGCCAGAGAAAGCATCCAAATGTAAAAGGCCTGGCAAGGCAATGCTGTCACCTTCTCACCACTGTAAAGTCACGGGAATCAAGGGTCGTCTGTGAGTCCAGAGCAGACTTGCTGGTGTACTTGGCAGTGTATTTAATCTGTTATGAAGTATTGAACTATTTCTATAGAAACTGCACTGCTCGTGGGGTACAAGCCTTGCCAGTGTCTCTGGCTTCCTCTGTTCCTCTCAGAACCTGTTGCTTCTCTGTTCTTCTAGTTCTTGTGTGTGTACATGTGTGTACATGTGCATGCGTGTGTGTACATGTGTGTACGTGTGTGCGTGTGTGTATACATGTGTGTGCGTGTATACATGTGTGTACATGTGTGTACAGGTGCACATGCCTGTTTCTGAGACAGAGTCTCACTGAACCTGGAGCTGACTGATTCAGCTGGTGTCCTGGTTGCTGTTTTTGTTTGTGAACATGATACAAACTCTAGTTATCTGAGAAGAGAGGACCACCACTGAGAAGGTGCCGCCCATAAGACTGGTCTATAGGCAAGCCGGCAGGACATCTTAGCTAGTGACTGACACACTGAAGTGTCCAGCCCCTTGTGGGTGGTGCCCCTCCTACCCTGGCGCTCCTGTGTGGTATAAGACAGCAGGGTGAGTGAACCACAGGAGCAGTGCCAGTGGCAGTGCCCCTCCGTGTTCCCTGCTTCAGGTCCTGTTCTAACTTCTTCCAATGATGGACTACAAGCTGTAAGGTGACACATCCTTTTCTCCTCGAGCTGCTTTTGTTCATGGTGTTTTATCACAGCAGTAGACAGTCTGTTATCAGCGTGTGCGGGGATATTCATACATGTGTTTGATATATTCATTGGCTTTGTTGAGCTGGGTAGATGGCTCAGGACTTGCCTTGTAAGCAGAAGACCTGCAATCCAGTCCTCCAAATACACATTAAAAAGAAAAATAAGCTAGGCATCATGGCCATAATATATTTTATACACAGATGAAATTCTCAAAGGACAAATTAAAATAATTTTTAAAAGACAGAAAAACGGCAGTTGTAATTCCCCACTGAGGAATAGAGGATGCCTGAGGCTCACTGGAAAGTTCCAGGCCACTGAGAGTCCCTGTGTCAAAACAAACCAAGGACAGGGTGGGCAGTGCCCAAGGAACAGCTAAGTTTGTCCTCTGCTCTCCACATATATACACATACACACATACACACACACATGCACACACATACACAAACATGAATACATATGTACATGCAGTGTTAATAATTCTGCACAAAGTTCACAGGAGCAAAAAGGTAAACAAAGACGAAGGATTGCTGAAGTCTATAGAAAAAAATTCCTTTAAGCAGTTAACACACACACACACACACACACACACACACACACACACACGGAGTTTCTATTAGTGCACATTCTTCCTCATTTCTCTTGAACAAGGATCTGAGAAGTTAAAACAAAACTGGCCATACTCCCTCCCTAGTGTTTGCCTCTTTCTGCTCACTTTCATCTTTATCTCCATTTTTGGGTTTTGTTTTGAGACATGGTCTCTCCCTGGCCCTAAGCTTCCGAAGTGAAGGAGGCTGGGCTGGCTGACCAGCTAGCCCTCCCTGTTTACCCATCTCTGCCTCTCCAGTCCTGGAACCACAAATGCATGCCACTGTGCCCAGATCTTTTCTTTCTGTGTGTATTCTGGGCGTTGAACTCATTTTAAAATTTATTTTTTATTTTTTAGATTCTGTGTATATCTATGTATGGGGATGCGCATAAGTGCAAGTACCCACAGAGGCCAAAAGAGGGCGCCAGACCCTGCAGCTGGAGATGAGGCACTTCTGGTGCCACCTGACTGTGAGAACCAAACTGCAGAACGACCCCACATTCTTAAAAGAACACTATTTCCTAGATTATTGGAATATCTCAAGCTTCCTATTAAGGTCATTAAAGATTTAGATGTTTTAAACTCTCCCTAGAAATATTTCTCACTCCCGGATTCCGTACACTCTGTTCATACTACTTTCAGTGGAAGCCACACTCCATGTTTATAATGGCTTCTTTTGACAATGACATATTGTTAGCTGCTGAAGCGAGTCCCGTAAGAGGATTATGTGTCCTTGGGCATCTGTCTTCCCTGAGGTCAATACTTGCTGTGCTTTCATATCTAATTAGTTTCTGTGTACCTGTGACTGATCTTCCCGTCCCTGTCCCCACGTTGTTTCTAGAACGTTGTTTCTAGAATTGCAGCTAGGCAAATGGTGGCCATCTGAATGGGGGGTGGGGGGGCAGGGGGCTAGTCTTTCAACTTTTTGAGCTTTTTTTTTTTTTAACATTTCCATGAAAGAGTTCCTGGATGTTAGCATTCTGTCTAAGCTCCGCCCCTCGGTTACCTGGCAACAGCCAGGTGTGCCTGACTCACTATAAAAGGAGCTGCTTTCTCCCTCCTCTCTCTTGCTCCTGCCTTCCTGCTTTCTCCCCGTTCCGGCCTCCATCTCTCTTCACGTGCTCAAGGTCGGGCTCTACTCTTCTCTAATCTTCTTCCTCTCTCTCTCTCTCTCTCTCTCTCTCTCTCTCTCTCTCTCTCTCTCTCTCTGCCTTTCTCTGCCTCTACTACCCTCTCAACTCCCCTCCCCATGCCCTGAATAAACTCTAGTCTATACTATACCGTCCTGTGACTGATCCCTCAGGGGGAAGGGATGCCTCAGCATGGACCCACCCAGGCACCCCCTTCCCCCATACCTCACCACACATCCATAAAACATATCCCCCCTCTCTTTATCTTTTTATAAACACATCATAGGATATTATCTGTGGCAACTCCTTTGTTCTTACTGTTATCTTGTGAGACAAGGTCTCAATATGCCAGGCCAGCCTTAAACTCCCTGTGTAGCCAAGGATAACTTTGAACTTCTGATCCTCCTGTGTCTCCATCTCTCTCCAACCTCATGTCCAGTGTTAGGATTACAGGCAAACACCCTCTGAGGCTTGAACCCAGGGCCTTTTGTGTGGCAGGCAAGCATTATACCAATTGAGCCTCAGCCCTACCTTTTTATTTTTTTTAATCTTATATATTTTAATTAGAAATATAATTCAGGTATAGCCTGTGCTAATTTTCTTTTTTAAAAGATGTGTTTGTTTTTAATTTATATGTATATACCTGTGTGACATTAAGTGCATGGAGTGCCCTTGGTGGAGAACAGAGGACTCTGCTCCTCTGGAACTACAGTCACAGGTAGTTGTAAACCACCATGTGGGTGCTGAGGACTGAACCTGTGTCCTCTGCAAGAGTAAACACTTTGAACCCCCAAGCCACCTCTCCACTGGTTTCCTTTTTAAAGAACTGGTATTTGACTAGTCATTTCTGAATCTTTACACACCCAACAGCATCCCTCTGTCCTAACACACAGTTAAGGTTGGGCCTGCAATAGCACACGAGCTTGTATCTGCAGCTGGATGGTCCTGGAATATGTTTTAGTGTATCTTCTCAACCTGACCTGAGAGCCAAACTCCCCAGAAGCAGCCCTGAGTCTGTGTTTGCTCCTCACTGATGAAGCCAAGAGAGAGAGAGAGAGAGAGAGAGAGAGAGAGAGAGAGAGAGAGAGACAGAGACAGAGACAGAGACAGAGACAGAGAGAGAAAGCGTTACCAAGTTTGGGATAATCAGTAGCTCTGGATTCTTGGCCCTGCCATGCGGCATAATCAGCCGACCCTGTTCACCAAACCGATGGACTTGAAGCTATAGCCAGCCATAGTTTGTCCTTGAGAAAGCAATAGAAGAGTTCAGTCCAGTCTGGAGGTAGGGGGTAGTGAAGCAGATATCAACAGAAGGAAAGAAAGATGCTGCATTCCATTAGCTATTGTTAGTTCAATTTTGGACTCTTAAGTCTGAAAAGACTAAATATAAGATGACAGAATTTAAAAATCTGTTCAATTCTAGGAAGGCTTGGCTGGCGAAATGCTGGGTAAGTATGAGGGCCTGGGTTTGGATGCCAGGACCCATGTAAAAGAGTGGGGCAGGGCACCTTGCCATTGTAATCTCAAGAAAAGTAAGGAGAAGCCCTGGGGGTCTTGCTTGCCAGTCAACTGAGCCAAATCTGCAAGCTTGGGAAGTGAAGAGTTTGTTATGCAACCGTAAGGATCGCCAGAATCCATGTAAATGCCTGGTAGGCATGGTGGCCTGACAGGAATCCCAGCACCCACAATGTAGAGACAAAGGCTCCCCCAGGGCAAGTAGTCTAGGTAAGTTAGCATAACTGTCACGTTCTGGGTTCAATGAGAGACTGCCTCAGGTAATAACCCCAAAGCACTTGCTGCTCTTGCAAAGGATCCAAGTCCACTTCTTAGTACCCATGTTGGGTGGCTAGCAATCCCTTCTAAATCCAGGGGATCCAGTGCACTCTTCTGGCCTTCTCATGGAGCTACACTCACAGGCTCATGCTTCCATGTAGAAATGCATGCATACACACAAATACAGAGGGAGATGCTCTCAGCTAACCATTGAACTAAGCACAGGGTCCCCAGTGGAGGAGCTAGAGAAAGGACACAAAGAACTGAAGGGATTTACAGCCCCATAGGAGGAACAACAATATGAACCAACCAGTACCCTCAGCAGTCCCAGGGACTTAATCACCAACCAAGGAGTATACATGGACCCATGACTGCAGCTGCATGGGTAGCAGAGGATGGCCTGGTCAGACATCAATGAGAGGAGAGGCCCTTGGACCCATGAAGGCTTATTGCCCCAGGGTAGAGGAATGCCAGGTCAGGGAAGCAGGAGTGGGTGGGTTAGTGAGCAGGGAAGGGGTGATGGGATAAGGGGGGTTTTCTGAGGGGAAACAAGGAAAGGGGATTTGAAATGTAAATAAAGAGAATATCTAATAAAAAATAAAATAAACATTTTTTTTAAAGAAAGAAAGTGGAAGAGTGAGGGAAACACCCAACCTCCACATGCACATACAGAATGTGATCTCACACACATGTGAACACACAGAAACGTGTGCATGCATACTACATACATGTGCAAAGAAACAAAACAAAGACGGAGAAGGCCCTCAGTCTAGAACTCTGGCTTCCAGTTGCATTACATACGCATATACACTTATAAGCACATACACACACACACACACACACACACACACACACACACACACACACATCTAAATGCTGAAGAAAATGAAAAGACTCAACATCACCACATCACCATTTTGCTCTTCACATCCACAATGCAATCACTTGTCTGACAACTTGAGTGTGCAAAGAAGTGGTTTTGGTAGCGGAGCAAGAGAAAGAGTTTAGACAGTGAAAAAGAAGGGAACTCACTGTCATCTGGTCAAGTCAGGACATCAAATGTCACCATCAAACATTAATTAGCATGTCTATAGCCCAGCAGTCCGCTTAGCTGAAGACACAAGGGGAATGGGATATGACTTCCACTCTTGGAGCTCATGGTCTTCGGTGGATACTGAGAGGTCAGCAGCCAGAGTGTGTGATGGTAAGGGCTTTGAGGGAGGAGGTGTAGGGTGGACGGTGCCGAGGCGGGTTGGGGGGATGGGTGCGGAGACTGTAGGAAAGGGCAATGCTTAACCCAATGCTGAGGAGACAGTAGTATGTCCAGATGAAGAGGGGTCAACGGCAAAGGGTTTCCAAAGGGTCATCTGTGAGTCCAGAGCGGACTTGCTGGGGTACTCAGCAATGTATTTAATCTGTGTTAGGAAGCACTGAACTATTTCCACAGAAGCTGCACTGCTCATAGGATATGAGCCTCACGACAAGCTCTGACTTCCTCTTTCCCTCCCCAAACCTGCTACTTCTCTGACTGTTGTTCTAGTTTATTTGGATGGATGGATGGATGGATGGATGGATGGATGGATGGATGGATGGATGGATGGACGGACAGACGGATGGACGGAGGGACGGCAGGGCTGCTGCAGAAGGTCATTTGGTGACATCAACAAAGTAAGAGGACAATGACCATGGGCAGAAGGATCCTGTGAGGCTGAGACGATGCAGCATGAGGAACCGCACAGAGGCAGATGGGAGGCAGAGACACAGGGGCAGAGCCAGGACAGGGCCCCCAGCTCCACATGACTGCAGGAAGCTGCATTGCTGGGTCCCTCTGTCCATGTCAGAGGGATGTGTTCTTCCTGATCCCATGTCTCCACTACTGTGTCCTTTTTATTTCTCAGATGATGTACTGCTGTGACTTGAATGTGTCACCAAGGATCTCTGGTTGGAAACTCAGATCAATTCCCAGCGCACACACACACACACACACACACACACACACACACCATCTTTTGCCCTTCTCCTTCTATGATGACATAGCATGAAGAACCTAGCTAGAGGCAGCCCCTCCATATTGGATTTTCCATCCTCTGAAACTGTACTAATTAAATCTCTGAGCTGGGAAGATGCTTGGTTGGCATGCCAGCATGAGGACCTGAGTCTGATTGCTAGAATCCGTGTTAAAAAGCTAGGCACAGCTACGAGTTTGCAATCCCAGCCCTGGAGAAGTGGAGACAAGCGGATGCCAGGGTCTCACTGGCCTGCCAGTCTGTGTTAGCAGTTAAAAGGCCAAAGGAGAGACGATGTCTCACAAAAACAAAGTAGATGGTACGTGCATCTGCACATGCATACACATGCATAGATAGGCACATGTACATGCACACACAATCCAAAAAGACAAATGAACAAAAAAAGTATAAAATGGTGATTACATGGAGCTGGGAGATGAAGGAAAGGGGGAGATATTTAGTGGATTTCAAGGGCTCTTCACACGCATGCACACACTCATACCCACACGCATGCACATACATGCACATACACATATACACATGCATGCACACACACATGCATGCACACACATACACATGTGCACACATACATCCACACACTTGTGCACACATGTGCACGTGCATACATGCACACACAGGAAGGGGAACTCTAAAAAGAGATAGCTGTTAATTTGCTTGACTGTGCAATCATTTCATCATGTACATCACATCCCCTTAAGCACATTCGATTTTTAATTGTGTGAGCATGTGTATGTATGTGTAAGTATGTACAAGTGTGTGCTTGTGTCGAAGCTGGGGGACAACCTTGGATGTCATGCTCCTTTGATACAAGTTCTGTCATTGGCCTGAAGCTCACTGGTTAGGCTGGACTGTCGGGCCAGCAAGCCCCAGGGACTCTCCTGTCTCAGTTTCCCTAGTGCTGTGATTATAACCATGAACCGACCACCAAGCCTGAGGCTTTGACATGGGGGTGGAACCCAGGTTCTCCCAGTGTTTACTGACTAAGCTGTCTCATCTTGCACTCGAAACACAAACAATTTTTAAAGATTCTTTTTTTCAAAAGAGTCTAGCAAGTGGGACTAAACTGAGGCCACTGAGAAGTCTGATTCTGTGGGTGCTTTGCAGGAGCTGGGCTGCTGCAAGATAAAATGAAGGCCATGAAACAGCCTCCAAGAAGTCGGCCGCCAGGGGGCAGAGCTGGGACCGTGGGAGGAGGCGTCCAGAGAGCCGTTTACCAGACCTGAAGGGACAGGGCAAGCTGAGCTGTCAACAAGAGGGAAACACTCAGCATGACCCCACTTCTGAGTGGAATCTGGAGAAGTCAGACACGGAGAAGCGGGACTGGGAGAGACCTCAGTGGGTGGTCATGCAAGATTGGGTCACCTGGGGAGGGAAGTTCCTGAGGCGTGGCTCAGCTCTATAGTTTGGATCTAGTATGGTCCCCAGTGTATTAGAGGCTGAGCTCCTAACTTGGTGTTATTTGGAAGGTCGTAAAACTTTTAGAAGGCAGGAACTAGTAAAAGACAGGTCAGTGGGGCGGGGGAGGGAGCAGGGGAGGGGAATGCATCTTAGTTTTGTTTCTGTTGCTGTAATAAAATAGTCTGACAAGAGCAAATGAAGGGAGAAAGGGCTTCTTCCAGCTCACAGTTCCATGATCCCTCACAGTTACGTGATCCCTCACAGTTCCATGATCCCTCACAGTTACGTGATCCCTCACAGTTACGTGATCCCTCACAGTTACGTGATCCCTCACAGTTCCATGATCCCTCACAGTTCCATGATCCCTCACAGTTACGTGATCCCTCACAGTTCCATGATCCCTCACAGTTCCATGATCCCTCACAGTTATGTGATCCCTCACAGTTCCATGATCCGGTCCATCATTGCCAGTGGTCTTGACAGTGGGAGCTTGTGCCAACTGGTTCCATCACATCCACAGTCCCAACAAATGCTTGAACGTTATCGTTCTTCTTCTCCTCTCTCTGCTTCTACACAGTCAGAATCCTCTATGGTGGCAACCTCAATGGTGCTCCATCTTAATTAATATGATCTGAATAATCCCCCCTTTCAGTGATATTCTCTCCCCAGATGATTTGAAACTAACCACCACACGGTGTGCCTTTGAAGGGGATTGTAGGGCTACGGTCACTTCCTGCCTTTCTTTTGTTTTCTGGTTATGAAACATGAAGTTTTGTTCCACTGTGAACTTCTACCATGATGCTGGGCCTCACCACAGGCCAAGAGGAACACCCTGACTCACCATGGACTTGCACCATGATGCTGGGCCTCACCATAGGCCCAGAACAATAGGCTAATTCACCATGAACTGAATCTCCAAAACTGTGAGCCAAAATCAACCTTTGTCTTCATAAGTTGGTCATCCCATGTGTTTGTTTCAATGACAAAAGCTGAGCAACACAGATAGGCAAGGTATAGGGACTGGTCCTGACAAGAAGGCAGTGACCCCCTCCTCAAGTAGTGACATCGACTGAATGTCTATGTCACCCCAATTCATACACCGAAGCCCTCACACCAATGTGCACGTAATTGGAGACAGAACCTCACAGAATGTAATGAATGTTAGTAAGGTGGTAAGGGTGGGGCTAGACCCTAAAAGATCCATGTTCTTGTAGAGGAGACAATATCCACCCAGCATGCTCCCTGGCAGGCCACAAGAGAACAGAGTAGTTACCTAGAACCAGGAAGTGAACCCTCACAGGATCCTGGATATGCTAGACTTTGATGTAGTCTTCAGCTCCAGAATCCAGGAAAAGAACCCTTTGTTGCTTATGTTGATCAGTCTGTGGAATGTGTGTGTGTGTGTGTGTGTGTGTTCACACACACAGGTGTACCAGAGGTCAACCCAATGCATTATTATTATTCATTCGCTGTCTTGTTTTTTGTTTATTTTCTTTCTTTCTTTCTGTTTGCTTGTTTGTTTTGAGACAGGGTCTTTCACTGGCTTGGATCTTACCAAGAAGGCTAGGTTGGCTGGCCACAGAGCCCCAAGGATCTGCTGGTCTCCAACTTTCCAGAACTGAGATATAAGTATGAACCATTATATCGGATCGTCCCCAGCCCCCGGTGTATGGGTTTTGTTAGGACAGCCTGGCTGACCAAGATGAGTAGGAAGGAAAGAAGCAGAGGGTTCACAGTAGACACATCTGTCAGAAGCTGACTGCTCAGAGAAAGCCGCTCCAGGTAGTCTTGACTCTCAGGAAACAACAGGAAAATCCATCAGATGGAAATGAGATTTTGTATCAGGAGGGCAGGAATTCAAATAGACAGGTCTCGTGAGTATGTCTCTGAGAGCTATGGGTGAGAGGAGCAAGATGGACGGTTCCAGATAGAGTCCTAGGCTAACTGAGTTATGGGGCCAGGTTCCAATCCTAACAGACTCATGTTCCTATAAGGGACAGGATGGTCTGGGCTGAAGGCACAACTGACTAGGCCTACCTATCCCCATTAGAGTTCATCTGTCAAAGTAGTCTGCTGAAGCCAGCAGCCCCAGGATAGTCTCACCCTTCCCAGCCCACCCAGTGCTAAGCTGCCTTCTATTTATTGTAAGCAAGTACAGGTAAATAGGATCTGAGTGTTGTGGGTTTGCCTTGGATACCCCAGAACCCAGTGAAGTTCAGTGTCCCTAACACTGCAGGGAGACTGGGGCCCTGTGATGAGACACTGGAAGGGGCCGCCACAGTGGCAGAACACTAATCACCCAGACCAGCAGGGGTATTGGGAAGCCGGCTCGACTTGGCTACAGCTATGATGTTGGAGAGTCTCTGTTTCAGAGCCATTGACTAGAAAGCAGGGACAAGGGGAAAATGCCAAAGCAGGTAGCGAAGACAACGCATTCTCTACAGTCTTTTATCCGGTTTGGAAATGGGTTTTGTTAAATGCTTATGTGTTAGCTATCTTCCCGCTGCTCTGATGAAGTAACAGAGAAAATCAGCTAAGGAGGAAGGATTTATTTTGACTTAGATTGTCATATGAGAGTACGTGACAGAGGACACTGCCCACTTCAGGGTAGCCAGGAAGCAGAGAGAGGTGGAGGAAGGGCCAGGGTCACAATATCCCCTAAGTTCCTCCTTTTAGACTCTACCTCCCAAGTCTGGTTATCTCCAGATCGTGCTATGGACTGGCACCAAGTCTTCAAAACACGGGCCTTTGGAAGAGTATACAAAGTTTAAACTATGGAGCCGGGGAGATGGCTCAGTGGGTAAAGCAACTGCATTCTAAATCCAGCGACCTGAGTTCAATTCCCAAGAGCGAGCCCACATAAAAAAGCCAGGTGTGGTGACACATGCTTAAAATGTCACTAGTGGGAAGTAGAGACAGGTCGGCCCTTAGGGTTTTCAGACCGTTCAGCCCAGCTAAATCAGTGAGTTCCAAACTCCAGTTAGAGACCCTGCCTCAAAAAACCAAGATAGACAGGGTCCTGAGGAATGATGCTCAAGGTTGACCTCTGGCCTCCGAGCACGTCTACAAGCACACACACACACACACACACACACACACACACACACACACAATCCAAATTCTAATAGCCTGTTTCCAGCACTGGACTCAGAGTCTCTGTCATCACAGTGCCTCAAATCCAATCAGCAACACCTATTTTTAGTCCTGCTGATGTACCTCTCAGAAACACGACAGACTTTAAGGCAGTAGCTGTCACAGAGGGACAATTCCCCTCCTTGTATTCATAGAGCATTTGACAATGCCTGATGATATTTTCTGTTGTCACAGTTTTCCAGAGATATTCCTGGCCCCTAATCTAGGGAGACCATGTTGTATATGTTGGTGTATGTGTGTGTGCATGTGCGTACCTGCATGTATGTGTGTGTGTGTGCTGTGTGTATGTTATGTGTGGTGTGTGTGTGTGAATACGTGTATGTGCAGTGACCCAATACATTTAACTAGAGTAGTTTATGGGAACATGACATCTCATACCACTGAAGATAAACCTAAATATCCTTTTGCACATGGCATCTGTGACATACACAACCGAAGATCCTGGTTTCACACGGAAATGCCTTAAGAAGCACCTAAAATTGCTTTTGTCTCTCTAGGAGAGAGTCCCTACCGATCGCTGAGAGCCTGCCTGAGTCAGGACGACAATCTCTGGCGCTACTCACTGCAGCCTGAGGAAGTGCTGAACTTTGTCTTCCCAACCGACTCTCAGAGCTGCAATGAGTTGGTGGGTATCTTTCCTCTGTTGGCGAAGTAGACAGATGGGGGGTGGGGGTGGGAGTGGGGGGCAGATCACGTGGGTGCAGAAGAAGCAGACGGGATCACGTGGGTGTGGGCAGATTGCTAGCCAAGTCGGCTCTCAGTTCCTCCACCTCCTCTGAAAGGCTCCAAAGGAGAGTTGTGCTTGGGAATCTGTGAGCACCCACTGCAGTCTGCTGCAGACCTACTGAACCAGGCTCATACAATGCACAGTACTACTGTATCTTGTCCACATATCGAAAGTGTCAAGGTTGGCCTAGGGGTGTGGCTCAGATGGTGCTTGTTAGTACACGAAACCCTGGTTCCACCCCTCAGCATATGCATGGCCTGGTGGTACAGAAATTCAAAATCATCCTTAGTTACATAGGGAATTGGAAGCCATCCTGGGCTACATGAGACCTGTCTCAAAACAAATGGTGTCAAAGTTAAGAAACCCTGTTTGAGTCATGGGTCAGAAAGATTACAAGAGTCAGAAGTTACAGAGGACTGCGGTAAGGCAGTGTTTTCCTGACATGCCGGCACAATCACACACAAGAAGCCACTGTAGTCCTCGTTGCCTAAACAAATCAAGCCACTGAACACAGCAGTCAGGATGGGAGAGGGACATATGAGACCCCCACTTCTAGCTGAGGAACTACTGGCAGTTAATCCCTGATATGGAGATGGGGGTCAGATTTCTTCAGAGATGTGCATCCTGGTAGGTTCCCCAATCTACAGAGGATTGCCCCACACCCATGATTAGATGGGTAACACAAATTACTCTCAGTGGGTTATTGGAGAGAGAGGGGTGAGCTTGGAAGGGGTTGGGATGAATTCAGGAAGAGTTAGGGGAATGAGTGGGGAATGAATATGATCAAAATATATCAATAATATTATAATAAGAAACAGTAGAGCTAGCATAGAGAACATAATAATTTTAAAAAGATTTTTATATGTATGGGTATTTTGCCTGCGTGTATGTCTGTGTACCATGTGCATGCCTGGTGATTTGAGTTTGTGGCAAGTTGATATCAAAACCAGCCATAATACCAGAGCTGAGGAAGTGGAGACAGGAGAATCCCTGGCACTTACCGATCAGTCTGTCTACCTTACTTGGTGAGTCCCAGGTCAGGGAGAGGCCTGGCCTCAAGAAACCAGGGTGGATAGCACATGAGGAATAAAGGCCAGAAGGTGCTCTCCGGTCTCCCCATGCACATACGTGCACCTGCACACACAAGCTTGTTATACGGACCAAACCAGCGGAAAAGGTGGTGCGCTCAGATTCTTACGGTAAAATGCCAGCCCCCTTCAGCAGTCGCTGTTTTTCAGTTTCTACTTGCAAAGGACCCTCTGACACCTCCCTTGTGAGAAGAGGTGAGGGAGGGAGGGAGGAACAAGCACTTCAGCTACAGTGGCCTCTTTGCCAGACACCTGTGATGTCCCTCTGAGGGAAAGCCAAGAGGAAATTGTCTCTATTGTCCTGGAATCTCCAAATCCAACATCTGAGCACCCAGAGTCAAAGGAGCACAAGGAAACGTTGCAGAAGCTGGAAACAGTCCAACAAAGGAGGCCATTCCACCCTCGTTGATTAAAGGCGTTTTCTACCACCAACCCCAAGAGATAGAATCACAGGTCTGGATAAGCCCACACAATAACCAGAGGCCCACGTGAAGCCTTTCTCCTAGAGATACCCACCCTGCATCTGTGTATGTAAGTGACATGCAAGGGACAGAACAAACCTCAGGCAGGTCAGGCCCCTCCTTCCAAAGTGAGGAATCTAAAGATCTGGGTACGAGTCCCAGCGCCAGCCTGGCTCCTACCAAGGTGATCAAACCAAGTCTCCACTGAGGCCTTTGATCATTTGTAAAATGAGGGACTTGAACAGACACGCCCAAGCAGCTGTCCCAGGTACAGTGAAGACTTGAACCAAGCAAAGCCTCAGTTTCCCCATCTGCTTATTCCTGAGATTGCCTTTGAGACAAAAATGTAAGCTGAGCCTGGTCCTGCCGCCCCAGGAAATGGGAAACAACATTTTTTTTGGGCCAGAGGGCAGTTTCAGGAGCTATTCCCTGTGGTAACCCTGGAGTCCAACCCGGCAGCCTTGACCTTCTTCCCAGTTCTTCCCATCCTGCCAGCCTCGATGTAGCCTGTCTCTCATTCAGATATCCCAGGGGAAAGTTCCCAGAAGTTTCTATGGGAAAGAAACACAAACCACTACCCGTCTGGCCTCTCTCTCCTCCTCCAACTTTCTTCCTCTCCTACCTAGGGACAGACTTTAGAAAGCCAGTCTCTCCAGGCTGCGGAGGGCTGAAATGATCCCACCACAGATGTAAAAACTCTAGTTTCCCATCTGGACACCGGGGCACGTGAAAAAACCCTCCAAAGTGCTAGCTAGCCCGAACAATGTGTTTCTGACTTTTTTTTTCCTGACAGTAAGCCTCTCCTGTCCCCTTTCTGAGCCTTGGTCTCCGTGCTTGAGAACGGGGTCTCAAAAGGGAACGAGGGTGTTTTGATAAAATCGTAGAGAGCAAATGTCTAGCACGTGTCCTTGTTGGGACGGCTACAGAATTGTCTCTTGGAAAGAAGTGAGTTTAGCGGCGGGAAGGGATGAGTGAAGGTGCGGGGACTGAGTTTCACACAGAGCCCATGACGTTTTTTGCCTTTGGAGAAAAAAGGGGTCTCCGACGAGCGGACGATAGTATGTTGAGGGAAGAGAGATCGGCTGCTCCCCATAACTCCTAGAACCCGATAGAGGACTGCGGACTGGTCCGAGGGGTCCACGTCCGTCCGGGGGGCGCGGTGCGGGGCGCGGTACTCACGGTGTGCGCTGCATTGATGAGTAAAAGCAGCCTCAGCAGAAGCAGTGACAGCCGGGGGCTCATGGTACTGAGCACGTTCCGCCCACTGTCGGTCCCCTTTGTGTTCTGGCCTCTTCAGGAGCTGGGTGTCTGTCTCTGCGTCCAGCTCAGCGTTCTGCACGTCGTCCAGGACCCTGGACGACCCCCAAGCCCGAAGAAGCCATGGCTGGACCTACCCAATGCGACCAGATTCACAGCCAGGCTAGGGATTGCTGCTCCTCCAGGGAGGTGGCAAGACTAACTAACCTGCAGTGCCTGTTGATAAGGACTGGACGCTGCTGGCGACTCCACCCTGCTGGGAATAGCAGGGAGGGGTTGGGGGGCGGCACAGAGCTGGCAGGGAGGAGAGAGGAGGAGGGACCCTAGACACCCTCCTAGAGGCAGCTGCGACCTCCCTCCTTCCCTTCCAATCCAGAAAGTTTCTCTCTCTCTCTCTCTCTCTCTCTCTCTCTCTCTCTCTCTCTCTCTCTCTCTCTCTCTCTCTCCCTCCCTCCCTCCCTCTCTTCTCTCTCTCTCTCCCTCCCTCCCTCCCTCTCTCCTCTCTCTCTCTCTCTCCCCCTCCCTCCTTCTCTCTCTCTCTTTCTCGGATTTAAGTCATGTGCCTTGCGAAGAGACAAGATAGGCAACACCTTTTTTTTTAATCCTCGATTGAGACAGGGTCTCACTATATAGCCCACGCTTACTTTGAACTCTCAGACCTCCTGCCTCAGTTTTCCTAGTCCTGAGAGTACAGATGTGATCTGCTACACCTGGTGTAGGATCAGCTACCATTTCCCAGGCTGACTTTTAAACAAACAGAATTAAGTCAATGTCTACTCTGTCCTACAGAATGGCATGATGTGATGTAAACTCTCTTGTTCTTTGACTTTCAGTAGTGCAATAAATAAGCAGCTAATCCATGCATAAAGAGAAAAGGGTTGTTTTGCTCATAGTCTGGAGGGCTTCATTCCATGACTGGTTGGCGCAGGCACAAAGCTCAGAGTTGGGAGTACACAGTGGAGCTAAACTTTCAGCTTAGCGAGCCCTGGGGACAAAGAGAAAGGCCAGGGTCCAGTTGTCTCCTTTGAGGTCACATCCCTTAAGACCAAAGACCTCTCACTAGGTCCCACCTCCTAGGAGCCTTCTCACTGTCTCCACCCCAGGGACAAAGCCTTTATTAACACAGGGGTCTTTGGGCAACACTTAATACTCCAAACTGTAGGAGATACTTTTTTTTTTCTTAAGACAGTCTCAAGCCTATCCTGGTCCCAAGCTCTTTATGTAGCCAGAGATGACCTTGAACTTCTGATCATCCTTTCTCCATCTTCTGAATGCTAGGATTAAAACCACACGTCACCCAGTGCATGCAGAATTAGAGCTCAAACCCAAGGCTTCCTGCATACTAGGCAAGCAAACATGCTAGCTCATCAGATGGCACTGCTTCGTGTGAGAGGGAGATGGTAGAGACTGTGGTGGCTGCCATGGGAAAATACCATTCTGTACATTCTCCAAGCTTCAACATCACTCTCCCTGGGAAAGAGAGGGACCATTCTTTTATGTCAATGGCCTCTTAGATCTAATCCAGTGCCCCAGTCACACAGTACCAGAAAGTGGGACATTAAACCAAAGTCCCAACCATCAGAACCCTAAATATTTAGTATGTCCTTCCAACAATGTCTTAAAGGTCACCCTGAGAAGAGAGTCTGTTCTTGACTTTGGGGTAAGTTCTATTGACACTTCCTGTATGCATGTGCGTGCCTGTGTGGAGATGTGTGTAGAGATTAAAGAGCAGTAGTGAATGTCTTCCTCGATCACTCCTCCCTTATCTTTTGAGGCACAGTCTCTCGTGAACTTGAAGTTCATTATTTGGCTACACCTCTGGTCACTGAGCCCTAGGAGTCCTCTCTCCGCCTCCTCAGTGCTGGGATAACAAGTACCCACACATCGCTGTGCCTGGCTTTTTATAAGGTCCTCATGCTGGAATGGCAAGCACTTTACAGACTGAGCCAATTCCACAGCCCTCTTACAGACACACATAGCACCTTACTAAGGCAGGTTGCAAGGGTAGACACAAATCTTCAGAAAATGAGAAACTCAATGAAAATTGTATCAAGTGCCAACTTCCCTCCTTTCCCCTTTCTTTCAGCATATCCTTTAGAATACTTTGTCTCTTTACAGCGTGTGCAAATCTGTAAAAATATAAACAAGCCAGCTTTGAATCCAAGTACCCTCTCCAACTCCTCCTGGGCCTTATTTTTGGGGAGGTGTCTCTAGCCCAGCCTTGCCTTTAATTCCCTATGATACAACTGGGGATGTCCTTGAGTGTCTGGTCCTCCCATCTCCACATCCCAAGGGCTAGGATTGCAGATACATTCCATTACTCCTGGTTTCACGAGATGCTGAGACAGATCTTTGTGATCTACGGGATGCTTTGTAAATTGAAGTTAGGCAGGCACTCCGCAGGGGCTTGGCTTCTGCCTGTAGCTTCCTACTTGTCAGAATGGGCTGAGGCGTTTTCTCTTTTGTTTGGCTAAACACATTCCTGTGTGTCTACATGAGTATCCTTCCCTGTCCACATCCAAGAATGATACTTCTGCTTGTGTAGAGGTTAAAGTGTACCAGTCTGACTTGATGCTGACCGAACGTGCTACTTACTTTTTCAGTAACTGTGCAAAAACACTTTTGACAAAAGCAGCTTAGGGGGAAAGAGTTTAGTTTGGCTCATAGTTTGGGGGCACAGTCCATCATGGTGGGGAAGGCACTGAGGCAGGAGGGTGAGGCGGATGGTCACATGGTATCCAGTCAGGAAGCAGAGAGAGATGGATGCCAGGGCTCAGCTTGCTTTCTCCTGGACAGCAGCCCATGGGATGGTGGGTCTTCCCATCTCAATTAACCTAACTAGTTAATTGCATCAACTAGTGACATCAGCTATCACACTGAGTTAGGAAATTGTCTTATCTTCTTCACATTGTGAAGAGGATTCACCAAACTGGCTGGTGATCCTTTTATTTTTTTTAATTATTTCTTCAGATATATCCTATGTTGTTTCTTTTTTTATTTTCCCTACAGCAGGAATAAGATATGCTAGAGAATTAACATTATTCAAAAAATATTTACGGAGCTCCTTCTCTGCTCCAGGTGCTACATTAGGGCAATAGAAGCCTGTGGAGATTACCATTGCCAACCTCAGCCCATGTGGACTGTTTACAGTTCTACAACTGCATCCTCTCCAGGAGGTTAAAAAGGATGCTCCTTAATTTAAGAGTCCTGCGTCCCCACAAAATGAAAAATCTGCTGGTCAGCAGACAAAGAAACTGTAGAATGCAGAGCAAGCAATTATTTTTCAGACTGTAGTAAATTCTATGCAAGGTATATGGAGATGCTATGAAGATGGTTTCCTTGGCAAAGTGATTGTAAGATAAGTATGAAGACCCGAGTTTGATCCCTAGCATCCACATAGAAGGCCAACTTTGGTGAAATATATCTGTGACTCTAGGGGAAGTAGAGATGGGCAGCTCCCGTGGCTTGCTTTATCTCTGAGCCCTAGGTCTCAATGAGAGACCCTGTCTCAAAACAACAGAACAAACAAACAAACAAACAAACAAATGACAAAAAAACAAGGTGCATGGTGTCTAAAGAATAATTCCTTAGGCTGACTCCTTACCTTCACATATATGCACACATATATTCACATGTCTACATGGTACATGCACATGAGCATGGACACACATGCACACACACACATATACACACACATACACACACATACACACACATACACACATATACACACACATACACACTTACACACACACATACACACAGCATATAAGAAGTCATTAGACAACTAAGACTGGTGGATCTGTACATTAGTTGAGCCCTACCTGTCACCAGGCTTGTAGGCCAAGCACATTTGGTCGTCGATATTTTATAAGGGACAAGCCTGTTTTGACGCCATTCTTCTTAATTACACAAGCTTTTCTTGTCCACTCTCAGACCATAGATCTTGTTGAGGCTATCAGGAAGAACAGCCTAAGAGTTAACATGTGCAGCACCACCATCCCTCAACCAACTGAGCAGCGACTGGTCCTGAGAGAGAGAGGCACTGTACTCATTCTGACCAGGAGGAGTGGCACCAACACATCCTATATGTGGGCATCGTGATCAAACTAATATCAAGATGGCAGTCTCTTCCAGAGCATAGGGACATCCTCGCTGAGAATGAAACCAGATGGAATGGAAAGAAGCAGGCATGGAGAGAGGGATGACCCAGCCAACAGCTGCCATCTTTGTGCAGCCATCACTGGAGTCCTAACTTGCTAATCTTGGTTGTCAATGTGACTACATCTGGAATTAACTAAAACCTAAACAGCTGGGTACATCTGTGAGGGGTGATTTTGTTTTTCTTAATTGAATCATTTGAAGTGGGAAGACACACTTCTAATCTGGATCTTTAAGGTGGGAAGATCTGCCTTTAATCTGGACCATACTTCTGCTGGCAGCCTAATAAAGGAAAAGAAAGAAGAAAGCTTTCTCTTAACTAGTTGCTCTTGCTCTAGACACGTGAATACATGTGTGCATATATGTGAAGGCCAGGAGTCAGCCTCAGGAGTCACTCCATTAGTGCAGTGACATTACAGCCTACTTCTTTAGGATTCCGGTGTATACTCTAGACGGTGTATACTGAGACGTCCAGCCTTGGAGACTGAACAGTTATTGCGTTCTTGGATCTTCTCTTGGTAGAAAGCCATTGTTGGACTAGCTGGACCAAAGCCTGTAAGCCATTCTAATAAATTCCCCAGATAGATAGATAGATAGATAGATAGATAGATAGATAGATAGATAGACAGATAGATAATAGATAGATAGATAGATAATAGATAGATAGATAGATAATAGATAGATAGATAGATAGATAGATTCATTTTATAAATTCTGTTCCTCTAGAGAACACTGACTAATGCGCTTGCCTTTCAGTGAGGCTTCCCTAAGGAATATTTGAGATTTAGTGGTTTGAAGGTTGTGGGAGCAGATAACAGAGGAAAGAGAAAGAAATCGGCTGCTCCGGATGTTTGAGCCCAAGGTGTCCGTCAAATGAGTGCACAGGTTCAAAGCAAGCTGTGGAGGCATAGAGTGAGCTCCATGGAGAGACCTGTGCCATGACTGAGTGGCAGCTGGACTGAGAGCAGAGCTAAGGTTGGGTTGATGAACCATGAGTAATGAGCTAGAGTGGTTTCCTATTGAGCGCTGAACTACAAAGGTTTGACGTTCACACTGTAATGAGGTTTTAATGCTCCCGCCTCTGTTTGCATTCTCAGGGAAGTGCGCTCTTCTTTACTTTCTGCATTTTCCTCTACCATTTGTCAGCATCCTTTTGAATATTTAAATAAAAGATGAGAGTTAAAGTCGCTCAAATAAAAGAGCAAATAAAGCCACCTCTGAGAGAGTGTTGCTAGCGCTTTCAAATCCTTATCACCAGAGGATGGAAGGTCAGGAGCACTCCCAACCTTCCCAGGGAAACCCATGTGGCTTATTCAGCCCACAGAATACTTGTGGGCTGGCAAGATGGCTCAACAGGGAAAGGTGCTTGCCTCTAAGTCTGATGGCCTGAGTTCAACCCCTGAATCCCCACACTGTGGAAGGAGAAAACTTACTTAAGTTGTCCCCTGACCTCTATACATTCACTGTGACACACACACACACACACACACACACACACACACAATGTTATTAAAAAATTTTAAGAGTATTGTTAACAGCCAAACCTGGATTCAAGGCCTGAGTTAGCAATCAATTAATACTAGGTAGGACCTTGGCAAGTTACTTGAACCCCAGAGACTTCATCTTCATTTATGCAGTGAGGGTAAATACCCATCTTCAGCATCATCATGTGGGAAAGGGACAGACATTGTCTTCAGCCGTGTATCCAGTAGAATGCCCACGAGGCTCTGATGGATAACTCCAAAGTCCTGGTCACACAGATGGTCCTGGTTAAACTCAGCTGGTCATAAGACAAGGAAGACATGGATGGAAGAAAATGACTTGTAGGGAGGGAGGGAGGAAGGGGGGGGGAGGAAGGGAGGGAGGAAGGGAGGGAGGCTAAAAAGCACTCAGTGGGTTTTGGAGAGAACATGCTATATACGTATTAGAGAGACAGTGACTATATCAGTGAGCCAGCTCGGTAAGTGTGGTCCTCATCCCAAGCCTGAGACCTCAGTTTAATCCCCCAGGGCCCACCTGGTAGAAGGCGAGACCTGGCCTTGCTGTAAGGTTCCGGTTTCCACATGTGTACTATGACAGATACTCACAATACAAATAGCATAAAAATAAAAGAATTACTATATACATGTACGGGATTGTCCAAGAATGAGTTTGGTTTATTTAGTTTTGTTTTGTTTTAAGGAGGAAAAGAATTCAGTGCTTGTAAATAATTGACTGACAGCCTTGTTCAGATTCCCAGCTAGCAGCACGGTGTCACCATCAGCTGATGTCATGGTCAGATGATGTGATCCACGATCTGCTTCCAAGATTTCTGGCCTTCACCATCAGGAAGGAGAAACAAGCTTTCTTTTCTCTGTCTTACTTTATTTTGAGGGGCCAGAGAGACGGCTGGCTAGTTAAGAGCGCAGGCTACTTTTCCAGAGGACCAGGGTTCAATTCCCAGCACTCACATGGCAGCTCACACCTGCCTGTAACTCCAGGGCTCTGACACCCTCACATAGACACACGTGGAGGCAAAACACCAATGAACATTATATATGTGTGTGTGTGTGTGTGTGTATATATATATATATATAGAGAGAGAGACACATATATATAAAAGCAAATGTTTATTTTATGTGTATGAATGGATGTTTCTTGAATATATATATATGTATACACATACACATATGCATTTATATAAAACATCAATGCATACCTAGAGCCTGTGAAGTCAAAAGAAGGTTTCAGATCTCTTGGAGCTGGAGTTATATATGGTTGTGAACCACTATGTGGGTACTGGGAATTGAACCCAGGTCCTCTGCATGAGCAACATCTCTCCAGTCCCCTGTTGTATCTTATTTGAAATGTTATTTCAGGGAAACCATGAGAGCAAGAATGGGAGAAAGATCATATGGGAGTTTAGAAGGATCAAAAGATTAGTACAGCACTTTAAAAAAATTCCAGGCAAAAATCATTACCAGTATATTCAAATATCAAGTGTGATGGCAATCTGTCCACTTGAAATGATCTAGAAGCACCTAGAAGACTCAGGCACACCTGTGAGGGATAATCTGGGTCAGGTTAGTCTCTTGGGATGACTACAGAGATTATGATCACATTAACTGAGGTGAGAAGAGTAGCCCATCATGGGTAGCACCATTCCCTGGCTGGGGCCCTAGTGTATAAATGGAGCTGGCTAGGAGTCAGTCAAGTTTCTGACTAGTTGATGTTGCACTGTAAACATGTATCACAAAGTTAGTGTCTTGAAAAAAATCACCTTGTGAAACTTTGAAATCTTAAATTCAGGAGGGGCTCAACTGTACAATGAAAGGAGTCACAGATCAATGAAGATCCAAGAAGAGAGGACAGGGCCCCCAGCTCCCCGTGGGAGTAAAATGGGTCAGTAGCTAGTCTAAGTTACCACACTGCCAGGCAAGGAAAGGGCAGTGGGGCAGGGGGCAAAGAAAGAAGGCAGGGCTGAGGTGGCAGCTAAGTCCGGCCACGCCCTGAAAGCGTGGTAAGCATTTGAATTTTATTCCCCATCCAGTGTGGCAACCTCAGAGAGATTTAAACAAGGGAATCAATGTCCCTCCTCGTTCCATGGAAACTTGTGACAAGCTTCTATCCTGTTGTCTTGCTCATCTCTCCGCATTCTCCTGGGGCTTGGGGCACCTCTCTGTCTGGTCATTCTGAATACCAACTGCAACATTCACATGGATAGAGGAAGTAATTAAGCTTCTAGACCAGCCATAATTGTAGAGCATCCTTCGGTCTAGAATTCTCAGACTTTAATGAGCTCACAAATATCCCGGTGGAATTTTACTAAAATGTAGTTTCTGATTCAGGAGGTCTCAGACAGCTTGAGATTCTAGATTCTTAACAAGCTTCCATGCCAGTTACACTGAATGAACACCAAGGGTTTAGAAACCAGTCTGGGAGTGTGGGTGGGGGTAGGGGATATCTCACACAGTAAAGTATTTGCCTTACAAGCATCAGGACCTGAGAGTTTGATTCCCATAGGCCACATAAAAAAGGACCAAGCATGGTTTTACCAGCTTGTAAACTTAGTGCCGGTGAGGCAGAGAGACAGGAGGACCCTTGTGACCTGCTGGTCCTCCATCCTAGATGAACTAACTGGTCCGTTCCAGGCCAGTTAGAGACACTGTCTTAAAAAACAAGGTGGACGATGGCTTAGGAATGATGTGGGAGCTGGGTAGTGATGGCACACGCCTTTAATCCCAGCACTTGGGAGGCAGAGGCAAGCAGATTTCTGAGTTCGAGGCCAGCCTGGTCTACAGAGTGAGTTCCAGGACAGCCAGGGCTACACAGAGAAACCCCATCTTAAAAAACAAAACAAAAAAACCAAAACCAAGGAATGATGTAGGAGGTGATGCTCTGATGAATGCATGTGCACACACGCAAACACACATACACACACACACACACAAGAAATCACTATATGTTAGGTGTTTGAAGCTGTAAGAATAAGAGCATGAGCTACAAATTTCAGAAAGAGAAAGATATGGTAGTGGTTCACACTGATGATTAATCTAACAGAATCTAGAATCACCTAGGAGACAAATCTCTAGACTCATCTGTGAGCAAGTTTTCAGACTGGCTCACTTGAGGTGGAAAGGCACACCCTGAATGCAGGCAGAACTATTTCATGGACTGGAGTCCTGGGCTGAAGAGAGAGAGAGAGAGAGAGAGAGAGAGAGAGAGAGAGAGAGAGAGAGAGAGAGAGAGAGAGCGCTAAGCACCAGCATCAATCTTTTCTGCTTCCAGACTGAAGATTGAATGTGACCCCGCCTCACACTGTGATTGGCACACCATCTCCCATGGTAAACTATACTTCATCCTTTTTAAAGTTGCTTTTGTCAGGCATTTTGTCATGGCTATGGGAAATGTACCTAGTGCGATAGCATATCTCTGTCAGTCCTTGTCAGAGAGAAAGCCGTCTACAGGCTTCTCCCAGAAGCTAGAGTCTCAGGAGCCAGAGTTAGATGATGTGCCCAGCCCTAAATTCGTCAGGCATCTATGCTTGGCCTGGATGCAGCAGATCCTGCTCGAACTGAGCTGCTATGAGATAGTGGACATTGACAACAGACAGTGACAACATACGACAACAGGCCCTGCTGCTACTTGCTATGCAACCACACAGGTACTTTTTATGTATAATAGGAAATATGTTTTTACTAAGAAAAATGCTAAGTTCACATTTAAATGCAGCACAATACGCATCTACACACATAAGTGCACGGGAACATCTTGTGGTCCATGTGGGGGACAGGGCGTGAGAGCTGGAACATGAGTGCTTGCCTGCTCTCCTGAAGTCTTGTCCTGTTGATTGTCCTAAAGCAATCTGTGAGCTCACCCAATGACAATGTCCACTCTCAGCCAACAGTAACCAAGTAATCATGATGGACTAGGAACTGCATCCAGGGCTGTGGGAGAGTCAGAGACGAGGCATGAGGTCCTTCCCTTAGGAATTGTGCTGTTGAGACATATGCATAGAGCTGGGAGGTAGCAGAGTTGCCTAGCAGGCACAAAGCTGCCCAGTTGCCCAGCCCCTCAGCACTGCACACACACACACACACACACACACACACACACACACACAGATGGTGCACATTTGCAATTCCAGCATTGGGAAGGTGGAAGCAGGAAAATAAAAATGTCAAGGCCATTCTTAGCAAAGTTTTAAGTCAGGCTGAGATGCAGGAGACTATCTCAAAACCAAAAACAAGGCACATACGCAAACAATGAGGGGTGTAACGTACAAAGAGATAACTGTTATAAGAGATAAAGATGGAGCTGGGTGTGGTGGCACACACCTACAACCCCAGTGTGCTAGAGGTAGAGGCAGGGGGAGCAGGGACTCCAAGCATCAGAGAGAGTTCTGGTTGAAAGTGAATCTTACCCAGTGCCAGTGTTGAGAGATGAGGTTATTTTAATTTTCCACTTGTGTGTGTTTGTGTGTGTGTGTGTGTGTGTGTGTGTGTGTCGATCAGAGGACAACTTACAAGAGTCATTTCTCTCCTTCCATCAGATGGATTTAAGGCTTGGAAGCAAGCACACTTAACCACTGAGCCACCCTTCCAGTCCCAAGATGAGTTTTTTTTTTATAGGTAGGAATGTTGATAAGAAGGAAAAGTGGAACCAAACCAAACTAACAAAAGCCAACAAACCTTTCCAGATGGGGAAAGGGTTACATCCAGCCCAACAGGTGTAGAAGTAGATGGTAAACAGGAAGTTAGACACTGTTTAGACTCTATAATCCAGAGTCTCCTCACAAAGGGCTGTAAATAACACCAAGTTTCAAGTCATACCTAAAAAGAGAGAGACCAGAAGAGAAGCTGGAAAGAGAATTTTGAATGGACACTATAAACTTCCAGTGATTTTTGGATTAGACTTGAAGTCTTGTCCACAAGTAGGAATTCAGGCCTGGTGCTGTGAACCCAGTCAAACTAAACCACAAGTTGCCAAACCCCTCTAAATATGTATGCCTATACGATGGATTAGTAGAGCCTTTACCTTGGCTAAGCTGTTCTCTGAACCAGGCACCGGTTTATGCAGAGATTTGTAAGTGGTCAGAGTGCTTAGAATAAGTGTCTATAGAGTGATCAGCCTAAATAGAACATCTATATCAACCCAATGCTAAAGGAAAATCAAAGAAGCGGGGCAGAAAGAGTGAAGAGTCAGAGGAAGGAGAGTGCTGTGAAATGCTGCCTTCTGGCCACGACGTGCCATTGCACCGTGGTCTCCCGTGGGTATCTGCACCAGACCTGCACAGGTCAGGTCAGCATTCCAGGCAGGGGGCGCTAACCGGAGTCAGTGGATTATTACCAACAGAGAAGATGATGTGGCGGGAGAGGGATGTATTGAGGGCTCTTGGTTGGCGTGCATATAATCGAGATACATTGTTTACATGTACAAAATTGTCAAAGGAGAAATAAAAGATTAACCATTTTTAAAAAGTACGCAAGAGAATGAAGGAATTTTTTCAAAATAATAGAAAGTTCAAGTAAAACTAGATTGGCTGATATTTGGCCATGGTTGCAGAGGGAAGCGGAGAGCTTCTTTTTGGCATACTGCCTAACTTTGCTAGTGTACGAACTTTACCATAAATCAAAGTGTAAAACTGGGAGGAGAAATAAAAGGGGGGGGAGCCTGGCCAGGAGGCCCCTCCCACTGTGCCGGGGCCCAGCCCCCATCTGCTCAAGCCGGCTGCCCAGCCCTCAGAGTAGCCAAACTTTCTCTGCTCCTCTGGGAATCCATTAGTTTTCCACATAGTAAGTGGCGCTCTCTAGTCTCTCTCAGAGTCCGCATACTGCTCAGAACACAAAGAAGCCAACCCTGGCCCCAGAACAGAAACCGCCCAACTTCCCCCAAGTTTGGGGGCCGTTTGGGCGCGTCCTTTAGCATATCCTGGGAAAGCGTCCGCGTTGTCATGGCAACGCTCTAAGTAGGTTCCTGCGCGCCCGCCCCGGAACTATCATTTGCAGGGTAAGAGGCTTCGGATTTGTGGCTCGAGTGTACCAAGGTGGTCGCCAAGGTACTAAAGCAGCGGGAACCCCTCAGGCAGATCCCCTAAATGTTCATCTAGGGATCGGGTCCGGGTGGGGACGAGGTGAGCCCCAAAGAAATGATGGTGGTAGGAGTGAGCCTGCCTTGTATCTACTCCTTTAACATGAGTCGGTGTAAAAGAAGAGGGGATTAGCCAGGGTGGGGCCCAGTCCGACTTGACCCTACCGAAAACACAGGCAATGACTGTATGGGACCAAGAGCAGCAGAATTGGGAGTGAAGTTGGGGCAGGCATTAGAAGGCAGAGTAAGGCGGGGGAGGGGGGAAGGGGTGTGTGTGTTAAGCGGGTTCCCCAGGCTGTATTGAGGATTGTGCTACCTTTGCTTCTGAGCGGGACGCTGCGGAGAGGACAGCCCATCTTATTTCTGGAAATGATTGTTATGCAGCTACTGTGCTGACAACCTCACAGTATCTCTACATTCTCTTGTGTCTTCTCGAAAGCTATGGGACTTCTCCAGGGGGGGAAAAAGCAAAACTCATAGACGTGCATTCTTGATTTTACCTTCGATTTCAGGGGATTCTCCAAGCAGCCCCCTGGCTTGTTTGAAGGAGTCAAGAATTGTGGATGATATAGAAAATGTGGGATTGGGAGCCAGTGAGATGGCTCAGTAGGTAAATGTGCTTGCCTTGCAAACCCGATGACCCGAGTTCAATCCCCACAACCCACACAAGAGTGTGAGGAGACAACCAACTGCACAGAGTTGTCCTCTGACCTCCACACGTGCACTTTCTGCTCCCCACCATCCCCACAAAAAATAATAAAGGTTTTTAAAATGTGGAATTTGTAAAGTTCTGTTTCAAGGCAATAAATTGTTAATGCCAAATGTCTAAAATAGTAATTGAGAAAGAATGTTAAGGGGGGTTGAGAATGGGTATTTATGAGGAAAGTGGAATCTCCAATGACTGTCATGCCCCAGGTCTCTGTGATACAGTCACCTCCAGGCTCCATCACCCCTCTATCACCTCTGATTAGCAGACAGGTCCAGAAGGTGACATATGAATGCCTGTATCTTGCAAACACTCAATATGTTCAAGGGACCCTTTTTTATGTCTCTGTGAATGTGATATGCAGACATGTCAGAAAGAAGACTTTCAACTGTCAACTCAACACAATCTAGAATCATCCGGGAAGAGTCTGAATGAGGAGTTACCTAGATCAGATTGGCCTCTGGGTATCTGTGGGTTGGTTGTTAATTGATGTGAGAAGACTTGGCCTTCTGTGGGCAGTGCCCTGCCCTAGGCTCTGCACTGTGTGAGAGTGAAGAAAGCTAGGAAGTAAAAGGGAACAGCTACCATGGGAGCATTCATTTCTCTCTGCTTTTGACTGTGGGTGTTAATGTGACGAGTTGTTTGAGGTCCTGCCTCAATTTCCCCTTGATAATCTGGAATTATCCCAAATAAACCCTTTACTCCCTTATACTGATTCTTTTTGTCTGGATGTCTTGTCATTAACAACAGAAAACTAGGACGCTTTCCAAATGTATTAGCCCTTGAGAGTTCTCCCCCCCCCCCACCCCGTGCCCAAGAAGCATCTCAGGAACACATCTTAGAAAAGCTTGGGGGAGTCATGGGAGAGTTCGGAGCATGCTGCCATATTGGGTTATGGTGTGTGATGTCAAATGATGAATGAGACAGCCCTGTGTGGGAATGCAGTGTCCAGTAGATGAGAGGCGGGGAGGGCCTGAGCCGCAGCACACCAAGTAGAGACAAGAGGTACATTGGTCAAAAGCTGAGAAGAAAAATGTGCGTGACTTCTCATGATAATTCCAGGACCCCTGTTTTTCTTTCCCAGGAAATAACCTTTGACTCTAGACAGACAGCTCCATTTTTCACGAGGAGATGGCGGCTGTGAAAAGCCCCATGCAGGAACTAAAACATGCAAAAGAACCCTTCGATAAGATGTCACCCCTCCTCCTGAAGGGCCTGGTGGAGGAGCCCAAGAAAAGAACCGAAGTGCCTAACTACCTTCTGGAATCCAGTAAGTGGGCAGCAAACACTTGCCTGTGAATTACATCTCCAAGGCTCCAGAGTCCAGGAGGCTGGAGCTGTGGGTGCTAATGTGACTGTGTTACTGCGTGTGGTGATTCCTAGTATCGCTATGCACAGGCCCATGACAGACTTTGTTATTAAAACTGGTAATCCTACTTAGATCTAGCTGCTTAAATGGTAGCTTTTTTAAAATGCTTAATTTTATTTTCATTTATGTATATGTTCATGTGTATATGGCATATGTGGTGTGGGAGCTTATGTAGGCTGTAAGAACCCCTCAGATGCCCTGGATCTGAGGTCACAGGTAAACCATCCAGCGTGGAAGCTAAGAACCAGACTCAGGTCCACAGGAAGAGCTGAAAGTGCTCTTAACCACTGAGCCATTTCTCCTGCCTCCAAACAGTAGGTTTTGTGTTAAAAATTGCTCACCAGTTCAATGGCTTCCATTTCTTCATATGTTGCTCCTGTCTGTCCCACTGTATAAGGAAAAGTAGGATGGGAAGTGAGGCGCATGAGGCTAGGAACATAGGTCAGTAAGTAAATCACTTGTCCTGTAAGCACAAGGATGTAAGTTCGAACCCCAGCTCCTACATAAAAACCATGGACATGGTGTGTACTTGTAACCTCAGCACTGAGGAAGACCCCTGAGGCTCAGTGGCCAGCCAGTCTAGCCAAGGTCGGAGAGACTTTGTCTTACAAAACCATGTGGACAGTGAGTAACAACCAAGATGTTGTACACTAGAGAGAGAGAGAGAGAGAGAGAGAGAGAGAGAGAGAGAGAGAGAGAGAGAGAGAGAGAGGAGGAGAGAGAGAGAGAGAGAGAGAGTTAACATTTGAATAAAAGAACAATGACAGAGCCAGTCTAGAATACTCCCCAGCCAAGACTGAAAGGTCCCAAGCATGTGGAGAAAATATGACTGCTACTCAGATGACCAAAAGTCCACCGCACTGGGCTGGAAGAACCCTGATCTGTAGTTCATCATCCACCATTGAGTCTCTGACCTTTCCCCTGTCCCACCCACTTCCATTTCCTGAAGTGCTTTTCTCTCTTAATAAACTATTTCTGTTTTACCGCCACTCACATGTCCCTGATGCAATTCCTTGCTCTGGGATGTAAGAGCCTAGACATCCCAGGGAGTGCCCTCCAGGAGCACCCTCCAATGTCCAACGTGCCTGTAACACCACAGACAATTTCCGTCCTCAGCCAGTCTTGGGACTACCATGCTTCTTACCTCAGTTTCCACACTCTCGGTTTCCTTTCTGGAACCCCTTACTCACATCCCTGCCCTGCTTGAATACTCTCAAGAGCTTTCTGTATACTGGACAAAGCAAGGGGAGGCAGAGGGGCTCGACACTGTCAGCCTCAGCAGCCTGAGGAGTTCCCCTACTCTTTAGGGACCTCACTTGGGCCAAACCAGGATTCATTTCTTTGACACAGAAAAAATTTCAGAACTAGCCAGTTTAGGAAGCAGATATATTATATTATTATAAAATATATCTTAATTATGAATTTTATTAATAAAATATATTTTAATGAAGCCTTCAGCACAAGGGTTAAGAGAAAGAGAGGTGCTCAGCAGAAATCATTGATGTGGGCAACTCCATGAAAGTCCCAGGGAGAAACATGAACCCAAGTGTGGGCGGACTCCTGGAGGGACAGCTGTAATTAACCAACCTTGTTAGTGGACATATATACCCTTAGGTATATACCCTTTAGTGCCCTTTGGGGGCATTCAGTGAGAGGTGAGCCATGGCTAGCTCCCCACTGTCATGTTTAGTCACCCCATCTTGGTTTCATTTCTGGTGAAATTCTCTGATGATGGAGAAAGGGTCTATTTCAGCTAACAGTACATTCAAGGAATTCAAGGCAGGAACTTGAAGCAGCCAGTCACATGACACCCATAGTCAAGAACAGAGAGAATAATTGCATGCTCGTGCTCATCTTGTTTCTTTATACAGTCGGGAATGGTACCCCCACAGTTTCAGACTGGGTCTTCCCACATCAAGACAGCCTCATATAAACATGTGCACAAGGCAACTTGGAGCTAGGACTGGTTCTTCCTCCCAGCTCCACGCTCCTAGAAATAAAACTCAGACTCAAAATATATTTACAAATATCTTGACCATATAGCTAGGCTCTTCTCTGATTAGAATCATAACTTAAGATAACCCATTTATTGTAATCTACATTCTGCCATATGGCTGGTTACCTGTGCTCAGGTACCACGTGTCTGTCTCCTCTTTTCTTCCCAGGGAGATCTCCTACTTGGCTGTATCCCAGAGTACTTTCTCCTCCTGGATGTCCCACCTCTATATCCTGCCTAAGCCATAGGCCATAGGCTTTTTAATTCACAGGTGATGCATCCATACAATACACAAGACATTCTCTCTACAATAACTTTATCTAGAGTCTGGATCTAGAATCTCGATTCTAGACACTCCTTCATTGAAATTCTTCTCCTAAGTCATTGTAGGTTGTGTCAAGTTTATAATTAAAACTAACCACACCCCCAATACAGCCGCACCAATCATTCAAGCCCCACCTTAAACCTAAGAAATACATCTACTCCATGGGGTTCTTTTGACAGCTTAAGACTGTCAAGTACACACTGTCATACTCACCCATTTCTGGGCACGGACACTACATGCTGCTTTGTGACACTAAAACAAGCAAAATTAGCATTGGAAAAATATCTGAAATGGATTAGAATTGTAGTTCAACTGTTAGAGCCCTTGTCTAGCATGAGTGAGGCCCTTGCATCCGTGCCCAGCATCGTGTAAAGTGTGGTAACTAGCACACATCTGTAAGCTGGCACTCAGGAGATGAAGGCAGAGAATTAGAAGTTCAAGGTCATCCTTTGGCTAGACAGTGAGCTTGATGCAGCCTGGGGTACAGGAGACCCCAACTTAAAAAAAAAAGGAAGGGAGGAAGGAAGGAAGGGAGGAAGGAAGGAAGGGAGGAAGGAAGAAAAATAAGTGAGCTGCTCACTGGCCAGAGCTACTTGCTTGCTGATGACCTGCTGTGCATAAGTTGTGAATCTTGGCTCCCGCTCCACTTACACACAGTGGAAACACTGGCTCCATATTGGTGCGATTAGGGTTTAGAAGGCATCTCCAGGAGGTTCCAGGTTCTTGTGACTCAGAGCAAGGAACCAGACAGAGACATGGAGATAAGCAAAAGCAGGAGTGTCTGAGAGCTAGAGCAAGGGTGTGTGTGTGTGTGTGTGTGTGTGTGTGTGTGTGTCAATAAAGTGAGGCACACAAGCTGGGACCTGAGTCATTCCTCCAGACCCCAAGGTTTTCAGAAAGCCAGGCATGGGGAAATGCATGTGTAATCCCAGTGCTGGGAGGTGGAGACAGGAGAATCAAGGGCTCACTGGTCGTCAAACACAGCTGAATCAGGAGTTCTAGGGGAAGGCGATAACTCCATTGAGAGAAAAGGGTGTGGCGTCTAAGGAATGTCACTCCACAGGATCACACATGAATGTACACACACACACACACACACACACACGTATACACAATGAGGCAGGGGCAGAGAGGAAAGACAGCATACTTCAAAGAATGGGGATGTAGGTCAGAGCAGCTCCCCATTATATAGAGTGGAGGTTTTTATGTTATAGTGCAGGCTTTTGGAGCACGTGCATGGACCTGACTTTCTCTCACAAATGCTCTCTGTTACTCGAGGTTTAACATACAGTTTCATGTACTACGTGTCCCATTAGCATCTCAAATCTCCACCTAAGGGTGTGTGTTTTAATGTTATAATGTACCACTCGTCACTTTCAGACACCCTGAAGGTCTGTGTCTGTGCCAGGGGCTCCAGAGGGGAGAAGGGTTCCAGCCATTTTTTTTTTAATGCCAATATTTATCAGGCTTTTGCCAAGGTCTGCTGGAGAGTTTTCTGCCAACTTGACCCAGGTTCAAGTCATCTGGGAGGAGAGAACCTCAACTGAGAAATGCTTCCATAGGATCAGGCTGCAGGGAAGTTTCTTAATTGGTGATTGATGGAAATCTTGCCTATTGTGGGTGATGCCATCCATCCCTGGGCTGGTGGCCCTGGGTTCTATAAGAAAGCAGGGTGACCAGGCCACAAAGAGCAAGCCAGTGAGCAGCACCCTCCATGGCCTCTGCATCGGCTCCTGCCTCCGAGTTCCTGCTCAGTTTGAGTTCCTGCCTCACTTTCCCTCAGTGGGCTGTGAGTCAGTAGGACACATAAGCCAAACAAATCCTTTCCTCCTCAAGTTGATTTTGGTGATGGTGTTTTATCACAGCAACAGTAACTCTAACTATGAAACAAGTTGTTGGGTTTTTTTCATATTCTCGTTTGGAAACCTTTATGTAAACGTGTAATGTGGGCTAGGAAGATGGCGCAGGCAGTCAAGTTCTTGCCTTGAAAGCATGAGAACTCCAATCAAACCCCACAACCCATGTAAGACATCCACACACACCAGCAGCTGCAGCAACAACAATAAGAAAACCCACGTCTCTGTGATATGTGTCTGCAGTCCCAGCACTAGGGGAGCAGAGCCAGGCAGCTCCCTGGGGCTCACTGGCCAACTAGCCTAGTCTACCTTCTAAGTTCCAGGCCTGTGGGACACCTCATCTCAGAAATCAAAAGAAAAGTGGACAGCAAAAGAAACACCACCCCGGAGGTTGTCCTTTGACCTCCACAAGCACACACACAAAGACATGCATGACATATGTAGAGAGCAGATAACTGCAATGGGCGGTGAGCACGCGTGAACACAGACGGGACGGAGCAGATGGAGAAGGCTGGCCCACCGAGGGCACTTGCTGCTCTGCAGACCTGGGTCCATTCCTATCACTTACACCAGACAGCTCACAGCTGCATGGAACTCCAGCTCTGGGGAATCGGACATCCTCTCCTGGCCTCTGTAGGTCCACGCAGGCACAGACAGACGGACGGACAGACAGACAGACAGACATTTCTTTTGGAATTCAGAACCAAACTTACTGGCAGCTGAACCCACTGTGCTTAAAAGTTCCCTAAAGTAAAGAGAGCCCGTACCAATAAGAACTTCTTCCGTGCAGTGCTCTCTTTGATGGCTCATCATGAACGTGTCTGTCTTTCTTTTATAGAGGTTTATGTCAAGCTTCTGAACAATAAGGTTATCCAGGCCAGACCAGGCATAGTCCATTTTGGAGGCTATGAGATAGAAAAAGAGCACCAACAGATTCTGGTAGGTACTGGTTAAGGGCATGGGGTCAGGGAAGCGTTTATGTTACTAATTCAGTTACAGAGCAGGGTCTGGGGAGATGGCTCAGTCGGAAAGGTGCTTGCTCTACAAGCATGAGGACCTGAGTTTGATTGCCAGCTCTTTGTCAAAAAGCTGGGTATGATGGCATGGACTTGTAAGCCCACTTTCTGGGAAGGTGGAGACAGGTAGACAATGGGACCTCCTGGCCCGCCAGACCCAATGAGTCACTGAGCTCCAGGTGAAAAGGAGAGGTCTTATTTCAAAAAATACTGGGGGTGGACAGTGGGATGTCTCTGTGTGTAAAGGCTCTTACCAACAAGCTTGTCAACCTGAGTTCAATCCATGGGACCCACATGGAAGAGGGAGAAAACAGACTCCCACAACTTGTCCTCCGACCTCTATAAGCAGTCTTTGACATTCCCCCTCCCCGCCCCCATAAGTACATAAATGTAACAAAAAATATTTAAGGTAGGGCCCTCCAGGTAGCTCAGTTGTTTAAAGCACTTGCCGCCAACCCTGACAGTCTGACTTTGCTCCCCAGAATCCCCAGGGCAGAGTGAGAATCAATCCCTAGAAGTCACCTGAGCTCCACACTCAGGCCATGACAATGCTCGCCTCCCAATAAATACGTATAATACAATTTAAAAAATAAACTGGAAAATGACTAAGGAAGACACCCAAGGTTGACCTCTGACCTCCACACACAAACATGCACAGGCATACAAGTACTTGAACACACAAACACACACACACACACACACACAAACACGCACACACAGAGAGGGCGTCACTTAGTCAGAAAGCAGTTCCTTGAAGAGAAATTAGAAAGGGCTTCAGTGTCCTTGAATGAACGAACTCCACTCTGTCAAAGGACCCCTCTCAGCATCCTTTCTAAAACTGTGACCCTCCTGTCCACTTTAGGGACCATGGTCTGGGCTTCACAGCAGCTCTGAGAAGGGGCTATCTAGATGAGAACCCCTGGTTCCAAAAGCTTAACTCACTTGTTCCAGTCCTCGGGGGATTGAATGATGGGGCAGAGACAGCATTCAAGGACTATTTTCCTCCAAACCAGCATGGTCACAACACCAGGCAAGGGGAGGTCCCTTTCCTAGGACATCCCAGGTAGGGGTCCCTTTGGCCAGCTCTGGTCAGGTGCCATGCCTATCCAGAGAAGACGTGTCTAGGTCTGGGCACTCCAGTGTACTCATTCTCTCTGGCAGAGTGACTGATTTAGGCATGACCCCTGACCAGAGCATGCCAAAGAGAGTTCTGGCTGAACCTTGTCTTTGCTGTTCTTTTTTACCGTGTGGGTTAAGATTCAGATATTAACATAAACAACACGAGCAGACTGGAGAAATGGCTTAGCAATTAAGAGTGCACACTGCTTTTGCGGAAGACCTCACTTTGGTTCCCAGAACCCATGTTGGGAAGTTCACAACCACCTATAGCTCCAGCTCCAGGGGATCAAACACATCTTGTACCGCCACTGATATCCACATGTATGTGCACAAACCCCCACAAAGACATACATGTACACACAATTAAAGAGAAAATCTTCAAGATCCGAAGTATTAACTCTGTTCTGGTAGAGGGCAGCCCCATGCCTGTTTTTTTTGTTTTTTGTTTTTTCTTATTGCTACTTCCTCATTGTCCAGCACAATGCCTGACACACAGAAGACATTCAGTGAACAGAGGAAAGACTGAGCTCACTCTCACACAAGGTTGACTTGGCAGAACATTCATTCACCGAGGACAGTGTGACGTCTAAAGCACCACATTAATTCTATCAGACATTAAAACAAACAAGAAGTAGATAAAAGCACAACATGATTTCATCCGAATAGCATTCTGGGAGATGCTGGGAAAGACAGTTTCCTGTTTCCATCAGTAAAGCTAAGCAGTAGCCCAAAGCAATTACCTTAATACTCTTATCAAAGGCATTCATAACTGTTAGAGGTGCTAGTATAATTAAGTGTGGGCTCAGCCACAGAAGAGATATCTCCATGAACCTGCTTCTCCACCCACTAAGCTCAGGGGCATTGATGAGGAGAGGACAGAAAGAATGGAAGAACCAGACAGTGGGGAAGAGATAATCTTCTGGACATGACTTGCCTTTGCACATTTGAACTCAGCAGCTATGGCTGCCTGAACAAGACCTTTGCAAGATTTAACCAATTAAAATTCCAACAAGGTTTGGGAAAAGGCCCTTGAGGTCCCAACCAGGGCTGAAGAAACTATTGGCAGCTGACAGTTGTGGGTGTTGGGGACTGAACCCTGATTCTTTCTCTGTACGTGCTGAAAGCATTCTTGACTGCTGAGTCATCTCTCTAGTCCTAACAAAGTCATTTGTGATAATCAATCGGCAATCTAGAACTTTAAATTAAATTAAATTAAAATTAACTTTAAATTAAAACTATCACATGTCTTATTTTAAGTTGTGTGCTATTGAGCATATTAAACATATTACATGTAAACACATAAACACACATCTATAACACACATGTTCTAAGAAGATGGGAAAAGCTAATTTTGCCTAATGCTATCCTCTCTCTCAATTCTCTTTCTCTCTATTCTCTGTCTCTCTGTCTCTGTCTCTGTCTCTCTTTCTCTCTCTCTATTTGTGTGTGTGTGTGTGTGTGTGTGTGTGTCAGATGTGCACATATGTGTATGTAAGTGCATGCACCCGCATGTATACAGAAGAAAGCGAGAAGAGAGCATGGGTGTATTCTGCAGTACATCCACCATCTCTTTTGAGACGGAGTCTCTTGCAGAGCCTGGAGCTTGCTGGCCCCAGGGATTCTGTGACCCCTCCCCAGCATCAGGCTTCACAGGTACAAACTGCTGATGCCCATCCAGCTTTTCCCGTGAGTTGCTGGGGATCTGAACTCGGTTCCTCGTGCTTGCCCAGGAGTCATTGGCTGAGCCATCTCCAAGCCCATATTTTGCATCTTTTGAAAAATTTAAAATAATAAGGTGTAAGCAATGAACAGATGACTATATATATAAGTCAAATTCTCACTCATCTTTCTCTCACCCAGAATATTGCCAATATTTCGGATGAAGACACACACCTTCATATTTTACCACCACAGACCAAATACTTTCAGATCAACTTTGAGAAGAAGGTATTGTCCCTGGGTCACCTCCCCTGCTGAGGAAGATGTGGGGTGGGTTATGGTTTCTGACTTAGGCCTTATAGGGCTGGAGTATGTGCAGCCTTCACCCCCCCCAGCACCCCGCCCCCCAAGTCCCACCCCCAGTGCTGCTGTTTGTCAGGTCCGGGACCTGTCCTGACACAGCCTACCTGCCTTCCAGGAGCATCGCCTCATCCCAGGCTTGTCACTCACGGTCACTATTACATTCTCTCCAGATGAGTGGCGGTACTATTATGACTGCATCCGAATTCATTGTAAGGTGAGTTTCTAGTTGTTACTTGTCGGGGGTGTGGCGGGAGGACACTTCGTATCCTGATCCTGAGGGAGGAAAAAGGACAGCTAGACACACCTGTGGGTTCTCAGTGTGGCCAGGTGGCCCCCAGCTCTACCTTCCTCCCAGCTGGAAAGATATTAAAACATGATGACATGGGCAGGACCACCTACCTGCACGGTAGGTCTCTCTCTGCTAGGTGTGCCTGACTCTCACCATATCATACCTTGAAAGGAAGAAGGAAGAGCCAAGGCACTTTCCAAGCGGTGTATGAGGCTGTAGGCTCAGGGCTGTGCCTGTGTCCCAACTAGGATAAGGTTAAGCCACAGGGACCCTAGGAAGACACTAACTACCCTGCAATTCCCAACTGCCTATGCCAAACTTCCATTTATCCTGTGATGGTAAGGCCCTGTGAAAGCTTTGTCAAATAACCTTAATGTGCTCCTATAAGTGCAGAGCTAGAAAATAAATAGTGCCCCATTCTGTAGTTATAAACACTGGCGACTGGCCCGAGACTCCAGCAGCAATGTACACAGACAGGCGTGGAATCTCCAGTCCTTGGAGAGGTGGAGCCTACTGGCCTGAGGTGCCCGGCGGTTGGACTCTCAAGAGCCTATGCCAGGTCTCTTCATTCACCCTTCAACTCCAGCCTGAGTGAGCAGTCCCCGAAGTCCCTCCACTCATCTTTTTGGTCAAAGGTGCAGTCTTTCAAAGTTCAGAAGTCTCAAAGTTAGCCTCACTCACTGGGAGGTTACAAAATTTGCAGCAGATGAGTTTCCTTTTTCTTTCAAATAATACTCTTATTGCTTATCATTTGTGTAGTAAAGTCTATCTTGAAGAGATCTTCCCTCTGGTTTTCATATTTGGTTTGAAATTTCAGCACTGAAGAGGATCTCAAGTTCAAGGCCATCCAGGGCTATCTAGACAAACTTTGTATAAAAACTAAAGTCAAGACTAGGGAGACAGTTTCATGGTTAAAGCATTGAGTTCAAGTTCCCAGAACCCATGTAAAAACCTGGGCATGAATGTGCATACCTGTATCCCTAGCACCATGCTGTGACAAAGACAGGAGGATTGCCTAGTTCTAGGTCCATTGACAGACTCTGTCTCAAGGGAATAAGACAGATAGAGCAAGGCACTCAGCAATCTCCCCTGGCCATTCACAGGCATGTATTCCAGCACACATGTGTGCAAACGCTAGACACAAACACAATAAAACTAAAAACCAAGCAAACAAATACACAAAAAACCCTGAACATTGTAACATAATATAATCCAAAGCTACGCTTGATACACGCTGAGGAGTAATGGAGGAAAAACAAGATAGCTTCACTGCCAAGAGGAAACAATAAAAACAAAGTCCCCATTTTCCATAATCAAAATATTATGTTTCTGTAGAAATACTCTGCAGAATATTTCATGTGTACAATTTATAAATACTCCACAATTAATAGTATGTGATAGTCTTGAATCTGAGCCAAGGTGTTTCAGACAGTGTTGACTGGCATTGCTTGGACTCACAGCATACTTGATGCAAGTGTACATGCCCTGTACTCAGAACCAAGGCTGCAGTGACGTCAGGAGATGAACCATGGGCAAGTATTACTAGAAACATCTCAGATTCACCAACATTTGATTTTAAGTTAATTGTTTAGTCCTTGTGCATTTGGACCTTTTACTATTACCAAATATTTTATAACCCCATAGTCAGTTCTGTGATCTCATACAGAGTCAAGAAGCTGGAGTATTGAGTGAGCCACAGAGCACATTTCCTGCCACTGGGAATGGTCACAAAGCTAATAAAGATATACCATATTGATGCAGTACTGTTTACATTTTAAGACTGTAGCCTGCTTTGACTTTTAAGGATATCCTTAAGGGAAAGTATAACTATATCCACGTTGTTGAGGATCATACAAACCTGGAGAAATCAAAGACCCTTTTTAAGGTCACATGGTTTTCCTTTATAACTCTCCCAGGCGGAAGCAGACAGAGCTGCAGGGAGGATTATTACCTTTAGCTTCTATGGATAATAGCAAACATTGTTCCAATAAGATAGATTTAAATACCTTTGTGTTTTAAGAAATATTATTTTCTAGGGGTTGAGAGTCAGTTCAGTTGGTAAAGTACTCTCCATGCAAGCATGAAGATCTGAGTTTGATCCCTAGGACATACATTTTAAAAATGCTGGCCATGTTGATATGTACTTGTGACCTCATTGCTAGGAGGAGGAGGAGGCAGACATAAGAGGATCCCTGGGTTATCTTGTCGGCTTATCTGGTAACTTCCATGAGACTTTATCTACATAATGAAAAGGTGATTGGTACCTAAACAATGATCTCCAAAGTTGTCCTTTGGCTCCTGTGTGTGTACACATGTGTGCACATGTCCACACACACACATACATTCACAAAAGAAAACCAGTATTTCTAATGTTTTACTTAAAGCACCAAGGTTTTCTAAGGAAATTCTTGAATGATTAAAAAAGTTCAAAATGATAGTTTTCCAAACACTAAATTTAACTTTCCTCCACACTAATTTCAGGGAGACGACACCTTGCTTGTTCCCATTCATGCCTACCCTGTCTTGAATAATCTGGACTTCCCCAGATTTATAAATCTTTCAGATGTCTTCCTCGGAGAGAGGTGAGTTCCCAAAATGAACCAGTAAGACACCACAGGATGTGAAAAGTTAACAAGGGGCTGGAGAGATGGTTCAGCAGTCCAGAACACTTGCTGCTCTTGCAGAGGGCCAGAGTTCGGATCCTAGCACCCACACCATGTGGCTTACAGTCACCTTAAGTTCAGCTCTAGGGGATCTTGCACCCTTTTTTCACTTCTGTAGACAGACATTAGTATATACACATAAATAATTTTTTAAATTAAGAAACATATAAGTGAAGCTGTCAAGGACCAGCCTCAGCTTGGAGAGAGATTCTGAGGAAGGGGTGTCTGGGAGCAGCAAAACAAATGGCTTGAAGTCAAATTGTGGGTTACGAGCTGATGTCAAGACAGCTTTCCAGACTGTTCTCTCTCTCTCTCTCTCTCTCTCTCTCTCTCTCTCTCTCTCTCTCTCTCTCTCTCTCTCTCTCTGTGTGTGTGTGTGTGTGTGTGTGTGTGTATGTGTGTGTGTGTTCTGCTCTCAAGACAACCTTTTCTTGCAATTCTAAAAACTCTCTCTGGATAGCTCATCTCTTGCAAACCAAAGCCCAATCTTTTATTTACATATCAATTCAGTCATCACCCCAGGTTTCCTTTTGATTATCCCATGAATAAGCATCCCATGACCCCAGTCCCTGGATTCTTAGTAAGAGACAGCAAGCACATTTTTTTTATAACATTGCAATGGAATTCAGAGATCTGCCTGTCTTTGTTAAATATAGACAATAAGTTAGCTGGGTGGAACCCCACCCTAAAATTACCATTCCTACCAGGCCTGGGCCTGGACCTAAACTCCCTCTGTCCTAGTCTGACATTGAACTCAGGAATCTGCCTGCCTTTGTAAACACAAACAATAAACTCAGCTGGGTAGGTGGGAGTTTGCCTTGCCATCACCACTCCCCAAATCTCTTTATCTCCTTCCTTAGTATCTTTCTGATAAGCTACCTCACAGTGCAGCTGCCTTTGTTCCTTTAGGTCTGCAAAGTTTCAGTTCATATTGCATCCTTACAATTTGCATAGTTGAGAAATTATACTGAGCTCATGTTTTCAGAGTTCTTTCCTACAGCCTTAAAGGCTGTCCTGAAGGTCTCAGCATTTACAGTTTGCTGAGACATAGACATACCCTTGCCTCCTAGACTCATGCTGTCTCTGATTATCATGAAGTCACTAACCTTGTCAGGGAGAACATTCCCCAATTAACCTTGGCAAGGAGAATATTTCCCAAAGGAGGAACATGAAGTAAAATATATATTTTCATACAAACAAGCCCTATGCCCACAGCAATTATTGGTACTCATGGAGGCCCCTGGCTCTGTTGGCTCTGTTCCAGGGGTGGGAACCAAGTCATACCATTCCAACCATGGCCAAGCTGGACTCAGCATGGGGCTGGGGAGATGGCTTAGTGGGCAAGAGTGATTGCTGCACAATCATTAGAACCTGAGTTCAAATCCCAAGTGTATACAAAAAAAAATAGTATGATCACATGCAGGAGTAACTCAAGTACTAGACTTGGTGGACTAAGGAGGATCACAGGGTCTTTATGGTTATCCACTTTAGCAGAAAAATGACAAGTTTGAGTGTGCTGATCAGGTTTTTCATCAACCTGATACAAACAAAAGAGAAATCTTCAGTTAAGAAAATGCCTTCATCAGATTGGCTTCTAGGTAAGCCTGTGAGGTTTATTATTATTATTATTATTATTATTATTATTATTATTATTATTATTGTTGTTGTTGTTGTTGTTGTTGTTATTGCTGTGGGATGGCCCAGTTCACTGATCAGGTGCCACCCTTGGGCAGATGGTGCTGGACTGTCTAAGAAAGCAAGCTGAAGAAGCCATGGGGTGTGAGCAGGAAGCAACACTCCTCCATGGCCTCTGTTTCAGATTCTGCCTCCAGGTTCCTGCCTTGGCTTTCCTTTGTAACATACTGCTTTAAGATGAAATAAACCCTTTCTTTCCTGAGTTGCTTTTGGTCATGGTATTTATCATAGCAGTCCAGAAGCAAATAGGACATTCAAGGCTAAGTGAGAGATCCTATGGGAAGGGAATAAGGGGGCAAATGATAGAAGAAGCCACCTGGCATCCTTGTCTGGTTTCCACACATGCATGGGAGTTCACACCTGTACACACACATGCACACATCACACAAGACATGCATACCCACATCCACACAATCACCCCCACAAGAGAAAAAACATACACTCGTGCTTTTTCTGATGAAAGTTCATCCTTCCACCTCAATTAGACAGGATTTACAGCAACAAAAGATGAAACAACATGATTCAAACAATTCAAACAAAATACTGATAAGAAAGAAAGGGGAACTCTGTAGGTATGGCTGGATCCAGAATCAGTTGGGACAGCCTGGCTATTGCGATGTCCTCTTTCTGCTACCTGCGATAGCCTTCTCGTAGGGCCTGCTCATGGTAGGCAGAATTACAGCAGCCCATTCTAGCCTGAAATAGAAGGTGGCAGAAAGGGATGAAGAATTAGGCCAAAACTCACAGCTGTGTCTATTAGACCAGCTTGGATCACATGACTTCCCTCAACCCTCACATTCTCCTCACCAGTCCTCCTTTAGAAGGGAAAGCAAGTGAGACCAGATCTCAGATCTCAGATTTTCCCCTTCCCTCTGATGAAATGGCTTATTATTCCAATTGTGGTTCAGTTTATATCTTATCCTGTATGTGTGCATGTACATCTGTGTGTGTCTGTGTATGAGTGTGTGTGTGTTGAGGGGAGGGGTGCCAGAAGATAACCTCAGACATTGTTCCTCTGATGCTGTTCACTTTTTATTTATTCATTTGAGACAGGGTCTTTCATTGGCCTGGAAACTGCCAGTAAGCCCCAAGGATCTGCCTGTCCCCACCTCCCCAGCGCTGAGATTATACACATGCTCACACCACCACTCCTGGCTTTCTATTACATAGGTTCTGGGGATCAGACTTACATCCTCATACTCGAAAGGCAGGTACTTTGCCCACCGACTCATCTCCCCAACTCTGTGTATCTCATTCTTTCAGCAGATACTAAATGCCTACCAGCAGGCATAGTGCCATCTACCCTAGAGATGTCAACAAGATGCTATTTGGCTGCTGGATGTACATACAGAGTGGCTGTGTTGGTTGTTTAATGCTTGAAATACTCAGTTCAGGTTACATGGAGAGAGCTGGTGACTAAAAGAAAAATACTGAAATCTGGGCCAGTAAGATATACCTGCTTCCAAACTAGACAACTGAGTTCCATTCCTGAAATCCACATGGTCAAAGGAGAACATCCTCTCCCACAAGTTACCTTCTGACCTGCACACACATGTCATGGCACACAGGAGGTATGCTCACTGGATAATAAAATAAATTTTAATGTAAAAAAAAAATCAAAGGTCTTTCTGCACCAGTAGGAAATGCCTACTGTTCTGAGAACTTCATCTCTCCACCCCAGGTGTCTAATCCGCCACCCCCCCACCTTCCCTCCTTTGTTATGATAAAATGCCCTAACAAAGGAGACTTAAGGGGGTGGGGGATAGGATCAGAGGGCTAGAGGCCCTCATGGTGTCATGGTGGGAAGACATGACAGGCAGGGAAGGCGTGGCCATAGGAACAGGAACCTGTCTGGCCATCCTCATCCATACACAGGAGCCAAAGAGAACTTTGTGAGGGGTGAGAGGTAAACTCCAGAAGTCCACACCCACTTACGTCCTCCTCCGGCAAGGCCCTACCTCTTAAAAGCTCCACGACCTTCCAGATCACAGCACAGAGGGGGACTAGGGGTCATTCCACATTCCAAACACAGCATCTCCCAGCACCTGACTGGCTTGTTCCTGGCCCATTCCTTCCCGTTCTCTGTTTCCCAGAATCATTCTGACAGGAATGTTATTTCTCCTTCCCTCTCCCTCTCAAACCCTTCTGTCCTTACCGTCTCTTCTCAGACAAACTGGTCTCTCTAAGGATTGCAAGCATCTAAACTGTGAGCTCACTGCCCCTTGTGAGATTAATGGCTGCTTCCCACAGGTGTGCAAAGCTGGGTATTTTATCAAAACCACTGTGCTGGGGAACAAGAAGTCCTGATTCTTAGTTCTGTCTGTCTCTGTAAGCCGCCTCCCGTTTGGGTCATAAGCGAGGCTTATGGATTGAAGGGGAAAAGATGGTCTAAGAAAGCAGTGCAATCAGCATGCCTCACATGGTGGACATCAGTCAGCAGCCCTTGAAAGAGATGTCCACCTCCTAGAGGCCTCCCCAAAGCTATTTTCCACATAATGCGTCTCATTTGTATTCAGAATGAAAAATTCAGCTAAACAGTTTACTTAATTGAGTTACTGTTTATAATGGCATAATATATTTTTAAAAATCTCTTAAAAGATAAACACGCTATTTTTCTCCTCCAGACATCCTGGCAGCAGGCGGTACCTTCCCAAGACTTTCTGCCTTTTACAGTCTCTTTAGCAATGTTTAACCACTCAGACCCTTCTTTGCTTCTTTCAATCTAAACCATCCGCTACTAGAATGCTGTATTTGAATAGGCATTTCCTGAAAATGTTCCGAGTGAATCCTGGTCACCTTAATGGTCCAGTGTATCATTTGGATGGTTCTTTATTCGGTGTTCATTCAGTCAGTCCTTCAGTCACTTCTCGAATGCTTCATGTCTTAGGTACCATCTCAGCCCATTTTTGTTGCTATAATAAAATACCAGTGAGTTATAAAGAACAGTTTATATCACCTCTTAGTTCAGGAGGCTGATGAGACCATGGTGCCAACCTCCCTCAGCTTCCAGGTAGAGCCTAAAGGAGGTAATAGAGACAGGACTCAGGGGCCTCTGTCAGTTATGTCACTACCGTGACAGCAAAGGGAGAAACGGAAGGTTTACTTTGACTCACAGTCGGAGGGTACACTCCATCATGGTGGGGAAAACTGCTGACATGTGACCTCAGCCAGGAAACACAAAAAGAGGAAGGCTGGCGCTCAGCTCGCTTTTCTTTGTATTGAGTCCAGGACCCCCGAGCCTTGGAATGGTGCTGCCCACATCCAGGGCGGGTCTTTCCTCCTCAGTTAACCCCAACTAGAAACTCTCACAGATAAGCCCTGAGACTTGTCCTCCTACTTAGGAGTCTAGATCCTGCCAGGTTGGCAGTCAGCATTGACCACCATCACTGTGCCCCTTACAAATCTGTGTGCCCTCCTCCACTGTAAATCCACTGGACATCATAAACAGAGACTGAATCTGAAGAGAAAGAGAGTGAAGATTCTCGAGCTAGGCCTTCATGAAGACAATGTCTTTCTTCTCTTTTTTTAATATGGATTTTTGGGATCAAAGTAAGGTCCTCAAACTTTGGGAGGCAAGCACTTTACCAACTGAGCCATCTTCCCAGCGCTGTATATGTGTTCTCTTAAAATGTCTCAGTAAGACAGCCATTTTGTCTACCGAAGATGACCCACCCTGCGTTATGAAGAAGTGAAAAGGCATTGGGAGGACCTAAACCACCAGACAGCAGGGTTCTGGCTTTGTTCTGTTGCTGTAACAAATACTCTGATCAAAATCACCTTAAATGGGGGGAAGGTTTATATTGGCTTGGGACTCCAGGGTCATAATCCATCACTGGAAGAAGTCAAGGCAAGAACTTGAAGACAGGGATGTTTGATGTTTCATGCAACATTACCTCCAAATAAGGAACTCACCGCATAGCCAAGAAGTACAGCAGGAACCATGGAGGATGCTGGGTGCTGGCTGGCTCAAAGGCTGGCTTCTAGTTAGCTAGCTTTCTAATATGGTTCAGGACCATCTGCCTAGGGGTGGTGCCACCTACAGTGGCCTGGGTCCTCCTATACCTACAAACAATTAAAACAGCCCTCCCACCCCAGACATGCCAGTAGGCTGACTTGATCCAGACAGTTTCTCTGCTGAAGCCTGTCCTCTTGCATGACTTTAGGCTGTGTCAAGCTGACAGCCACAGCCAATCAGGACAGGGGACTCAAAGGACTCTGTTTTCCCCTTGGCACATAAAAGAATTTGGACAAAATTGTCAAAAGTTGGGGATTTGTGTTGAAGTAACTCATGCAGCTTTCTTTCTAAGGGGAGCTTTCTTATTGTGGGGTAGTTCTGGAGAGGAACAACTGTGAGCTGACCAAAGTCTCTCTGAAGCCTGGACAGCATCTCCATCCATCTTCCTCTAGGTTACACAGTGGGCTTGTTCACATTTATCATCAACATTTTTTGGTGTCTTGTTCTGGCTGTTGTGAAGTTTTCCTTACTGAGATAAAATGCTATGAGCATACTTGCCAGATAGCCATAAACAACTTTGGTGGCTTAAGATCTGTTAAAACGCACCCTGACATTCTCTGTAAATAAGAAAGTTGCATTCCTGTGTCTGTCCAACATCCCCAAGTCAAACAGTGTCGCTGGGTGCAAAGGTCTCGCAGTTCTGTATTCCTCCGTGGGCTCACTTTATAATTTACAACCAGATACACTCAACTGTGCTGGCTTGTTAAATATGGCAGTCAAGGGTTTGGGTGAGCAGCTCAGTGAGAAAGAGTTTGCTGAACAAACATGAAGACCTGAGTTTGGACATCAGCATCCAAGGAGAAAGCCATGTGTGCACCTGTGTGCCTGGCACTAGGAGACTGAAGATTGGACGATTCCAGGAGCATATTGGCAGCCAGTGAGCCAAATCTGTGAGTCCCAGACTCAGTAAGAGACTGTCTCAGAAAAAAGGTGAAGAGTGGCAGAGGAAGGCACCAATGTTAGACCTCTGGGCTCCATCCACATGTGTGTACACAGGAACACATATGTGCACTTCCCACACAATAACATCAGATAGTCCCTTGATATCTCTGAGAGTATTGTCACCCCAATGCAATCTCATCCTGTGTATCAAGATAAAGGACACGCTTGTATTAGATATAGAAAATGTGTACCATTCCACTCTCCTGGCTCTGGAAAGGTTCCAGTTGAGTCGTCTTTCTCTGCAGTTCGCAACACTTTTTCTGGCTGGATGTGATGGCATACACCTGGAATCCCAGCACTCGGTGGATAGAGGCAGGAAGAGGAAAACTTAAGCTCATCCTTAGCTACATAGTGAATTGAAGGCTAGCCTGGGCTACACCAGATGCTGTCTCAAAACCAAAACATGTATCTTTCTGGTGCCACATAGCTAGCAGAAGCCACTGGCAATATTCTCCTATCATTCCCTCTTCTTTGCACCCAGCAAACACTGACAACCAACCAGCTAGTGAGTTATGGCTACCTTGCGATGGTTCGTCTTGCCAGCCTGATAGGGCTTAGAATCATTGTTGAAACAGAACTCTGGGCCTGTCTGTGAGGGAGTTCCTAGATTAGATTAATTGAGGAATACACACACAGAAGGTGGGCAGCACCTTCCCATGGGCTGGGGTCCTGGACAGAACACAAAGTAGAAGGTGAGCTGAGCCCCAGATCCATTGATTCGTCTTGATGTTGGCTGTGATATGATCGGACGCCTCAAGCCTTGTACCTCCATGCCTTCCCTGACATGAAGGTCGGTATCCTCGAACCAAGAGCCAAAATGCTCTTGTCACAACAATGAGTCATTGAACCTCATGGCTTACTTTAGGTGTGGGAATGGCCAATGTCAGAATGTGTTGTCCAGCCCCTGGCTTTTAAAACCTCTGGGTTGTATGGGAATGTGTATTCTCCAACAAGCGCTGACAGGGAAGATCAATGACACAGACAGCAGCCAAGCCCAGCTTGCTCTTTGCCGACTCTGAGCCCTTCTGGGAGGCTCAGAGAACCAACTGCAGGAGGTCACAGCAAACTCATCAGTAGAAGGCTGCAAATCCATCTCCATGACGAGCTTCAGAGGCCAATTGTCAAGAGAAAAATTATTCTTCCCCATACTAAGGACTCTGTTTATGCACCCCAGACTCAAGGTAGAACTGAAGAAGCATTAGTATTTTATTAAAGTGTTCTCATGTTGGTAAAGTTAACAGCACATTCAAGAGACTTAAGAAAAGAGACAATTTTTAATATACAATTCTGCAGAAAGACACCAGCATACATAGAGAGAGGGCAGAAATGGCCAGCACACTGATTTGGTACAACACAGTGGTTTTCTTATATACAGTGGACAGGAACAATTTGTTTCTTACACCAAGGATGACTTTACCTTCGGGAAGCACTTCTTTATTTCAGCTTCTACCTGCATCTCTGGGGCAGCAGTTCGCTTCCATCTCACAATCAGTATTTGGATGAAAGAAATGATCATGGCAGAAGAGATGGCTCACTTGTAAACTGCTCGCCTCGCAGGTAGGAAGACCTGGGTTCAATCTCTAGAAGCCACAGAAAAGCTGGACTTGGGTTTTGGTGGTCCCCAGATGCTGTATTTGTTTGGGAAAGACTAGGAGGCATGGCCTTGTTGGAGGTGTGTCACTAGGAGTGGGCTTTGAAGAAAGCTGTTACCATTCCCAGCATGCCC
>BTHU01000013.1:75332273-75437273 GCA_036184795.1 Tokudaia tokunoshimensis
TGTGATCTTTCTGCCTCCATCTCCAGAGTACTTGGATTATAGGAATGCACTGCTACACCTAGTTTATGTGGTACTTGGGATGGATCCCAGGTTTGTGCATCATGGATAAGCAGTCTGCCAACTAAGCTACATCCCAGCTTCATATAGTTCTCTTTAAAGGCCATTTACTTGCTGGAAAAAGGCAGCTTATGGGGAGACCAGAGGACAACCTCAGCTGTCATCTCCAGGTGCCATTTACCTTTTATTTTAATTTTAAGGCATATATCATACTATTGCTATTGCTCAGTTTTTGTTTTTAAGACCAAAATATAATCATATAATCCCTCTCCCTGCTATTCCTTCCAACTCCTCCCACCCCCGACTCCCTTTCAATTCACGGCCTGTTACTCTTTAGTTATTTTTGTTCCATATATGCAAATAAATATATAAATGCAACCTGATGACTCCACTCAGTCTATATTTTAGGGTTGACCACCTGAGATTGGATAACCATTCGGGGGCTCATCTCTGGGGCAGACTAGTTCTCTCTCAGCAGTCTTTGCCTGTAGCTCTCCATCTAGGGATGGGGCTATGTGTGAACTTTTCCCATCCACATGGCTTGTCAACTGTGTTGTCATTGTGAGAGTCTTTTCCTTCTTCCCCTTCCCCTTCTTCTTTCCTCCTCCTCCTTCCTCCTAACATGATTCTTTTTATTTCATATGTAAACATCTTGCCAGCATGTAAGTGTGTGCCCCACATGCACACCTTGGCATTATAGATGATTGTGAGCCACCATATGAGTTCTGGAATAGCATCCAGGGCCTCTACCAGAGCAATCAGTGCTCTTACACAGGGCACCTCTGCAGCTCAACAGCAGGTGTCTTTGTTTTTGTTTTATACGTAGAATGAGTACATTGTAAACGCATCATTAGAAGTCTAACACAGCATAATACAGTAAATACATGAACTGGTAGCAGCCATTCGTTGTCAATAGGGGTTTTGTGCATCATGTATAACTGGATCGGCTCTGCTTTCACAGCTGGGAGTGCGGTAGGTTTGTATGCCACCCTCAGCACCCACACGAGTAACGCCTTGTGTGACAGTGTTATGAGGGCTATGATGTCACTAAGCAATGGGAGTTTCTCAGCTCCATCCTAATCTTATGAGACCATTGTCACATCTGGGGCCTGTCATTGGCTGAACTGTCCTTAGGTGGAGCAGGCCTGTGATCTTTCGGGAACAGATCTGCCAGCTTCCATTTGCATCTTATCAGCAGGTTCATAACTGCTGATCTCATATGAAATCACATCTAAGTTGTCAGGTACTGTAAATTTGATGGGTGTGATGGGTGTGCTTGAAATGTCTCACTGGCTTTTCCTGTCATGGTTTAGCATTCATATATAACACATCATCATTTTCTCTCTCTCTCTCTCTCTCTCTCTCTCTCTCCCTCCCTCCCTCCCTCTCTGTCTCCTCATGTGTGTGCATGTGTACATGTGTGTACTTGTGCATGTGTAAGTCAGAGGGTGAGGTCAGGTCTCTTGTTGAAGCCAGAGCTTATTGGTTAGCTAGGCTGGCCAGCCAGCAGGCTCTGGCGATCCACCTGTCTCTGCTCATCACTGGGGCTACAGATTGTATGACCACACCCACCTTTAACATGGGTGCCAGGAATCTGAACTCAGGTCCTCACGTGTGTGTGTATGGCTGACACTTTACCTACTGAACTGTCTCCCTAGGCCTATATGTGTGCCTGCAGGCTGCAGGTGTGCATGTGTGCATGGGTGCACATGAATGTGTGCTGTGCATGCATATGTGTGGAGACTTGAGGACAATCTTGGATGCTATTCTTCATGTGCTGTTCGCCTTGAGAGGATCTCTCAATGACCTGGAACTCACTGGTTAGACTGGCTGGCTATGAACCCCCAAGATCCTTCAGTCTCTGCTTTCCTAGTTCTGGGATTATAGGTGTGGACCACCATGCCTAGCTTTCTGCACCCCTCCCCGGGGATTCTGGGAATTAAACTCACATCCTCATTTTTGTTCAACAAGCATTTGACCATCATCTCAGCCTATCTTTCTGTGATTTCTAGAAATTTCCATGTTGTTCTTTTTTTTTTTTAAAGATTTATTACTATATATAACTACACTGTAGCTGTCTTGAGAAACACCAGAAGAGAGCGTCAGATCTCATTACAGATGGTTGTGAGCCACCATGTGGTTGCTGGGATTTGAACTCAGGACCATCGGAAGAGCAGTCAGTGTTCTTAACCGCTGAGCCATCTCTCTAGCCCCCATGTCATTCTTTATTACATCAATCATCTCCCTACACCGGGGTGGTGCAGCAAAGGTGGGATAAATAACTGATAATTTCTCTTTTAAAATAAACTTTTAAAAGTTTTCAGAGGAGCACTAATTCCCTAAAATATCTCTAGGGACAATAAATATGTTTTTTTTAAATTATGGTTATAAAATTTTAAAATTCTATGTAGTTGTGTATGAAGTATGTGTATATGAGTGTGGGGCCACCGAAGCCGGCCTCTCCTGAGGCTGGAGTTACAGACTTGTGAGTTACTCAGCCTAGGAGCTGGGAACGGTCTTGGCTCCTCTGTAGATCACAAGCTCCCAGCCACCAAGTCATCTCTGTAGCCCCTCATGTTGAATGACAGTCCACCCAAGGACTTAATTTTGATTCCATTTGCAAAAACTTATTTCCAAATGTGACCACATTCCGAAGTGGGGATTAAAAGGTCTCTGAATCTTTTTAGGGGACATAGTTCACCGACAACAAGGAGATGCTGCTTTCTTTAGGGGCAGTTAGGAAGGACTGTGGCTGAACAAAAACACTTGGAGACTCACTTTGTGGCCTTGCCCGGCACATGGCACCTCATAGCTTATCTGTGGTGGCTCTGGATGACACTGACAGTTGCTTCTGAGGGTGGTTGTGGAAAGCAAACGAGTTCACACGAGTGAGTCCTGGGTCTGTGACTGATAGTCATAAGTGTTGCTGTGGGTGTTACATGGGTAGCACCTTGCCATCGTCATCTGATAACAGCCTGAGGATAGCTGAGATGTGATGGGGTGTTAGCTTGAAGCCCGTGGTGAATAATGTGGGCTCCAACTCCAGAGTCTGCTTCTTCTTTATGGAGACTTCCTACCTAGGGAAGAGGGAATGGAGGGTGCTGGGGGGATGACTTGGTTACTTCGAGACTTCTGCATGGGTTGGTGTGGTGGCCCAGTGAGTAGAGACACATTCCACCAAGCCTGGGGACCCAGAGTTTGTGGACCTGAATGGTAGAAGGAAGGAATTGACTCCCAAAAGTTGTTCTCTGACTTCTATACATGTGCATGAGACAGTTTGTGTGCATGTGTGTGTGCTGACACATGTACACGCATACACACAAACACACACACACACACTCACACTCTTCTGTGTGCCAGACACTGAGAGCAGAACTTGCACACTACCCCTTCATGTTCATTGCTGTTTAGGGATCACTGGATCTCCATTTCCCTAGTGGGGAAGCTGTGATTGGGCCGGCTGGGAAACAGTCTCCCAGTTTCTGGACACAGACTTGGTTCTCTTTGCTCTTTGCCCCTTCTCTTCCCCAGTTCCTGAAGAGAGCAGAGGGCTCTCGTCCTCCCACCTCTGTCTCCCGTGGCTCAAGCTGGTAAACTGAGTGGCCCTGGTCGACAGCACTTCACTGTGCTCTGATGCTAAGCCTCCAAGATAAGTGTGGACATGCAAAGTGACCACGATGACAGATGGCACTTATCAAGCCCTGGGTACCTGACACCCTTCTCAGTCCTTTCTTTACATCTACTTATTGTACTGTCCCTAAGAACCTAAATGATGTATTTAATAATTAATTTTGTCTTTAACTTTTTGTATTGAAATAATTTCAAGTCTTAAGGTTTGGCAAAATCAATCTAAAGAATTGTTTATATGTACATACACACATGTATGTAAAGGCCAGAAGTTGATGAAGTGTGTGTGTGTGTGTGTGTGTGTGTGTGTGTGTGTGTACATGTACACATGTGTGTAAAGGCCAGAGGTGATGCTGGGTGTCTTCCTTGACTACTTTCCACCTTCTACATGGAGACAGTGTCTCTCATTTAATCCTAGAACTCAGACCTTTGGCTGGTCTAGCTAGTCAGCCTTCTGTGGGGATCCCACGCCTGTACCTCCCACGTGCTGGGTCATAGGAGGCCACCACACAGGCCCAGCTTTTTTTTTCTAAGCTTTTTTATTTACATTCCAAATCATTTCCCCTTTCCCATTTCCTCCCTCCCCAAAAGTCCCATAAGCTCCCTTCCCTCCCTCTTTTCCCCATTCAACCCCCTCTCACTTCTCTGTCCTGGCATTCCCCTACATCCAGTCTTTCCAGGACCAGGGGTCTCTCCTTCCATCTTCTTGGAAATCTATTGATATGCGAATTGTGTCTTGGGTATTCTGAGATTCTGGGTTAATATCCCCTTATCAGTGACTGCATACCATGTGTGTTCTTTTGTGATTGGGTTACCTCACTAAGGATGATATTTTCCAGTTCTGACCATTTGCCTAGGAATTTCGTGAATTCATTGTTTTTAATTGCAGAATAGTACTCCATTGTGTAAATATACCACATCTTTTGAATCCATTCCTCCGTTGAGGGACATCTGGGTTCTTTCCAGCTTCTGGATATTATAAATAAGGCTGCTATGAACATAGTGGAGCATGTGTCCTTATTGCATGCAGGGGAAGCCTCTGGGTATATGCCCAGGAGTGGTACAGCCGGATCCTCCGGGAGTGTCATGCCCAGTTTTCTGAGGAACCGCCAGACTGCTTTCCAGAGTGGTTGTACCAGCTTGCAATTCCACCAGCAGTGGAGGAGTGTTCCTCTTTCTCCACATCCTCGCCAACAACTGCTGTCTCCTGTGTTTTTGATCTTAGCCATTCTGACTGGTGTGAGATGGAATCTCAGGTTGTTTTGATTTGCATTTCCCTAATGACTAAGGATGTTGAACATCTCTTTAGGTGCTTCTCAGCCATTAGATATTCTTCAGGTGAGAACTCTTTGTTTAGCTCTGTACCCCATTTTTAATAGGGTTGCTTGGCTCTCTGGAGTCTAACTTCTTGAGTTCTTTGTATATATTGGATATTAGCCCTCTGTTGGATGTAGGGTTGGTAAAGATCTTTTCCCAGTTTCTTGGCTGCTGCTTTGTCCTTTGACAGTGTCCTTTGCCTTACAGAAACTTTATAATTTTATGAGGTTCCATTTCTCAATTCTTGATCTTAGAGCATAAGCTATTGGAGTTCTGTTCAGGAAATTCTCCCCTGTGCCCATATGTTCAAGGTTCTTTCCTAGTTTCCTTTCTATTAGTTTCAGTGTGTCTGGTTTTATGTGGAGGTCCTTGATCCACTTGGAATTGAGCTTCTTCATAGAGTTAGAAAGAGCAATTCAAAAATTCATCTGGAATAACAAAAAACCCAGGATAGCTAAAACTATTCTCAAGAGTAAAAGAACTTCTGGGGAAATCAGTATCCTGGACCTCAAACTGTACTACAAAGCAATAGTGTTAAAAACTGCATTGTACTGGTACAGTGACAGGCATGTAGATCAATGAAACAGAATTGAAGACCCAGAAATGAATCCACACTCCTATGGTTACTTGATCTTTGACAAAGGAGCTAAAATCATCTAGTGGAAAAAAGATAACCTTTTCAATAAATGGTGCTGGTTCAACTGGAGGTCAACATGTAGAAGAATGCAAATTGACCCATTCTTATCTCCTTGCGCTAAGGCCCAGCTTTTAAGTGAGTTCTAGGAATCTGAACTCCAGTCCTCGCACTTGTGTGGCAAGCCTGTGGCTTTGCCCTCTGAGTCATTTCCCCAGATCCCCACCCAGCTTCTTCTGATGAACATCTTACACATCCATGGCTCAGTCATTAAAACAGAGAGGACACTGACCTCAGCACAATGTCATCGGCTGATCCACAGCCGGATTTAGCAAGTTTTCCTGCTCACACCTTTATCTGTCCCAGGATCCAATGCAAGGACTCCTCCACACCCCTAGTGCTCAGTGATCCTGCTTGCTGGAGCATTCTAGAATACGCCACCCCGAACTTGCTCGTCTTCCTCTACCTGGAAAGGTGTGAAGACGTTTCCTAGAAATGTCTCTCCATGTGAGGCTGTCTTGCATTGCCTCTTGTATTAATTCAGAATAGATGTTTTTGATGAGAAGGCTGCAGAAGGGACCAGCAAGATGGCTCAGTGGCTAAAGATGCTTGTTACCAAGTTGGACAATCTGAGAGCCATTCCTTGGATCCACATAGTGGAAGGAGAGAAGCTATCCTCTGAGCTCCACAAGTGAGCTGAGGTACAGGTGTCTAGCCACATATGCTCACACACAGATGAAATAAATGTACAAAATAATTTTAAAGAAAGCCAAGAAGGGAGGCTTGCCCTGATCCTATAAGGAGGAACTTGAGGTCACTTTTACGCCATTATCAGGGCAAGTGGACCACAGCAGTCAAGAGTAAGAGACCTGGTTAAAATGTAGCCAAGAGCTACCATACCCACTCTCCAGGAAAAGGGATGTACAGGTGTGTATTTAATCATTATGTACCCAGGGGAATAGTGAGTAAGTCCCAACCCTGGAGTTATCAGTGAGAGGACAGAAAGTCATAGATGGGGCAGCCAGGATGCAGCCCTGCATAGGACACCAAGGAGGACTCAGGTGTTGTGTGCATTTTCCCAGGGAAACATGAACGAATACCTATTCACCTCTGATAGGGCACTGACGACAGACCAAAGAAACGTTTCCTCCCGAGTTGAGCTTAGTGAGTCAGCGAGCTCACTGTATTTACTTACAGGGGCACGTGCGACTCGAAGACAGCTGTGCCACAGAACAACCCACCCAGCGGTAATAGCCATAAAAGCTGCACCCCTGACTTCTTCACAACTAGCAGGAGCTCTGTTTTATTTATTTATTTGTGTCTGTCTGTCTTTGTTTTCATTTTTGCTATTTCTTTCTGCTCTATAGTCCTAGGAGGGGTCTCAAAGCTTTCAAGTTTCATGAGCTTCCAGAGATTGCACATTTTCTTTATATCCAGAGTCTTGTGTGTTTGCTTAGTTTTCTGAGTCTTAAGTGTCTTCTTCCTCCCTCCTCAGGGGAGAAGTGGGTGGGAGGACTCTGATGGACATAGGGGTTGCTATTTGACTTAGAGGCAGTAGCCACATGCCATACTAAGGCAGGTATTGGCCCTGTGGTGCATCTGGTCCAGGTAGGCAGGCCAGCAGAGCTTTGGAGTGGGGCTGAGTCAGATGACCCAAAGACTCAATCTCTCTTGGGCTGTACAGCTAAGGCTGATGAGAGGGTGCGTGTGCATGCTCAGGTCTTGCTCTGGGGTGACAGTGTGAAGAGCTAGGACCTTGGTAAAAACCAGGTACCTATAATTATGCCCTCTCTACTGGGCACTGTTCACAAAGTAATAAAGCAAGACTGGGATACAGATCTAGGCTTGCCAGGGTCGTAGCTCTCCTTTAAAACCCACTAACCCAGGCTATCATGGAAAGGGGCGGGGCAGTGCAGAGGATGGCAGTCTGTATTAGGCTAATAAATGTGTGTGTGTGTGTGTGTGAACAAGCACGTGCTTCTGCCTCCTTGGTGCAGGAACTACAAGCATGTGTCACCATGCCTGGCTTCTCTGAGGAAGCAAACTCAGAGTCTCTTGCTTGCAGTGTAAACCCAAGTCATCTCCCAGATACATGTTTTTGATGTCGTTTTCCCATGAACCTTCATTCCTACCACTCTGCCTTCCTCTGTCTATCTTGGAGCTCTGCGTCCTATGCCTGCTCTCCTGCTCAGCCAGCACTGTCTCCCTGCCTCCTCCCGTGATCCCCACTTCTCCCTATTGCTTCCCTGGGGCTTGACATAGAGAACAGTGGATACTGGCTCCGTCCCTGCTTCCTGCCTTCCCCTGTGTAGGCCCTGCACAGCCTGGACTAGAGACACATCCATTGGACCCCAGGCAAAAGGTCCATCCATGGGGCTATTCACAAGCTCTCTCCTCCAGGATCCTTCCCTTAAGCTGTAGGTATCCAGGTGCTGGCCCTACAGAGGGATAGGGAAGATTCATTTCTGACTGGCAATGCCTGGTTGTCAAGGGCAGGGCCTGTAATATGAGACCCATTTTCTGGATGAACAAGCACCTCTTTCTGCTTGCCTGACTCTTCTGGTTGCCAGGGTCAACAAGGTGCCATTTTTGGCTGCAGACTGGGCCCCAGGGTTTGCTGTTCCTGAAATTTCCTCTGCGAGTATCCCATACCAAGTTTTGTTCTGAATCCCATGAGAATGAGTTTCATTTTAAACCTTTTTATAGGTTTTCTCACAGCTGTATACATGTAGCTCCTCTTCTCATTTCTATGACAAAGTATCTGATTGACTGTCAGCGTAAGGAAGCACGTAGTGGGGAGACTGAGCTGGCTGTCAGCATGAGGAAGCACATAGTGGGGAGGCTGAGCTGGCCGTCACACTGAGAGAGAGGTGATGCTGGTGGTCGTCTGTCCTTTCTGTGCAGTCCAGGATTCCAGCCCACAGGATGGTGCTACCCACGTTTAGAACTGGGCTGCCTTCCTAAATTAACTTAATCTAAATCCTTGCAAGCTCAAAATCAGTACTGATTAATATCCTGCTTATCTCCAAGCTACCCACTGGGAGAGAATATAAAACCTCACAAGGACAAACACTTCTAAGGTTTCACATGTCTTGAACACTTTTAACTTGGGAATCAAACTGGCTCATAACTTCCCTCTGTGTCTTCACTACCTGCTTGACTGCCACTCTCCCTGGTATCCTAGACTCCGTTACCCTCATCCTTTGGGATTGATCTTGTAAGACTTTCTCACTGTTAGGACTTACAGAGGGTTCCCAGACCCCAATCCATTACTTAAGTCTGCGTCCTGCCTCACTCTGTGCTGCGGAGGATGTGTTGGCTTCATGCTCCTGACTCAGGGTCCTGACAGGAAGGTGACAGGAACTCATGTAAACTAACAGAGCACCTCTGGGTGTGTCTGTCCCTGTCATCCTTGCCTTGGCTTGGAGGAGAACCCCACAAGCTGCTCGGGTAGCTGAAGAAGCACCTCCACGTTCTGTGCATGGTGTAACCGCAAGGACACTGTCGCGTTGAGTCTGTCTGTGATTCTGCGTTCCCGAGCTCATCCCCGGTCCCTCCTTTGCTTGTCTGTCTTGCTTCCTCCTCATGCCTTTGTGCACTGACCAGTTCCCACTTCACTTTCCTTCTGTAGGCCTGTGCCCTGCAGCCCTACCCAGGTGTACATGGCTCAGTCCTGGCAGCCAAGGACTCAGACTCTACTGGTTCCCTGGGCAGCTGTGGTCCTACTGATGTCCTTTGCCATAGGTAGGACAGTGATGATTGTCTGGTCACAGAACTCACCATCTTCTCATACCTTCTCACACTCTTCTCCCCCGCCTCTGTGTAACTCTGTCCTCCATATAATCCCCACCTGTGACCATGGGTAGACAATGCTGCTTTACAAGCCCAAGGGTAGACCTCAGGCTATGGAACCACAGATTAGAGAGGGCTTCGGGACACAGACTAGCCTCTGCTCAGAACGGCAGGTGTTTGCCCAAGGTCACAGAGCCTCCATGAATTTGGCATATGATCAATGGAAGTCACACATCACTTAGTGACAAGGATACACTCGGAAAAGGCATCAAAGGACTTTGCTATTGTGCAAACATCAGAGGGTACTGAAACAAACCTAGGCAGTAGCAGCCCACCACACACCCAGGCCACACAGCACAGACCTTTGATTTTGTTTCCCATAACCCATTTGTTCCGTGTTTAAAAGAAAAAAAAAAAAACAAAAAACAAAAAAAACCCAACCCTCAGCTGCCTCCAGATCAGTCCTTACAGACTCTCCACTTGCTAACATGCAGTGATGACAGATTCCAACTTTGTGTGTATATGTGTTGGACCGTGAAAGGCAGTCTGTGTTCTGGTTGAGCGAGGCTTACTCTGGAGACCCAGTAGAAATTTCTACAAGGGACTGAACAGTGAGCTACGTTCCTAGACACTAGGCTCCTGACACCACGAAACCCTCAACTCCATAATTCTGTGGCTATCAGTCATGTAGGCCCACTCCCCAAGCCCCTAGTACACTGGCTAGACTTCACCCTCACAGCCCCCTGGCAGTAGCTAGGTATGCCCCTCCTCAGGTTACCTGGCAACAGCCAGATAGACTGGCCCACTATAAAAGGGGATGCTTGGCCCCTCCTCTCTTATTCTCTCATCCTCTTACTCTCCTGTCTCTCTCTAGTCTCTTGCCCCCTCTTTCCCCATTCCCTTCCCCCTTTCTCCACATGGCCATGGCCAGCTTCTATTTCTCTATCTTCCCCCTCTCACTCTACTCTTCTACAATAAAGCTTTAAAACCATAGATTGTCTCCCAGCATTTCCAGCCGCCAGACCAGACCAAGGACTTGCCCATGCAGGAACCTCCCAGCATGCATGCCCCCAACCCCTGCCCATTTTCCCTTTGGCCCCAAGGCTGACCAAGCTGCCCCATGGCCTCCCCTCTTCTGTGGTATCCAGCTGCATCCTGCGATGCCTGAGCACTAGAACCTGTCATCCCTGGCCCCCATGAGGTCTAGGTGCCCTTAAACTGTGCACTTTCCTCTCCCCTGGGTCAGTGTCCAGTGACCTCACACAGCCTGATGTCCCACCGTGGGACTTGGTCTTTCCCTCACTCCCCTTTTCCCCACGCTGCATGCCCTACGAACCACCACAGCACCCTGCATATATGTAGTGGGTATAAGTGTGTGTGTGTGTGTGTGTGTGTGTGTGTGTGTGCAGGCACACATGTGTACATGTGAAGAGGCCAGAGACTGATATCAGGTGTCTTACCCAGTCACTTTCCAACTTGCCTTTTGAGCAAGTCTCTCAATGTGCCTGGAGCTTGCGGATTTGGCTAAGGGGGCTGCCCAACAAGCTCTAAGTATCTCCCATCTCTCCAGTTCTTGGATTCCAGATGACTTTCACCATGCCTGCTGGCTTTTTAAATGGGTAACAGGGATCTGAACTCTGGTCTTCATGCTTGCATGAGACAAGTGTGTTACTGACTGAGCCTTCTCCTCAGCCCTGAAGACTTTTCTGTCGACAGACTTTTTGCTCTGGGTATGATTGATCATCACATACCGAGACATGTGCTTTGGTCCTTGGTCATCAGTCATTACCAGGTTCACTATATCTGACTCAGACCCCATTTGGATTTCCACTAGTGTTATTGCCTTCTATAGAGTTTAAATGTCCTCTAAAGTCTCATGTATTTCAAATGCTTGGTCCCCAATTAGTTGCTTTGTTTGGGGAGGTTTACATGGCACAGATTTGCTGGAGGAAGTCCCTGGGGGTGGGTTTTGAGATTAGAAACCTCGTTCCACATTCCGTTCCTCTCTGCTTCAGGTTTGCAGGCTTCTTAATAGTGTTTGATCCTGCTGGTATACCTGCTGCCTGCCCCATGCTTCCCTGACATGAAGGACTCTCACCCCTCTGGAACCATAAGCCCAAATAAATTCTTCCTTTTATAAGTTGCCTTTGACATTCATGGAGTTTTATCATAGCAGCAGAAAAAAAACTAAAGCACCTTCCACGGCACAAATCATTTAATCATTTGTCTCTCTGTTCTTTTTCTTGTTTGTTTCTTGAGGCAGGCTCTCATGTATCCCAGGTTGCAGTCTAGTTCTGCAGTCAAGCATGACCTTGAACTTTTGATCCCCCTGACTGCATGTTTTCAGAAGTGGGATTACAGGCATGTGTTACCATGCCAAGATTTATGTGATTCTGGGGTAGAACCCAGGGTCTCACGTATGCTGGGCAATCGACTGAGCTATGTCCCCTGTCCCAGTCCCTTGTTCTTGTTCTTCAAGGAAGTATCTATGGTGGAACAGGATAAGCCTAGATGGTGATCAATAACCAGCGCCAACTTCCCACCTTTTTAGTCCTTTGTCACTTTTAACTTCCTTCCTATATTGTCACTTGATGTGGCTTCTTTCTGAACACAGTGACAACAGTCTGTGTTATGCTCAGGGTCTGAGATGAACGAAATCATGGAAAAAATGGTACAACGAAGAGGCATGGTAAACGTGAGATATAGGAGGCTGCTGTCAGCCAGTCACAAAAGTTGTACCTCACCGAGGGATGCAAACTGATAATATTGTGTGACGACGCTCTATGAGTTCAAGGGTTACATGAGGCACTTTATGTGAAGTCCTCAGAAAAATGTCAGTCACAGTAGGTTCTCAATAAGTGCTAGCCATTGCTGTGTTTATCATGACTATTTTCTCTAGGTTGGAAAACACAAAACTATCATTTTGGAGCTCAGAAATGGTCTGAAACTTCATGTTTCTACACTATGTTTTTTATCTCATTAGAATTGGTTTGCTGTGTTTATTAAATGAATGTATTTCAAAGGGAATGGTATGGTTCCTATAATATATTGAAAACTGGATAGCTGTTGTGTGACCCTTCCTGAGGAAGGATGAGCATCCCAATAGGGTGCTGATGACAGATCAAAGTAATACCACCAAAGTCCAACTTAGTGACTGGATGGCTTCCTGGGCTTACTTACAGGAAGGAGTATGGGTGAGGAGTTACTTACAGGATTCACCTACAGCAAGGATGATTCAAAGGCAGCTGCATCACCAAAAGCAAACTCAGCATGAATAATGACTCACAAAAGCTGAAACCAGGAAGCTCTCTGTATCATTTGCACACAGTTTGACAGGCAGGGGATTCTCTACTCCTTAGCTGCTACTTACTGCTCATTTAACCTTGGCGAAGGAGGAACCTGAGAAGTCTGATAGGTTTCAGGAACTTCCTAAGCCTTGGAAGTTGTTTGCTTCTTGAGTCTCAACCAGCCTCCTTTTAGAAACTTTCTAATTCTTAATGAGCTTCCCTCCAGGATGGACTGTTTGAACCTAGGAGAAACAGCTACATGACTGTAGACTTCCCATATTTGACAGCTGTAGCTATTACAATCACCTCAGGGTCAAACTTGCTTGTCTCAGTAAGTACACAATGCCAGGCTGCCCCATTTCAGATTCACAGATTTAGAAGAGTATTGAAAGCATGATATCTCCACTTCTTCCTTTAAATAATAAAAACATTCTTTTAAAAGACTCTTTAAAATTATGCATGGAGATGGGAGTATAGTTTGGTTGGTAGAATGCTTGCCTATCATTTACAAAGCCCTGAATTCCACCTCTAGCACACCATACACCTGGCATAGTGGTACATACCAATATCCTTGTACTTGGGAGGTGGAGGCAGCAGTATCAGATCATCCTCATCAAAACATCTAGGCCAGCCTGGACCAAAGCAACTTTTTTTTTTAAAGGAAATTATAACTGGACAGCTGAAGGGAATAGTCTATCAGTCTGTCAAAGTCTCTGGAACCTTCTACTTCCTGGAATTGTTCTGGGGGAAATGCTGATTTTGAGAGATACTCAGAAATGTCACTTTGGAATGTAGCTGTAACACCTCATGCAAACTTAAGGTTTTGGGTTCCCAGCTCCAGCCCAGATCCACCCTAGAGGATCCCTCTTCTACAGAGCAAGGCAAAGCCATCCATTCTAATCTTATGGCACTTTGGGGATAGAAAACACCACTCAGAGGAAGGAGGTTTATCCAGGATGACTTAGCATGTGGGGTAGGGACTCTGTAAGTCTGGGTCTTTAACCCTCACCTGTTTTCATCCTCTTCTATCAGCAGCCTTTGCAAGTCTCCTTACGTCTTCTGCACCCATCCCTCCCCAGGCAGGCCCAGGGGCACTGAGGGCTTCCTGTGAGGATACCACAGACATTCCTGCCATCCCAACAGGCATTGCTCTTGGTGCTCCATTTTCTCCCCCTATGAGAACAGTATCTGGCTTTCATCTATATTAATGCCTGCCATTAAAAACTATACCCTGAACAATCAAACAGGAAGCAGATGCTCATCCCATTTTATCTATGTATTTGTGTATCTATGTATCTATTTCTGTCTGTCTGTCTGTCTGTCTGTCTCTATCTATCTATCTATCTATCTATCTATCTATCTATCTATCTATCTATCTTTATTTAGGTCAACCACAGTTAAACTTATTACTCCAGTGGTTTCCATATCCAGTGTCCCAAGCATGACTGCAGGCCTCCTGCCTTCCAGGAGGCACCCACCCGGCCTACCCCTCTGGGGAACTCCATTCAGGCCTTGGATCTCATAAACTTCTGAAGGCCTTTATATAGACTTTTGGATACCTGGCATTTCCCTCTGAAAATGATTAAGAGCTGTTTGCCGCCCACCCCACAGCCTACCAGGCCATTCCCTGAGGAGGGTGACGCTGTTGCCTTGGATTTCCAAAATGAATAGAATCGGCATCAAGTGTTAGCACAGAGTGGCCCCAGCAACCTTTACAGTAGCCCTGTGGGAAGAGTCTCAAGGCGTGTTCTGATAACCGGGCACCGTGCAGTGTGTGGCAATACCAGGTCACCCACCTACAGCCTGTCCAGTCATCTGGCGCTGGGATGCCTTGCTTCAGGCCTTTGTGCTTGGGGGTCTCAGCACTACTTGCCAGGGCAACCATGCTTATTGAAGGGGTACCCAGCCAGGAAATGCCAGTGGTTGAACACACACTGGGAGAAGAAACGCAGGATCAGCTCAGCTTATTTTAAAGAGGAAAAATGTTGAGGCCCAGAGATCTTATGGAGGTCACTCAAGGTCACACAGCTAATAAATGGTACAGGCAAGCTCAGAACCCACTTGTTCCTGTCTCCAATACTGTGCTCCCATTTCCAGTAGCACTATCTGCTCTCTGGTACTAGGCGGGTGGACAGGGCAGAGTGGGGATCTGCTTGCAGAGGAAAAACTGAGGCTTCTAGAGAGAAGGTGTGTTCCCGAGGACACGGAGCACTAGAACTGAGGCTTAGCTGGTGCCCAGCCCTGGGTCCCAGACTTCGGGCTCCTGACCTTCAGCCCTGCCCGGGTTACTCTGCTCTCACACCAACCCTTTCAACAGCCACAGGGTGGAATCTCCATTAACTCCTCCCTGACCTGGACTGGAATCTGGCTTTCCTGCTCCCCCCAGACCCCTGCATCCTCGTCTGGAAAACCTGTGCGGCTTGTTGCTCCCATTTGGAGGAACTTGCAGGAAGTCCGTGCCCTGTAAGATGCCCTCAGCTCTCTACCTTCTTGCCTCGACCCTGAGCATGCCAGCTTTCCCGTAGCTCTGCAAATAGGAAGCACAATCTATCTGTGCTGGAGACTTTGTGCCTCTGTCCTCTAATGCTGTACTCTGATGTCTGCCTTGCTCTGAATGCAGGTGCACCTCTGACTGTGTCCTCTGCATTTTTTTTTTGAGACAAAGTCTTATGTATCTCAGACTAGACTCAAATTTAATATGCAATCAAGGATGGACTTGAACTTAGATTCTCCTGCCTCCACTTCCTCTAGCGTTACACCACACCTCCTAGCTTATGTAGCGCTAGGGGGCAAACCCAGGGCGTTGCGTGTGCGAAAGAGACACTCCACTGACTAAGCGATATCCCCAGTCTTCTCTGCAGTTTGGGCTCCAAGGAGCAGTGCCTTGGTTCTTGTTAATGCATAGCACCTTGTTAATCACAGCACCTACCACGTGGTCAGTCATAGACTCCAGTGTCTACTGACTGCTCTGGCCTGGCACAATGCTGCCGCTCAGAACCGGCGACATCATTCTTTCTTCACCTGAGGCTCCCAAAACAGGACAAATGGGAGGCGCATCCCCTTGAGTGCCCGAGATTGGCCCTGGAGTGTCCTACATTGTTCCTGGAAATTAGCAGCCACAGATACAGGAGAAGCACTCTACCCCATGAGCGAGGGCACTGGCGGGAGAAAAGAAAAAAGATAGGCAAGATTCCTAGGGGGCCCAGCTCTGGGGCCTTTCTGCTGCCTACAACACACACTCCATTTAGTTTTCATAGTGGAGGGAGATGTGGAGTCTTTTGAGCATCGATTCCCTTGTGGGCCAGGCTAAGTGTCAGACAATGAAGGGAGGAACAGCTCACAGAGAGTCTTGGCCCCGCTGTCAGTCTCACCCAGATTAACAACTTCATCAGAGCCTTTGTTGATATTGACATTTGGTTGCTAGGTAACGTGTTTACTGCCCAGTGAATAGGACTTGAAGGCCAAGGAGGGCACAGTCAACAGATTGGCAAATAGAGCAAACGTGCCATGACTTGATATGCCCATAGTGGTACCCAGGCATAGTTTAGGGACCAGGCCCCTGCAGGGATCTCTGAGGAGTCATAGTGGCCTCATGTCAAGGTGGGGGAGAGACCAGGTAAAGATACTGGCCTCTTGGCAGGAGTATTTGGGTTCAACAGTACTATAATGTAGGGGCCCCCACAACACTCAGACTCCAAAGAGGACTGACTGACTGCACCCTCAACACACTAACCTGTACTATTCTCAGGGGCATGGAGTTCATGGCACCCTCCCTGACAACATCACTGAGGTATTTAAAGGAAAGGAAAGGAAAGAGTTCGGTTCGTGTTAGCTGTGTGTGGGCACTACTATCCCAGGTCAGTCCCCAGGAGGTGGGATTCCATGTTGATTCCCTCTTGACAATTATAAGAGACGAGTTCTGGAGGTGTGTCTAGTCTCTCTCTCTCTCTCACACACACACACACACACACACACACAGGAATATCATGATGTTATAACTAAATTGACAGTTGTATGTTGGGCTGCTTTTATTGTTCACTTCAGGTGCATCCGCCCTATGGGGTCTTGCTATTGGATTTTTGTTTTTGTTGTTGTTTGGGTTTTTGTTTTGTTTGTTCATTTTTGAGACAGTGTCCCCCATGGGCCTGAGACTTGTCAATCTTGCTTGACTAGCTGTTCAGCAACTTCTAGGGATCTGTCGATCTCTGCCTCGGAGGGTCTAGGATTACAAGCAGGTGCACTATGCCTGGTCTTACTTTTGCTTGTTTATTTGGATGATTGGAATTAGACTTAGCTCCGTACACTTGCTAGGCTAGTGCTTTGCCGCTGTGTGACCTCTCAGACCTATAGACATGTCCTAGGGAACTGAATTCAGACCCTCACATAACTGCTTTACCATCTGAGCCGTCTCTGTGGCGCTATGTACTTTATAGACACCACCCAAAGAGATTTGTGATGAGTAGGTAAGAAGCCCTGCTCGTTAGACCTCTTTAGGGCACTCCGTCAGGACTGGGCTGGGGGGGGGTGCTCCCAGCTTTGGTTTGCGTCTGTCTAACTCACAAACTGGCTAGTTCAGTGAATAAGAGGCAACCACCTGGAGGGCTTTCTGCTTGAAACACATAACCTAATTTTAGCTCTCTGAGATATTGCCTTCCTCCCTGCTGAAGCAGCCGACCCACACTTCTGAGCCTTCACAACCTGCTAGACCGACCATCCGGAGCAACCCTCTGTAACAGTCCTAAACTCTGTTCTCTGGGACAAACCCCTCCAGCATGCTCAGAAGCTAAGTGTTCCTAGTAACTGACATTTACGTGCGACAAAGGAGGTAGCCTATAAGGCCGGAAGGTTTCCTTGTTCCCCATGTAAAGATAACTAGACTGACTCTATTAATGGAAAGGTCACTTTAATAGCAATTCTTGAACCAAGCAAACAGACGTCATTGCCCAGGGACAGGAAAGCTGTTTGTCCCTAAACTGAACAGGAACAAGATATGTTCCTGGTGTGATTCAGGGAGCACCGAGCACGCACACCTCCGCTCCTTAGTGCTCAGCAGTGGCAGACATTATTAATCAATAGCAGCCCTCTTTCCTACTGGATGTGACCCCCTCCTCTCTTTATTTTAAATCTAAAGTGAAAGCTTTACCACCAGAGCTGGTCTTCACTGGACCCATCTTCGCACTGAGTCAATTGGTATTTGAGATTCCCTAACTTTTTCCGTGCTGAGGGTCTGAGCCTATTGCTCTCCTTCCCATTACAATGGTCTCCTGTGTCTTTTTCCAGCCTTGGTTAGGTCTCGGTGCTGTATCCGTTCTTCCGAGACATTCCTTTCTCCACCTCACATGGCACACTTTTGTGTTGAAGCTGAGAAATATTTGCTTTCTTTTAGGTGGCTTATGAGCTTAGTTTTAATATTTACACCTATGGTCTGTTTTTTTTCTAATGTTTCTATTCAATACAGGGAATTGTTCACATGTCTGGGGTAAAAGATATTTTGAAGTCGGATACATTGTTCACTGCTGACTGGGTAATCATGGTAGTTAGCACATCCATCCGCTTAAGCATTTGTCATTCTTTGAGAACTTTTAAAACTAGAATCCTTTACTTAGTTGATGATCTGATACATGTGAACAATGTGTCTTGATATACATACTCCCCCCCCATGTCCCTCCTCTCCCTTCTGTCTCCTCCCATCTCCCCCCTTTAACTCACTGAGTCCATTGCACTCTGCCTGCTGGAACGTTGGCTGCTCTTGTTGACTTGATCTTGTATAGGTCTTGTGCAGGTTACCACAGCTGCAGTGAGTTCACGAGTTCCGCAGCCATGTCATGTCCAGAAGACAACAACTGCAACAAGAACTTCCAAGAAGCTCTCTTGTTCCTTTCCAGGAATCTATTGTACTATCGTTAACTCCAGACTTTCTACCACTAGTCTGTGACCCATTAGCCCTTGTTTTGGCATAAGGTATGTTGTGTTTGAGCATGAAATCTCTGTTTCCCACAGGACCATGTTTTCGAACGCTTGGCCCCAGTTGCGGCTGGTATTTTGGGAGGTTGTGGAAGATGAAGTAGGACACTGGGGGTGGGTCTAGAGATTTGTAAACACAGACCCTTTGTTGTCTGTCTGGTCTCTGTTTCATGTTCTGATAAGATGTGAAGAAATGAGGCCTCCTCAATAACCCTGCTACCATAAAACCATGTGCTACCACGTCTTTCCCGTTATAATGAACCACATCATCTCAACCCATGAGTCAAACCAAACATTTCCTCCCCAAGTTGCTTTTTGTCATGTCACAGCGATGAGAAATTAATAGAGAACACTGGGACCAGGAGTGGGGAGGTCTTGTGACAGGCTAACTTTCATCATCAGCTTGATTGGATCCCTGGGACTTTAGTGACATATACCTATGGGTGTGTCTGTGAAGGAAAATCTGCCCTCAATGTGGGTGCCACTCTTCCATGAACTGATGTCCCACACTGAGTAAAAATGGGGAAATGAGAAAGGGAACCGAGTGTCAGCATTCCCCTCTTCCTGCTTCCCTTGAGCAGCTGGTTCATCCACGCGCCTGCGCCGTGATGAATGCTCGGACTGCGGTGGAAAAGCAAACCCTTCCTCCCCTCACTCGTTTTTGTCCAGTATTTTGTCACAGCAATTAAAAAAATAAGCAACATAAAATATATGTAAAGGTGCAGACTCATTTCTTTGTACAGAGATGTTAAATTGCTCTAACACAATTTGTTGAAAAAAAAAGACTCATTGAATTTCTTCCTTCTGCCTTAGTTAGGGTTTCCATTGCTGTGAACAGACACCATGACAAAGACAACTCTTTTTTTTTTATTTTCTAAGTTTTTTTTATTTACATTCCAAATGATTTCCCCTTTCCCGTTTCCTCCCTCCCCGAAAGTCCCATAAGCCCCCTTCCCTCCCTCTGTTCCCCGTTCAACACCCCCTCCTCGCTTCTCTGTCCTGGCGTTCCCCTACATCCAGTCTTTCCAGGACCAGGGGTCTCTCCTTCCATCTTCTTGGAAATCTATTGATATGTGAATTGTGTTAATATCCCCTAATCAGTGACTGCATACCATGTGTGTTCTTTTGTGATTGGGTTACCTCACTAAGGATGATATTTTCCAGTTCTGACCATTTGCCTAGAAATTTCGTGAATTTATTGTTTTTAATTGCAGAGTAGTATTCCATTGTGTAGATATACCACATCTTCTGAATCCATTCCTCCGTTGAGGGACATCTGGGTTCTTTCCAGCTTCTGGCTATTATAAATAAGGCTGCTATGAACATAGTGGAGCATGTGTCCTTATTGCATGCAGGTAAAGCCTCTGGGTATATGCCCAGGAGTGGTATAGCCGGATCCTCCGGGAGTGTCATGCCCAGTTTTCTGAGGAACCGCCAGACTGCTTTCCAGAGTGGTTGTACCAGCTTGCAATCCCACCAGCAGTGGAGGAGTGTTCTTTCTCCACATCTTCGGAAGGCAACTCTTATAAAGGACAACATTTAATTGGGGCTGCCTTACATTTCAGAGGTTCAGCTGATTGTCATCATGGTGGGAAGCCTGTCAGCGCACAGGCAGACATGGTGCTGGAGAAGGGGCTGTCAGTTCTACATCTTGATCAGAAGGCATCCAGGAAAGGGCTGGCTTCTGTAGGCAGTCAGGAGGAGGCTATCTTCCGCACTGGGTGGAGCTTGAGCACTGGGAGCCCTCAGAGCCCGCCTACACAGTGACACACTTCCTCCAACAAGGCCACACCTCCTAATAGTGCTGCTTCCCATGGGCCAAGCACATTCAGATGACCACATCTACCAAGCATCCATCTTCAGGTTATCCTGCACTCATTACTTTTCTCACTGCTGTGATGACATATATAACAGAATTCGCTTGAAGGACTTATTCCAGCTCATGTCCGAGAGGTTATAATCCCTCATATCAGGTAAGCATGGTAAAGTTTGTGGTGATTGATAATTGTGGCTAAGACTCTTTACATTTGGGGGGCCAGGAAGCTGAGAGAAGTTTAGATCAGAAGTGGACAAGGCTAAATATAATTCATTTCCTTTCTGTCAGCCCAACCCCACCTCCAAATAGTTTCTCCACCTCTGGAGACCAGGTGCTCATAGGGGACACTTCCTAGTCAAACCCTAACAAATTGTAACCCTTCCTATTGGTTTCTGAGTTTTTGCTGAAACACCACACACACATACATGCACGCGCGCACACACACACACACACACACACACACACACACACACACACACACCACACACCCAGGAGAGGCAGGTTCTCATTGTTCCTCTATTCCTTTACTACAAGTGTCATCTCCCCACACCATATGTGTGCTGTGTGTGTGTTGTACAAGTGTAAATATGAGTGTATGTGCATATAGCTTTGTTTGAGCATGTTTGTGGAGGCCAGAGAACATTCTTTAGGACACAGTCCATCTTTTTGAGGCAAGGCCTCCCACTGGCCTGAATTCACTGAGTAGCCAGGCTGCAGGCAGACAGTTCCAGGAATGCACCTGTTTCTACCTTATGAGGATTACACGTGTGCACCGTTATGTTCAGCTTTTTATTTTTAATGTGGGTTCTGGAGATCGAATTTAAGACTTTCTGTTTGCAGGGCAAGTGCTTTGCCCACTAAGCTGCCTTTCCAGTTCTCTCAGCTCATCTGTTCCTTCTTAACTCCTGTATGTTTTCTGTGTAAAACACACACACACACACACACACACACACACACACACACACACACACACAAAAGAAAAAACACAAAAACAAACCAAAAACCTGACAGGGCTTTGTGTTGACTCTAGAGATGACTAGGAAGAAAACCAATATCTTAAAAGAACTTAATCAACTCTTTACATTCAAAAAAATTATTTTATGTGTTCAGGTGTTTTGCCTGCATGTGTGTTTGTGTCATGTGCATGCAATTCCTGAGGAGGACAGAAGAGGGCATCAGACCTCCTGAAACAGGATTTACAGCCGGTTGTAAGCCACTGTGTAGGCGCTGGGAACTGAGCCTGGATAAGAAGCCAGTGTTCTTAACCACTGAGCTGTCTCTCCAGACACTCAACTCATTATTTCTGGTCCTTGTCCCCAAGTCCTTTGAAAAGGTGGATTACCCTAGCTTGGTTCGTGTGCTGGGATTCACTCCCAGTCTGTAGCGTGACTGGAAGGTTGTGGGACCTTTATGAGGAGGGACCTTGCAGGAGTTGGGTCACCGAGTGCAGCCCCTGAAAGGCTACTGGGAAGTGGTGTCTCCTTTGTCCGTTAGCTTCCCCACGCCCTGAGATGGATGTTCAGCTGGCTCTGCCATGTGTTCCCACCACCCAGGTTCCCACCACGGGCCTTGCCACAGGCCTGAAACAACAGGATCAAATTACCATGGGCTGAAGCCTCTGAAAGAGCAAGCCAAAATAAAGCATTCTTCCTTATAAGCTGCCTGTCATACTGTGTGGGTCGAGTGCTCGAAAGGACAGAACCAGCGGGCTCCATATCCATTACAAAGAGCTGGTCGATCCTGCATGGACATCTGTATACTGGAGAAGCCGAGGCCCTGGCAGCTGAGAGTCCACCAAGCTCCGAACCTCAGCAGTCCTGATGTGATGCCGAAGGTCTGAGGGCTTTCCAGGGGTCCACTGGTATTCCACCTACACTGGAAGACAGAGAGGCTGAGGTCTGTTGTCAGTGAAGGACGCAGGCAGCCGCAGGAGTCATGATGATGACTGGATGAATGCACACACCAGCAAGACGCAAAGGCAGGCAAGCATCCTTTGAGCTTCTCTCTATCTGGGATGCTGTCCGGAAGTGCCACCTACTCTTTGGGAGGGTCTTCTCCCCTCAGTTAATTCTTCCTGGAAGTGTCCCCAAAGACCCACCCTTGTCCCTTAGTCGATTCCAGAACCAATTAAGTTCACGGTCAAGATTAGCCATTATACGCATCAATATAAAATGTGTCTTGTTCAACTGAGCCATGGTGAAGTAGGGGAAAGATTAACTGGGCACGTCCACAGCGGGCATTCAGCCACAGTGAAGTACGGAAAAGATTAACTGGGCACGTCCACTGTGGGCGTTTGGCTATAGGTATGGCTGTGAGTGGTTGACATTACATAATCCTGGTGTCTGAAATCCCACCCTTGAGCCTACTTTGGGGTAGGCTGCGAAGACTGCTTAAAATACCACTGCCAAGGGAGAAGAGTCGTCCAGGAAATCCTTTCTTGGCCTTTCGCAACCGTGCCGATGCCATGCCTGCGAGCGGCCTTGGCAGGATTCGCAGGGGAGAGCAGATGTTGTTGGGGGTGGGAGCTTGAGCTTCGTGCTTTACAGCTCTGGACTTGGCTCCTAGCTCTGCTTCTACCAGTTGTGTGACCTCAGGCAAAGCCACTTAGTCTCTCTGAGCCCTGTTTCCTTAGCTATGTGTGAGCCATAAGGCTGTTTGCAGAAATAAATATATCGTGATCCTAAAAAAAAATATGTACGGTTACAGGAAGCAGGAAATATTGCAGTTATAACGGTAATTACTATTGTCTTGGTGCTCAGTAGATAAGAGGAGCCAGCACTGGGGAGATGGCCCAATCTGTAAAGATCTTGCCGTGAAATCGTGAGAACCTGAGTTCAGAACCCCAGCATCCACTTAAAAGCCAGGCGTGAGGAATGGTAACATGTATCTATAATCATAGCACTGGAGAAGCAGAGAAATCCATATCCCTGGAGTCCTCTGGCCATCCAGTCTCAACCAGTCAGTGAGCTCCAGGTTCAGTGAGAGACCCTGCCTCTAGATAGATAGATGGATAGATAGATAGATAGATAGATAGATAGACAGACAGACAGACAGACAGCAGCTGAGAAGACACTTGGCAATGACCTCTGGCCTCCATATGCATATGCACACACATGCACAAGTATCTTAATCACACATATGAGACAGGAGCTTAAGGCTGATGGGCCCAGACTAGACCTGCAATACTGAGGTGTGATGTTGCATTAACTTCTTTTCTCATTACTGTGACAGAATGCCTTATAAAAGCCACAGAAGAGGGGAAGGCTTCACTTTGGCTCCATGTGAGGAAATAGTCTGTAACGGTGGGAAGGCACGGCCACAGGAGATTGATGCGGCTGCTCACACAGCATCCACAGTCAGGAAGTGAAGCGAGATGGACGCTGGGGCTCAGCTCACTCTCTCCTTCATGCAGTTCAGGGCTCTCAACCAAGGGATGGCTGCCTATGACAGGGTGAATCTTCCACCTCAACCTAGAAACCTGATGGCAGACAGGCCTAGGGTCTCGTAGATGGTTCTAGATCCTGTCAAGTGGACAGTATTAACCATCATAGAAAGCCTCAGAGCAATGGGAGAAGCCTGGGAGAGTTGATGGACTTAGTTCAAGGGAATTACAGAGATGGGAGGGGCCGGGTGCTTCTCTTGACCTCTTGGGCGTTTTCTCAGTGCTCCTCTACAGAGCATCTACTGGGTCTGTCCTGGAATCCCGCTGTGCTGGAGTGTAGGCATGATCTGTGGTGCTCTCATAGGAGGATGCTTCAGGGCCAAAGAGGAAGGAGCCAGGCTATGTCCCTGGGAACAGTTGAACAGGAACCATGGAGGGAGGATGTATTGCTGTAGTTACAAAGGTGCCCAATCCACCCTGGTGACAAGGTGGAGAGACCTTCCAGGCAGAAGGTCTGGGATCCTGTGTAAATGCAGGCAGTCTTGAGATCAGCTGTTGGTATGTAAACTTCAGTGCACGGTGAACAGAAGGCTTTCTGCGCGGGCTGCAGAGAGGAATCCAGATACCAGAGGAGGTGCCTGATTCCCTATAAGAGAGAAAGTTACCAATGATACCTTCATTGTAAGGCTTTAATTTCGTGTGTGTGTGTGTGTGTGTGTGTGTGTGTGTGTGTGTGTGTGTGTGTGTGCCCATGTATATTGTAAAGGCAAGAAGAGTATGTCCTGTTTGCCCTAGCATTTTCTACGTTATTCACTTGAGTCAGGGTCCCATGGTAAACCTGGAACTCACAGGGTTTTTGTGTGTTAGCTTGCTTGCTTGCTTGTTTGCTTGTTTTGATTTTTGCTTCATTTAAGTTTTGACAAGTCTGCCTATCAGCAAGCACTGGCCAACCTCCTACCTCGGCACCCCCAACTACAGTGCAGGGGTTCCAAGCACATGTAACCACACCCAGGTTCTGCATGGGTACTAGGAATCAAAACTCCTGGGTTCATGTTTGCACACAGCAAGTGCTCTTATCCACTGAGCCGTCTCCCCCAGTCTTCATTATAGAGATTAGCAGGGGTCTACATGGACACCCAAATTCACTTGGTCTGGAAAGGGAGGCTGGAGGGGATAGCCTAGCAGAGAAATAGAAGATTCTGGAGGCCAGATGCTCAGATCTCCAGCCCAGCACCTTCACGATGCTGGATCCTGGACCAGTTCCCCCTCTGGAGTAAAAGAATGCCATGGATCTATCCTCACAGCCTTCCCTGTTAGATGATACCACAGCCTCCTTTGAGGGTCTTACATCACTTTGTTGTAGACCTAGGCAGTGGTGTCTGGGAAGCTCTTAGGATACTTTCAGCAGGAAGGCTCCTGATGACCCCACCCACCCCTGGCATGACAGGAATGACCAAGAGTGAGGCCCGGTAGCATCCAGGCTTCCCTGAACTACTCCATTAACATTCCCTCCAGGAAGCCTTGCCAGACAGGGAGAAGGCAGGCAGCAGGTGGAGCACTGAGAGGCCGAGTAAGCTGCTTAAGGTCACCCAGCAAAGCAGCAGCAAGCTGGACCCGGCCCCAAACCTCCAGATGTCCAGTCTGATGCCCTGCCCACTGGACCATGAGTCCTTTAATGAGGCCACCTCCGCAGGGCTGCAGGCTGGCCCACCGCCCGGGGCCGGTGACTTGCCAGGCATCCCAATCAGCCACACTGCAGAGGCCCTGCCCTCAGCGCCAGGCACAGAGACCAGGCATGAGCTTGCCTGCCAAGCCTGGTGCTTCTGCAAAGTGGCCTGTTGGTCTGAGCATGCCCAGCCCTCTGTGTGCTCTTTCAGGGCTTAGAGATGTTGCAGGCTGCATTACGCATAGGCTCCTTCTGGTGGCTGGCCTTGATACCCAGCCCCTTGGAGTCACCCCAGCCTCCCTGAACTAGGAACCCTATGCTCATAGGCTGCAGCGCCTATGGCCACCACTCTCATCCTAAAGACCATCACTTGGGGGTTGTGAGGGACCCTGGACTCAGAACTTTGTATTCACAATGGGTCTGGGTGAAACAGGAATGCTGACAAAGGTAAGACTCAAATGGGGTTCTCTGGCTCCTTGGCTAACCTTCCTGCCTTCCTTTCAAGGTCTCAAATTTATCCCCATTCTAGTGGCTTTGGTAAAACTACCCTCTACTGATTGGCCAGGATCTGTGGACACTAACAGAGCTCCGGAAGACCCTATGTGTTAGGCAAGAGACCTCTTCTGGGCTTCAGGCATGACGCTTAGGGCAAAGACAGAGCCAACCTGAGCAGGCAGAAGGGTTCAGAGCCTCACCCTGGAGCCACCAGGTGGGGCGCTTTGTGGAGTGAGAGACTGCCACCAACTGCTAGGATGGAGGAAAGAACAGCCTGTTGGCCCATGCCAGCTTGCCACCCCACCCAGCTTTTCGGGTGTTAGGTTGCAGGTTGTGTGTAGGAATTGGAGTTAGACACATGGCAAGAAGTCCCTGGAGGCTCCTTTCTCCAATGTCCCAGGCTCCTGGGGACAACTATGGAGGTAGAGCCTGGGGCTGGGACTTGGAGACAGCAGAAGCATGGCCTGCTACCTCCACCTGCCACCTGCCACCTGCCCCTGGTAGCTGACAGTCGGGTCCAGAGAAGAGAACTTCGGGTGCCATCCTCCCATCCCAAGACTTGACCTCCCCCTCCCCTTCTCATTTCTCTCTTGGTCTCATTCCCTGTCCTCCCACCCCCATAGCCCAGCACACACCTCAAAGAGCCTCAATTTATTGATTCATGTAACTCCTCCCCCACCCTAGCACACTCTTCCAGGGCTCTCCCAGGATTGTCCCCTCAAGTCAACCTTTTGGGGGCTGGAAGTGGGTGTGGTCACCCAAAGGAGGAGTGAGGGAGAGGAGCATACTAAATAGCACCCACCCACCACAACCACAACTTCCCTCGCAACACCCCACATTGTGCTCCGAAAGCTGGAGACACACAACGAGCTAGCATCTGTGTAGAATAATAAAACCGGGTGTGGACGTGTCGTTCTCACAGGACATTTGGCTGAGCCCGGGCAACGCGAAAGCATGCATAGTTAACACTCACGACTGTGTGAAGCCCATTGTCGCGGGCACCGGCTCTGCGAGGGACCCAGGGCCCGGGGCTTGGCAAGGGCCCGAGACATTTCTTGGAATGGTTTCTTGTTCATCACTGACACTCGTAATGAGAAATTTATACACCATCCTAGGCGGATAAATTAATTTCGAACACTTTAGACTTGGGAAGACAATAGTTCCTGGCAGGACTCTTTATCACCCGTTTTATTAAAACACACACACACACACACACACACACACACGAAGAAGAAAAAAAAAAGACAGAAAAGGGGAAAAGAAACAAGGAAAGGAGGGGGAGATCCCTCAGGACATTCCAAACAAAACCCCATGTGCCTGCCTGGCTCTAGAGTTTGTGGTGCATGGGGAAGAACCTTCACGGGCCCCAGGAGTGCTGAGGGTCCGGGGGATCACTAGGAGGCTTCATTAAAGGGTATGCAGCTCCTCAAGGCTGTCCCCTCACCCCAGGGGGAGCACAGCTTCCGCTCACGCCTGGCTCCATTTGAGGTTGGCATTCTGGCCAAGGAGTGGGGTTTCCCAGGCTGCGTTTGTGAAAGGTAATTAAATTGTGATAATGTTTCCATTCAGACCCAAGGCTTGGGTGAAGCCCTGAGATTCATCAGACAGACATGCTCCTGCTGCCCACCGAAGACATAGGCCAGCTTTGTAAGAGTACTGGCCAGGACCCCTGGGTACCCTGAGCTTAGCAGAGAACCAGGCATGGGTCTGCAGGGATGGCATAGGAGATATTAGCACCATGTGGCCCTGCTTCTCAGGAACGCTCAGCTTGTAGTGCCTTGCTGGCAGTCCAGTGGTTAGTGTAGAGGTGCCCGAGAGATGGTTGTCTGCAGGTAGACATGACCTGGGTTCTGTCTTCTATGATACTGAGAGGGAGAAGAAGATGACAGGTGAGTTCCTCAGCTCAGGGAGGGCGTGCTGTCTTGGCAGAACCCTGTGGTTAGGCGATGAGTCTCCACCATTCAGAAAACATCCAGCAGGCAGTGAGGTGACTGAGCAGCTGATGGAGTTTGATAAATGTATCTGATTATCTGAGTTCGATCCTCAGGGTCCACAAGGCGAGGAACAGACACCTGCAAGCTATGGCCACACAACACACACACACACACACACACACACACACACACACACACACCCCTAATTAAAATGTAATAAAAATGTAAATGAAGCTCATCCAAGCTACAACTTTTAACTGTGGCAGCCCCAACTCTTCTCGGAGCCCAGCCTCCCCTACAACCACGTTCACCCACCAGAGCTCCCAGCCTCCGCCAGGCCGTAAAATCACATAGGAAATGTTTAATGTTTTGGAGTAAATGGAAGGCATTCAGGACACTGGAGAGACCATAGCCATATCACACTATGAAAATAAATAGGTAGCATAGCGGATTATGGATTTACACAATCTTTTATATTCTTTCTTTTTCGCATTTATGTGTTTGTGGATGAAAGTGAGTGGATGTGTGTGTGTGTGTATGTTGCAGAACCCATGTGGCAGGCATCTGCCAATCATAGCCATCTGCCAATCACAGGCATCCATTCGTCAGTTTTCTCCCTCCCTCACATATGTCCTGGGGCTCAAATCCAGACTGCCAGAGTTGATGACAAGCGCTTTAACCCACTGACCCCTCCAAGGGGCCTCTTCTTTAATTTGAGACAGGGGCTCATGTAGCCCAGGCTGGCTTTGAACTTGTCAAGGATGGCCTAGAACCTCGGTGCTGGCATAACAGGTGTACCCTCACCACATCTGGTTCGTGCCACGAGGGGAATCGAACCAGGGCTTTCTGCATGTGAGGCAAACACTGGCAGCTGAGCTCCAGCCCCAGCTCTACAAGCAATTTTTTTTTTAAGTTGTGAAATGAGAAACAGCTGCTTCCATGATGAAAGCTTGTTTTTGTGTCAGATGTGATGTTTGAACTGGCTCTGTGTGATTCCAGAACATGTTTGTTTTTTCTTTTTTTCTTTTTTATTTCGAAATAATTACAGGCTCACACACAGTTGCAAAAGCAGTACAGTGAGGTCCTTGGTAGCCATTCCCTGGCTGCCCTGGTGGTGACAGCTCTGTGGTGAATTTCCGAAAGCTGGAAATTAGTCAATTGTTTTTCTTTTTCTTTTTTTTAAAAAAAAACCAAAACTTATTTATTATTTAATTTAGAGACAGGGTCTTATGTATCTGAGCCTCAGATTCCCTTTGTAGCTGCAAATGACCTTGAACTTGTGATTCTCCAGTCTCACCTCCTAATACTAGGATTAGAGGCTTGATTTACACACAGCCAAGCATCAAACCCAAAGCCTCAGGCCTGCTGGACCAAGCGCTCCACAACTGAAGCTCTGTTCCCAGCCCAGATGGAGAGTTCTCGGTGACATCTTTAGAGCTTCCACCCTTCATATGGGAGACATGAATTTAAAGTATCTTCATGTAGGTTGACACTGGAGCTAAAGAAGCCACGGGAGGGGGGGGCGGGGGTTGTGCACAAGATGGCTCAGTAGGTAAGAGTGCTTCCTGCATAAGCCCTTGCACAAGCCTGTGCACAAACCTGACAACATGAGTTCGATCCCAGGGTCCCACAGGCTAGAGAGCGAGAACTGATTCCTGAAAGCCTCTGGCCTTTACATGCATGCACATAGACCATGTACACACACACACACACACACACACACACACACACACACACGCTAGTAATTTTAAAAGTTAACTCTTTTTAAAAAGCCTGCCAAGTACTCTTCCTTTCCTTCTTGACAAACAGGAAACTGAAATGTCTTGTTTGACAGTACAAGGCACTGTCACATCCCAATGGAAGGTGCATTTCCAAAACGACAACACAGTTCTTGTTTCCGTGGATGGAGGAGTTACCGCTCGTAGTACAGGACAGCTGTGAGGCCCTATGACTCCCTAGATTGCAGAGGAACTCCCAAGCTATGCCACTGCAGTACCTGTCTCTACTCCGGCCATCACCACCTGCCTACGCTGGGGCGGTAACCAGGACACAAACCCTCGAGCCATGCTTCCTGCAGCTGCTAGCCAGTTCTCCTGGCTTCTGGCCTTGTTCACTCTGGTGGTGCCTCCTTCAGAAAGTCGTCTGTCTCACCAAGGGTCTCTAATGCTGTGATGGTGTTTTATCAAACACCACTGCCAAAAGCAAGTCGGAAGCCAAAAGGGTTAATTTAAAAAATTTTGCAATGTGTTGTCCATCATCCAGGGAAGTCAAGGCAGGAAGTTAGGGCAGAACCAAGAGGCTGGAGTAGATTCATAGGCCACAGAGGGGTGCTGCTTACTGGCTTGCTCCCTGTGACTTACTTCCTTATAGCATTCTGTAACACAAGCATGGGGGTGGTACTTCGCGAAGTAACTGGGCCCTTTCACATCCATCTAGAAATGCCCCACAAACCAACTTGGTGTGGCATTATCTCAATTGAGGTTCCCTCTTCCCAAATGACTCCAGCTTGTATCAAGTTGACACATAAAACTAGCCATCACATCCGCCCAGATCTGTCCCCTCTTTTCTCTCAAGCTTCAGTGGTAACCTCTGACATCCCAAGGACCATGCCTTTGCTGCTACAGAAGTGTGGCATCCTGCAGGTGAGCTGTATTATCTTCTGGGCACTCCCAGATGCCCACCCATGACCTTCAGGTTCACCGTTGCTATCCATGAGGATGGCATTCTGTGATCTCCTGCGATGGTTAATCTTCAATGTCAACTGGATTGGGTTTGGAGTCAACATGGAAATACACCACATATGTCTTTGAGAGTGTTTCCAGCAAAGTTTAACAGAGGAAGGAAAAACGCTCCCTAACTGCAGGGAGCGTCATCTCATGACGTGGGGTCCTAAACTGCACAAAAAGGAAGAGCAAGCAAGCTGAACTCCACGACAGCATTCATCTCCCTCTGACCTGACTGGGTTCCGTGTGGCCAGTCCATTCACGCTCAGTTGTCCTGTCCTTTCTGCCATGATGGGCTGTCTCTCCACGCTTCAAGGCACAGTGAAACCCTCTGTAAGCTGTTTATGTCTAAGAGAAAAACTTCAATAGTGTTTATTGTTAGTGTGACAGTATATACTCACGTATGCCACAGTCAGAGAAGAACTCACTAGAGTTAGTTGTCGCTTGCCACTGTGTGGGTCCTGGAGATGGAACTCAGGCTGTCAGCTTTGGCAGGAGGTGCCTTTACCCTCTAAGCCATCTTGCTGTCCTCACGAGATACTTCAATGAGAAATGCAGTTGGTACACAGTGCTCATCTGACCTCTTTTCTTCTTTGGAGAGCTGGGCAAGGTGTCCTTCAGGTCTAGAAGTGAACAGACACTCTGCAGGCCATGTGACAGAGACATTGAAGCTCTCTGTGAAGTAGGAGCATCATGACCCCACCCTTAGAGGGTCTGGGAGGATTAAATTGGGAGTTACATGCAGAGCTTTCAGCAGTGCCTTGCAGTTAAGAAACGCGATTGCTGTGTTACCTCCTAAAGGTATCTAATTCACTTCCTTGTGAATTTTTGCATGTATTTGTGTGTGTGATTTCCTGTGCATGGGTGACAGGGGAGGTAGGAGATCGGTGTCTTTCTTAGTCCCTTGGGATTATCCTGTTTTTGCCTTTCCAGTGCTTGGAGAGGCTGTGCCTGGGTATTTACTGGGTTTGGGGTGTTGAGTTCAGGTCTAGGTGCTTGTGTGGAAGTGATTTACTGACTAATCCACCTTACCAGACCCTTTCCTGTGTAGTTTTAAATTATTGGCTTTCCCCAGCATCCTCCTGATGCCATGTTCTAGGGACACCCCCTTGATGTCCCATTCCCTTGGTATCAGCAGAGGAGGCTGTGCTGATGCACGTGTGCCAGCTGTGTCTGCTTTGGGGATGGGTAAAGGACGCTTAAAGACCAAGAAGGTACTTGCTTGGCCAATCTCTCCAGACTCGGGAGAGTTTGGGGTACACTATAGAGGTTGGTGTGAATTCCAGGGCACACTTTGTGGACCTTCAGTTCAAGTTCTCACTCAGAAACTCTCAACTGGTGACCGCAGGTGAGGTACTTGGTCTGTCTAAGGTCCGTGTTCTTTCTCCTGGGTTTTAGGCAAGGATTAGACAAAATAGTTTTTTAAAAAAGAATTTACTATTATTATTATTATTATTATATTTATTATTATTATTATTATTATTATTATTATTATTATTATTATGTGAGTGAGTGTGTATGTTTGTGTGTATTGTGTTGTATATGCATGTCTTAATTAGGATTTCCATTGCTGTGAACAGACACGGTAACCAAGGCAGTTCTTATAAAGGACAACATTTCATTGGGGCTGGCTTACAGCTTCTGAGGTTCAGTCCATTATCATCATGGCAGGAAGCCTGGGAGCATCCAGGCAGGCATGGAACTAGAGGATCTGAGAGTTCTACATCTTGATCAGAAGGCAGCTAGGAGAAGACTGTTCTTGGGCAGCTAGGATGAGGGTCTCAAAGCCCACCCCCACAGTGACATGCCTACGTCAACAAGGCCACACCTCCTAATAGTGCCACACCCTGCACTAAGCAAATTCAAGCCACCAAAATGCACATGTGTAATCTGGTGCCTGTGAAAGCCAGAGGAGGGTATCAGATTCCCTGAAGCTGGAGTTTTAGGTGGTTGTGAGCTGGTCAACGTGCATGCTGGGAACCAAACATTGATCCTCTGCAAGAACTGCAAAGGCTCTTTTGGGCTGTCTCTCTGGCTCCAAAAGTAAATTTTTAAAAAAGTTTATTATAATGGCATTTTCTTTTAGAGAGTTCGCTTGTTTATTTATCTATTTATTTTTGTTTGTTTTTGTGGTGGTTTGAATATGTTTGGTCCATAGGAATGGCACTGTTGGAGGCATGGTCTTGTTGGAGGAAGTGTGTCACTGTGGGGGTGGGCTTTGAAACCCTTCTTCTAGCTGCTTGCCAGACAGTCTCTTCTTCTGGAAGCCTTGGATTAAGATGTAGAACTCTCAGCTCCTTCTCCAGCACCATGTCTGCCTGGATGTTGCCATACTTCCTGCCTTTACGATAATGGACTGACCCTCAGAACCTGTAAGTCAGCCCCAATTAAACGTTGTCCTTTATAAAAGTTGCCTTGGTCATGGTGTCTCTTCACAGCAACAGGAACCCTAACTAAGACAGTTTTTGAGACTGATTACCAGGAACTTCTGATCTTCATGCCTCTACCTCCCACGTGATAGGATCTTAGGTGAGCACCACTAAATCTTCCTATGCAGTGCTGCAGGTGGGACCCAGGTCTTCATAGCTGCTAGGCGAGCTCTCTGCCAACTGAGCAACATGCCCAGTCCACAAAGCCCTGCAGCTTCTTCCCTGCTTAGCTGTTCCTTCTGTTATCCAGTCCATCAGCACACTCTCTGAGTCTTCCCTGAATGCATTGACTCGAATGCTCCAGGAACAGCTCCTATGATCACTCTGTGGGAGACTTCCACCAGGTTGAAATGGGTCAGCAATCATTTCTCTTTGAATATAATTACTTAACCAATTCAAAGTCCAGTGACCTGTTTTTACTCCCTCTGAGCTTCCTAACTTCCTCCACAAGCCCAGTGGAGCCTGGGGATGGTCCAGGTAGGCAAAGCCAGTGAGCCTGGCACCTCTGACAAGAGAGACTTTGGCAAACACCAGTTCAAAATTGACTTCTCTCTGTGAGCTGCTTCCTCTGACCTTGGTATCTGCTAGGTACCCAGCGAAAGAAAGAGATCATGGTCTGCTCTCAGAAGACACAGTTTCTTCCTAATTCTGTTTGTACATGTGTACAAACATGTGTGAGTGTGTGTGTGCAAGCATGTGAGTATGTGTGTGCATGTGAGAGAATGTGAGTGCATATGTTTGGATGAAAGCATGAGAGAGAGTGTGTGTTTGTGAGTATGCATATAAGAGTATGTGTGAATGTTCGTGTGAGTGTGCCTGAAGACATGTGAGAATGTGCATGTGTGTATCATGTGTATGTGTGTGTGTCATGTGTATGTGTGTGTGTGTGTGTGTGCGGTGTGTGTATGTGTGACTGTATGTGAGTGTGTGTATATGAGTGTATAAGTGTGTGGGTGTGTGTGTGTATGTGTGTCTGCATGCACTTGTACATGTGCTGGTGGAAGCCAGAGGAATGTGTTGTGTGTCTTCCTCTATCATTCTTTGCATTACTTTTGAGACAGACTATCTCACTGAGGCTGAAGCCCACCAATCCTCTAGGCTTATTGGCCAGAGAGTTCTCAAGATCCGCCTGTCTCTTCCCAGCAATAGCAGCACATGTAGCTGTGCTTGACTTTTACCAAGGTTCTGGAGTTGAAACTCGGGTCTTCTTGCTTTTGAAGCAACCATTCTTACCCAATGGTGCATCTCCTTAGCCCCGACATCAGGTGCCTTCCTCTACATTCTCTACCTCCCCACTTATATTGAAACAGGGTCTCACTGAACCTGAAGCTTACAAATTTGGCAAGATTAGCTGGCCAGTGGAGTGCAGGGGTCCTCCTGCCTCTGTCCCCAGGGCTGATGTTATAGACTCATGCCTGGCTTTTTACATGGGCACTGTAGCTCCAAATTTAAGTCTCTTGCTTGTGTGATGGATACTTTTGAGCCATGTCTTTAACTCTCCTTCCAAATTTCCCTCCAGGTTTCAGCAGAGAGCCTCTGGTTTCAAGAGGAAGGAGGAAACAAAGTCTTTCCTTTGACTATCTTGAAAAATTGTTTTCCTTACTCACCTGAGCTCCAGCCTGGGGGACATGCCTTATTTTAGAGGAAAATAATATTTTACCAAGTCAGACACTCACACCACAGAAATGCTATTCCAACTTTATCCCTCCATGTGTGTGTGTGTGTGTGTGTGTGTGTGTGTGTGAGTGATTTGTGTTTGTTTACACTTGTACAGTAGCATTTGCAGGTCAGAAGATGACTTGCAGATGTTGCTTCTTTCCTTCCATCTGGGGGTCCTGGGGATTGAATTCAGGTTATCAGGCTTGGTGGCAAGCACCTTTACATGCTAAGCCATCTCAATGACCCTCTCCCAGATCCTCTTAATTCCAAACCCTGCTGCCTCCTACCAGTTGTAGTGGCTAAAAGTGTCCTGTTTCCTGCTCAGAGAATGACATATTTGGATATGTATCCAACCTCCAAGATCTCTAGAGTGTGAACTCACATCTGCAAATTCTCCTGGTATCCTGGGAGGTCATGTGCATGGGCTGAGAAGCTGGAGTAGCCAAGTGCTCCTTGGCCATCTTGCCAGCCCCACTTTGCTGCCTGAGATGTGGTGTCTGTAGCCTCCCAATGGGACCACCCTCCTCCTGGCCACCACAAGGAGTTTCAGTTCTCCCCATTCCCAATCCCTACCATATGAAAATCATTAAGTCTTCAACATGGACTTGCTCATAGGAACAGTGACCAGCAGATGAGAAGAGCCTCACTTCAAATAAATACTGACCACCATTGACAATTGAAGTATAAACATGACCTCCACACATGCTAATCACTGTCACTGTTAAGATACTTTACTAAGCAGACACGTGGCCTGAAGCTGGTGGTCACAGAACACAGGCTTACTCTGAGCTGGGAAGGGCCAGGGAGGGCTGGGACAAGTAACATTTGCATGACAGGAGGGGACAGACATTCTAAGCCTGGCTATATTGCCTTGCTTGGGAGTCCCAGGGTTAGGAAGTCTGACCCATACGCCTGTGTACCTACCCTGGATAGGAACACAGTTTCTCAGTATAGTTCTGGAATTTGCTGTCAATTTCTCTATTGAGAGCACACATACACACACACACACACACACACACACACACACACTCAAATATTGACATACATATTTACAGTATGTATGTGTGTTAGTATGTACACATGTACACATGAACATAGCATTCAGTCTAAATGTGTATAAACACACAGGTGCCCACACACCTGCATTCTGCCCATTTGGATTTTTTTTTTTTTTTTTTTTTTTTTTTTAGGAATGAAGGCCAATTGTGGGAGATGTAATCACTAAGTTTGCAAACTGCTCATATACAAACTGGGCTCTGCCTGCCTCCTACTGTCCAACGCTGGTGATTTAAATGTAAACCAAATAGCTGTTGGTCAGATAATTACATTTTGACTACAAGTAACAAAAGGCTAAACCAACATTGCACAACAAGCAAGAAAGAACTGGAATTCTCTTTCATGTAAAAGTCCAGAGATGGGTGAGAGAATGGCTCCCATAGGCTCATCTATCTGGATATTTTTTCCACAATGTTGGAACTATTTGAGAAGGGTTGGGTGTGACCTTTTTGGAAGAGGTGTGTCACTGGAGGTGGGTTTTGAAGTTTCAAAAGTCTACGCCATTCCCAGTTAGCTCTGACTTTGCCTCATCCTATGAGTCAGATACAAGTTCTTAGCTACTGCTGCAGCACCATGCCTGCCTGCCTGCTGCCATGCTTCCCGTCATGATGGTCATGGACTAAATTCTCTGGAACTGTGAACCCCTAAGTTAAATGCTTTCTTTTATAAGTTGTCTTGGCCATGGCATCTTATCAATTGAAACGTCACAAAGACAGGCCAGGGTTGTCTTGGCAGCTCTGCTTCACAGTCCCCAAATGCTCCAGTTCCATCCAGTTCTTTGCTCTACCAAATGTGACCTCCATCCCCGAGGACATTTCAAAACCAGATGGACTTTAAACAGATGGACTAAAACTATCACACCCACATACCTATGATGGTTAATTTTAATCCTCAACTATTTTTGATATAACCTAGAAGCACCTGGAAAATAGCCTTGTGAGAAGAATTGTCTACAGTGGGTTGGTCTTTGGGCATGGGGGAATGTCTTAATTAAGTTAACTGATATTAGAACATCAACCCACTGTGGGTGACATCATTCCCTAGTTAGGGGTCCCAGAACTGAATAAGAATAGCGAATGCTCAAGGAGACCAAGCAAATAAGGTTGTATTTATTCTCTTTGATCTTGACTATGAATGAGGTGTGACTAGTTATTTGAGTCTCTACCTTGACTCCCCTATAGTTCTTTGATGGACTTGAACTTAGAAATGTAAGCCAAAAAAAAAAATCTCTGTCTTTCCCTGTGTTGCTATTTGGGAGTTATTTGTCACAGGAATAGAAGTGAAACTAGAACGCCCACACAATTAAGCCTGTTGCAAAAATCAAGGTATGAAGGAGAAGGCACCTCTAAGATATACTCTAAAGCTACTACATGGCATTTCCCATTAGCCAGCTGTTAGTTTTGTGGTCACATTATATTGCAGGGAAAGATAGGCATTGCAGTCTTTCATCTAGCTGACCTACAGCCTTGAAGGGAGTGGGTTCCTCCTTTGAGGAATATGTGTTTTAGGGTGCAGTGAAAGTGGACACATATCTTTCTTTCACAGAGGGGGAGACTGAATCCTGTGGAGGCTGAGACCTGGTCCTGCGTCAGTGTTCAGCAGAACAGGGAGGATGGCTGTCTGGGTGCCACACCAGAGCTGACTCTGCTTCGGAGATAGAGCAGCCTCTGGCTGCCTTCTCTCTTGCACAGGACAATAGTCACAGGCCCTGACTGGGCCCCTGGGTCTGCTCTGAGTTACCTCACCTCAGCCATGCTGGCACCCAATGCCCACGCCACACAGACCAAGTCTTGTTCCTCCCCACGTTTTCCTGGCCAAACAAGAAGCCTGCTCAAACCCAAACCTTAACCTGTTCATCTAGTTGAGGGCCCTCTCCAGACTCAGAAGCATGGCAAGCATCGTGGTTCTGTCACTGTACTTTGTGTTAACCACCATTCTGATCTCATTACCCCTATCTTTGGGCTGGCATGCTTCTGCGCTAGGTTGTACTACACCAGGAAACTTGTTTTCCCTAAATTATGTCATGTTTAAATATACTAACAATAAACTGCCTGGCATCAGACTCCCCAAAGTTTGGTCCGGGTTAACAAAATGAATCTGAACCAAGTTTTCATCCTCACTTTTTCAAGGAACGGAGATGTTCCTTGCTTTTCTTTGCCCAGCCTTTCCTCTCTGACTGAGATAGACTTCATGACCACTTGACCCCAGTAACTCCTGCTGTTTTTTACGGGGCACACCAGTTACCACCTCTTCTAGGGAGTGCTCTAACTCCTGATAGGTTGGGGGCCTCTCGTAGGATCTCCAGATCCCATCAGTATGATTCTGGTTGTCTGAGCTGCCGCTGCATGGAAGTCTTCCTCTACCGTGAGCACCTTGGGGACAGGGGACTGGAGCAAACTCGGAGTGAGTTCATGTGGGCTGATGACTGCATAAACGATGGTCATGTTTTAGTTCCTTTTCCTGTGGCTGTGACAAGATTCTAGTGAACAACTTAAGGGAAAAGAGGTTTATCCTGGTGTTGACGGCATAAGATCCTTGAGACAACAGATCACCAGGGAAATCAGGAACGATAAGCACTCGGGACTGACTTTTCAATGGAAAAGATATAAAACCTGTTCTTCCACCCAGAAAGCTGGGGATTGTAGGTTATCAATTGCCTGGATCTGTTATCTGTTGGGCCAGACCATATCAACCAGAACATGCAATACCTAATAGTCTAATAGATAATAGATCATTATATTATCTGTATAGCCAGAGGCTCTCCCCAGCTCACACAATCAGGAGCAGAGATGGCTAATAGCCCAAATGATCTCTATACTATCTGTATGATCAAGATCAGACCAGTTCCGTCCTTAGGCTCTTAGGCTAATACAGGTAGCCTATCTCCAGAACTCATCTTCTTGGAAGAAATGACATGTGGCCTGAGTTGAACTTTGATGTAATTGTGTGTCTTTGTGCACTGGGTTTTATTACACCAGGATTTTTTTTTCCAAATCCTGTTGTGTTTAAATATACTGACGATAAACTGCTTGGCATCAGACTCTCCAAAGTTTGGTCCAGGTTGACAAAGTCAGTCCGAACCAAGCTTTTATTCTCACCTCTTCATAGATCTCTGCTTTCTATACCTGCAGAGACCTCCTCAAGGATACAGTCTATCAGTCAGGGAAGGCAGGGCAGCAGGAGCTTGGAACATCTACTCACATCACATCCACAGCCAGGAAGCAGGCAGCTAGTCTGCTCCTTTATCCATTTATATAGACCAAGATCCTGACCAGGGAATAGAGTCACCCACAGTGGGCGGGTCTTCCTATCTCAGGCTAACCTAACTTAGACAATCCTTCATATGTGTGCCTGGAGCTTGGTCTCCTAGGTGATTCTAGGTCAATAGACAGGTATAAATGAGTAAAATTTGCAAGAAGTAGGAATAGAAGATGACAGAAGAAGCAAAAACACCTTTGTTCCATTTCTCCATGAGCATCCAACTTCCACAGTGAATGTATTCATTCTAGACGTTACCATATTGTTTGGCACTATGTCCAGCCTTTTGTCTTTGCAACATGGTGCTGTCTATAAATCTCATACTCAAGAACTCCACAATCAAGTTGCAAAAGATGAGCCCTCTGTTTTCAGTAAGCTTACAATTTTGTGTTGGGTCATGTGGTGATCAGGGTTCTCTAGAGGAACAGAGCTAATAGAATTAATATATACTAAAAACCTCTGAGTGTGGCAGCATACATCTTTAATTTCAGTGCTTGGGAGGCAGAGGCAGACAGATCTCTGTGAGTTCAAGACCAGCTTGGTCTACAGAGCAAGTTTGAGGACAGCCAGGGCTTTTACACAGAGAAACCCTGTCTTGAAAAACAAGACAAAGACAAACAAACAAAAACACCCTCATCGTTTCAGGACTAGGGAGATAGCTATTGACAAAGTGACCACTTTTGCAAAGTATGAGGTCCTGAATTCAGTCCCCAGAGCACACATGAAGAATCAAGGCACGATGGCATGTACTGTAAAACCCTGTGCTGTGGAGGCAGATACAAGAACATCTTTGGAGTTTCTAGGTGCCAGCCTAGCCTACTTGGGCAGATTCTAAGAAAAGAAAAGCAGACAGTACCCAAATGACACCCATACATGTGTACCATACATGTGCATCCTCACACATGACTACATGGGCACACACGCAAATATCATTTGTAGCTATTCTAGGAAAACATCGAAATTCAAAGTAGGATTTCTACTGAATATATGAGTAGGGTCATTTCTTCACCATCATATAGTTACCACCATAAGTTGGGTAATGACTTTACAGCTAGTCCTCTCTGTGGGCACCTAAGTCACCTCCAAAAGCCCTATCTCCACAGTCCATCACATTAGACATTATGGGTAGGAGGGCTCTCATTTTATCCAGAACCATATAGATGTTCCTCAGCTTCCTGTAGAGTCACAAATTGAAAACATCTTAAGGAGGAAACATGGACATAGTCACCCCATTGAACCTCATGGTCCAGCAACTTAGCACAGCTTTATGGCTCCGAGGGAGCTTTGGTTCCCTACTTTAGCCCAGTACCACAAGATCAGGGAGCACAGTGCTAGCCCAGCAAAACCAAACTTCAAACTCTGCTTGTACTCTTCTTCCTACAGAATGTGCTTGACTTTGGCACCAGTGTATGATAGAAAATCATAACTCACCATTGTAAGTTACCGACTGTATTAGTTACTTTTCTCAATGCTGTGGCAAAAGCAGCAGGTTGATTTTCCCACACAAGTCAAGGGCACTGTTCACCATAGTGGAAAGTAATGGCGGCAGGAGAACGAGACAGCTGTTCACATGGCATCCACAGTCAGGAAGCAGAGATGGATGCTGGCTCAGCTCGATTTCTCTTTATTATTGTCAGAGCCCCAGACCCCATGCCTCCTACGTTCCAGGTGAATCTTCCCACTTCCGTTAACCCAGCCTAGGAACTCCCTCATAGACAAGCCCAGAGAGCCATCTCCCAGATAATCCAGATCCTGTTGAAGTGAGAACATTGGTCATTACAGGGACTATCTGTATTGCTGATGTCCCTTTTAGGGAAAAAGACCTCAGTGCTCAAGACCTTTGGGCCACTTTCTCCCTTCTCCTCCCCCCCCCTCCTCCTTCATTACCATCATCTTCTTCTTCTTTGACATCTCCTGAGTCCTGACTAGTTCTTGCTGTGAGAAAACTGAACTATATTTTCACAGTTTCATCAAAGAGACCCTTACTGGGAGAAATATAAATTTGCTATTGTATATTCATTGTTCTAAAAGTCCAGGGAAGAATGTGGGGGAAACTCAGTAGCATTTCTTTCTAAATTAGTGGCTGGTCAGCTTGGGGACACTGATCTATAATGGGAAGACAGACGGACACATGGAAGGATGGCAGTGTCATTGGAAGCAACTTTCTATTTCATTTCTTAAGGCTGGAAATTCATCTGAACCTGGCTTACCTTGAATCAGTAAACATTTATCATTATTATTATTATTATTATGTGTATGTGTGTGTATGTGTGTGTGTGTGCATCTTCATTCGTGGGAGCATAGGTACAACATGGGAAGAGTCCAGAGATCAATCTTGGGTGTCTTCTTCAGTTGCTTTCTATCTTGTTTTTCGAGCCAAGTTCTTTCACTAACCCTAGAGCTGACCACTTCAGTTCATTTGGCTGGCCCGCGAGCCTCATGCATCCTTCTGTCTCCAATTCTACAACCCTAGGACGGGAAGGGAGCAACCATATCTGTGTGTGTGTGTGTGTGTCCGCGCGCGCGTGCGTGCGCGCATGCCATATGTGTGGAGTGCCCGTGGAGGGCAGAATAGGGCAGTGAATCCCCTTGAGTTGGAGTTACAGGCAGTTGTGAATCACCTGACATGGAACTGCGAACTGAACTTGGGCAATCTGAAAAAGCTCTAAACAGTCTTATCTGCTGAGCCACGTCTCCAGCGCCACACCTGGCTTTTTATGTGCACCACAGGGGAAGGAATATTGAAATCAAGGCCTCAAGCTTGCCTGGACAGCCAGCACTTTACAAACTGATTTTATTTGATTTTATGTCAGTTTGACACAAGCTAGAGTCATTTTGCAAGACAGTATCTCAATTGATAAAGTGCTCCCAGCAGATTGGCCATGATCAAACCTGTGGGGTAATTTTTTTTTTCTTTTTTGATTGATGATTGTTGTGGAAGGGCCTAGCTTCCTGTGGGCAAAGCCATTCTTGGGCTGGTGGTCCTGGGTGCTATAAGGAAGCAGGCTGAGCAAGCCATGGAGAACAGGCTGGTTAGTAGTACTCTTCCACAGCCTCTGCTCCCAGTTCCTGCCCTGGTTTTGTTCAGTGATGAACTTAAAAGCTGTAAAGTGAAGTGAATTCTTTCATCCCCGTTACTTTTGCCATGGTGCTTTTAACATCAACAGAAACCCTAACTGAACTCAGACTAACCCATTCCCCGAGTTCCAGTAAATGATTGTTGACTAGCAGCTAGATTGAAGTTTAGAAGATCCTCCTCATTGAGGGCCAGAAATAAAAGCTCTCTGGTGTTTGCCTCTAGTCCCATCTCAGCCCCCAACAAGAGCACAACTTTACCTGGCTGAAGGAAACATACTGTCCCCAGTGTCATGGACCACAGCTTACACGGGACCCAGCGGAAGCATGGAACAGGCTTTTGGACAACTTAGCTCTTGGCGAGATTAAGCAGGTTCTCTGCTGAGAAGCCTGTATTGCAGGCCTGCAGGGAGGACCAGGCCCTCAGTATTTGCACCTTTTTACCCGGCATCTGTCCCTGGGATCAAGAGAGCCGGGAGGCTGGATTAGATGGGTCAGCGCCCTGATTGACAGTGACACTTCCTCCCGAGAGCCCCCACCTGCCCCTGACCTCTCCCGCTGTTCCTCTCCTGCCTTACCAGGCCCCATCCTGTTCCTGAGAGCAGCCCGTGCCTTCTAATCTCCTTACCAGGAAATGATTTTCCTGGGTGTGAAATCCCTGTCCGAGGGGGAGCACGGAAGATCTGTCCTCCCTGGCCTCTAGGTTGACCACGGGCCATCTCCTGGAGACATCTGGCATGGTTGTGTGGCCAGGGCTAGGAATGAGCAGGCCTGAGACCCTTTACCTTCAAATACAAATGTGACCCTGACCTCCTAGGTGAGCTTCCCCTAAACTGTCCCTTCTGTCTCCTTTCAAGGGACTTTTTTGAAAATTCTAGATCTCTATCATTGGTGACAGTTAGTGACTGTCCCCTGTAGGAGCAAGTAGCAAGAAGAGGGAGGATTTTAGTTCAATAATAAATATGAAATTTATAGGATGGAGCTTGAGGCAAATGAGCTCTTGGTGTTTTGGTACTAAGCTTTCTGCTGAAAGGGCTTAGCCTGTTTTACTGTGGACTCTTTCTATGTTGAATTGGTTTGGTCCAAAGAGAGTTGGTAAAGTGTTTGCTGTCTGTGTGAGGACCTAACTTCAAGTCCGTAGTGTGCATTTCAAAAAGCCAGGTGTGGGGATCTGAGTTCAGAGGACCAGTAAATACCCTTGTCAAAATATGCAGGGCGTGGCTACTAGTCCTTGTAACCCCAGAACTGAGAAGGCAGATCCCAGGGGCTTATGGCCCCCAGTGGGTAAGCGCTATCTTCAGTGAGAGCTACTGTTTCAAAAATCAAGGTGGAAAGGCATTTCCTGAGGAATGACAGTTGAGGCTATCCTCTGACCTCCACACTTTAAGTGCATGCATACCTACCTACACATCCTACACACACACACATACACACACACACACACACACACACACACACACACACACACACACTCATGATGGTGGGGTGGGGTTTAAAGATTGGTGCATGACACTTCTGGACATCCCTTGCTTGGCTTTAGGCACACCACTCTGATCTCTGCCCATACTGTCATATAATGCTCTTCTCCCATGGCTATGCATCTTCTTTTAGGACAGAGGTCCTGTTGACCTAGAGTTCCTGTGTCCAGAGAATCTGCTCATCTTTACTTGATTATGTATATAAAGATCAGCTATCTACCTGAGGTCACACTCTCATGTCCCTATGCTTAGGCTTCTGGTGTGTGTGTGTGTGTGTGTGTGTGTGTGTGTGTGTGTGTGTGTGTGTGAAGAATTCATTTGATTCAGTAACTGAGTGATTTCATCCAGCTCAAATTTTCATTTTTTTAAGCCGTCCATTTTGCAGAAGTTGCTTACAGCACAGAATATGAATCCAACAACCAGATTAATGAGGAGTGTGGGCTGGCAGGGAAGCCCTCCATGAAATGTGGCGGGGAGCTCCTGGTTAATAAACATCAACAGGATGCTTCTGGAAACAAGGTCTGGATTCGGGAGACCCAGGCCCCTGCTTCTCTCCCAGACCTGGGCCTGAATCTGTCTGACAGATGCCCTTAGACCGGCTACTCCGTGGGAAGCATGCCTTTTTGATGTGTGTGCCTGACCTCATGACTGTAGGTCATCCATCAGAGGTGGAGAGGGGACAGCCTCGGGATCTTGCTGACAGAGTCAAGGGTCCTGGCATCAGCAACACCTCATAGGGGATGCAGTGACCTTTGAAACAGGCCCTCTGGACAGATGGACAGAAAGCAGGCCCCAGTGTAAGACCTCCCCTCTCCCCCTCTCCAAGGATCTCTCAAAAGCTGTTCTCACTGTCATCCAACTTGGTCCAAATGCCTGGAGTCTATGCGGCCCCTGGAAGAGCCTGTTGCGCAGAGCCTACAGGTTGCTTGTGCACTTTCTGGCTTCAAGAATGGTACTTAACAATGACTGTCTCTTTCAACCTTCACAGTAACCTTGTTAACAGGGCACAGGGCACCTTACTTGCAGGTGTGGAAACTAAGGCTTGCCAGATTAAGCAACTGATTCAAAGGCACAATTACAGCCAAGGCTGGAGATAGGTTTTGACAACCCCCTCACTCCCAGAACTCTTGAATCCCACAGGATGAGCCCTGTGACTGCTTTTCTTTACACAGAGAAAACCTTCCTGATGATAAGGCTTCTCTCTGCCTCTGCCTGCCTATAAGCCCTGCCCTCTGGTATATGTATAAATGTGCATGTGCGTGTGCATGTGTGCGTGTGCATGCGTGCTCACACATGCGTGTAGGACAGAGGTTGAACTCAATCACTCTCTACCCATATTGGTTGAGACACGATCTTATTGAATCCGAATCGTTGAATCAGCCATGGTTGGCTAGTGAGCTCCTGCGACCTTCCTAGCCTTGCTCTCCTGAACTGGGATTATAGGTGCGGGAACCACTGAGCTTAGCTTCTCTGCGGTTCCTGGGGCTCCACAGTCAGGTCTTCATGCTTACACAGCGAGCACTATTTACCTATTAAGCCGTCTCCCTGACACTTTCTTTTGGGTCTTCTAGAATACCAGGCATCATGCTGTGGCCCCTCGAGCCTGTCTGCGTTTCCCAAGACTGCCATAGCTTAATTTCATGGAATAGATGGACATAGGGGTAGGAAGACAGAAGAAGGATTCTGGAGTTTGCGTTCTGTCTGGCAATCTTGAGCAGCAGAAAAGGAACTCGGGTGCATCTGTTACCTATCGCCAGCTAACAAACTACCCTGAGCTGAACGGCTTAGTGCCATTCATTTGCTCATGACTCTCCAGCCAGGGCTGGCTTCATCATTCTTAGATTTCAGTCAGGCATAGGCTATGCTGGTCTGAGGGTCCTCTATGGCCTCTTTCCTGCCTGACTTTGGGCAGAGGCTGGGAACCTCGGTGTGACTTCTGAACAGGTCAGTTCAATTTCTCATGGAGAGGTGGCCACACTGAAGAAGGGCCAGCCCTGATGGTAAATGCTCTCCCACCCTCTTCTTGTGTCTCCTTGGCTGAGGTCCACCAACCAACAAGTTCCCAAGACCCTGGGCAGGACCGGCGTGGGAGAGGCGCACAGGCATCCAAGCTAGGAAATAGCATTGATGGGGTATCTATGATACTGTCTCCCAGCCCGAGACACTAAACGGCAGGGGCTTGTAGCTTGATGGCTGTTACCTGCCCATCTCTGCCTCAGCCTCAAACAGTGTTTATGAAGGAAGATAGCATTCTCAGTTCTGATGTTATGTCCTACTGGGTTGACAGGAAGCCTTTCATAGACCAGAAAAGTGGGATTGAGAAAAGCCCCAGAGACTTGCTCAGAAAGATGACTCAGTTGATAAAGTGCTTGACACAAGCCTGAGGACCTCAGTTCTATCCCTGGAACCACGTTTTGGTTTTTTTTTTTTTTTGTATTTTTTTTTTTTTTGAAGATAAGGCTGGGTGTGCTCAGAAGCTCTTGTAAACCTGGTGTTGGGAAGGTAGATTTGGGGGACTTGCTAGCCAGCGAGTCTAGTTGAGTCAGTAAGCTGCAGGCAAATGAGAGACACTGTCTGAAAGAGCAAGGGGCAGGCAGGCAAGAGGGCTCAGCATGTGGAGGTGCTTGACTACCTGAGTTGGATCCCCAGAACCCACAGGAGAGAAAAAGAGAGTTAGTTGGTCCTCACAAGTTGCACTCCAACTTCCGCGCACACACGTGCATACATACACTCATTCATACACATAAATAAATTAAGGAAGCAAAAAACGGAGGGGGTGGAAAGAACCCAAGCTGGGCATCTCCAGAGAACTGACACCTGAGGTTGGCATCTGACCTCTACAGATACGTACAAATACACAAATGAACACCCCCCACACACACACACAAATATGGGGCAGAAGCAGGGTCCAGTCATATGGTACCCAGTGTCTATTAACTTTTCCCATGTGAACACATCCTTCCCTTGGAACTAAGGCCTTCCTTGCGAGCCTGGCCCAGCAAAGCTTGAGGCTGTTCTGTATTTGTCTGTGGAAGTTGTCTTGGGAAGGCCAAAGGCCAAGGTCAGGTTTCCCGGTAGTGCTAGCGTCTGGACAGGTGCCAGGCATCTGTGTCGGGATCCCATGTTGCCTTCTCACTTGGAACCATGCCTGTGGGTGGAGCACCACCATGGCTGACCCACACTTCCACCATCAGATGGTCTCACAGGAAATGTTCAAGATACTTCAGAGTACAAGGAATCCTGGAGGTCAGTTTGACGTCCAAGAGAAGGCCGGCAAAGGAGGGGTTCCCTTGGTTCAGTAGCCAAGGCCATGGCTGCCAGTTACTGTGTCTTTTCTGGGTGTGAATTCAAAAGTGTGATTCACCATCACAAGCCACACTGTGCAATCACAGCCTCAGAAAGTCCCTTTGCAGACCAAAGGCTTCTTCCTACAGCAGACGTGGGCTCCTGCCTCACCCAAGTCCCCACGTGGGAGGCATTGTTCCTCTGGGCAGTGACGCAGCACCTGCCCTGGATGGGAACCTGTCCATTCACACAGTGGCTGCCCACGAGGGAGGAGTCTGTGTTTATGTCTGTTGTTGTAAATAAACAGTACTCTACTGGAGGACGGGATGCTGCTGTACCCTGGCGAAGCCGCATGGGAACGTGGGGTTCTGGAGTGTCGCGTCTTCCTTTCTGTGAGCCCCCACACCTACTGCTCCTAGTCAGCTATGATTCAGCCCCTAAGCACAGGGCCTGACTGTGCTCACTGGAATATCCCCTTGGAAGGAAGAGGCATGTGGCCTGAAGTATGAGGTTCCCATGCTGGCTATAGACCTCAGAGCCAGGGCACACTGGGACTTTCCACTGAACCCATGGCCAGGCCTGAGCCTCCAAGGCTTCCAGTTTGGGTCATCTGGCCACATCCAGGACCCCACTGCTTCCTCAGACTGTACTTGTCACCTCCTCTAGGAAGCCCTCCTGTCATGATTAGCTTTGACAACTATGCCCTGCTGTCCTGCATCCCGGCCCTGACTCAGTCTCCCCAGCACTGGGAGAGCAGAAGGCACATCCTACAGCACTCCACCCAGCCTCTCTTCCCATTTCATCCTTTCCAGCCTACTGTAAGGGTACCTACCTCCTCTGCAGTCCCTCTGCATACTGGGGAAAAGAAGTCCAGTTTGTAGCTCACCCCACTGCAGCCACAAACTGAACCATACCCTCTTCCTGTCTAATGTTTTATTAATTTATATTAGTCACACAAAAAGATCAATTTCATTGTGACATTTTCATAATGTTTATAATGTATTTTGATTATATTAACCTCCCATTATCATCTCTTGTCTCTTACTCCTTCACTGAGTTTTCTTTTCCTACCTAAGAATCCCAGTTTGAGTGTGAGTGTGAGTGTGTGTGTGTTTGTGTGTATGTGTGTGTGTGTGTGTGTGTGTGTATGCATGTGTATGTACTTGTACATGTGCCCTAATGATGGGTTTAGTTAGGATTGCTTACAGGAACAGAGATTGCTCAAAGAGTATGGGCAACTTACCAGAGGCTATACCACTGAAGAAAACATCTCTCACTCCTCTGGCAATCACTAGTTTGCCTGTCAATCGTCAGGGATGTGCAGAGCTTGGTGAGCCCCTCCCCTCTCCAGGATGACATCCATTGGTGCCAGGTCTAGTCTTTCTCAGGTCTTGTGCAGGTAGGTTGTCATAGCTGCTGTGAGTTCAAAAGCACAATGGTCATATCATGCCTGAAGACATGTTCCGCACAACACCTCCCCTTCCTCCGGCTCTTACTTTCTCTCTGTCTTCTTTCCACAATGTTTGCTGAGCCTGAGAGGTGGTAGGTTCACAGGCCCCCATCACAGCTGAGCCATACTTACTGTGCACATCAAACCATACCCTCTGCTTAAAACAGAGATTTTTTTATTTTATTTTATTAATTTACATTCCAAATCACTTCCCCTTTCCCGTTTCCTCCCTCCCCGAAAGTCCCATAAGCCCCCTTCCCTCGCTCTTTTCTCCATTCAACCCCCTCTCGTTACTCTGTCCTGGCGTTCCCCTACATCCAGTCTTTCCAGGACCAGGGGTCTCTCCTTCCATCTTTTTAGAAATCTATTGATATGCGGATTGTGTCTAGGGTATTCCGAGATTCTGGGTCAATATCCCCTTATCAGTGACTGCATACCATGTGTGTTCTTTTGTGATTGGGTTACCTCACTAAGGATGATATTTTCAAGTTCTGACCATTTGCCTAGGAATTTCGTGAATTCATTGTTTTTAATTGCACAGTAGTATTCCATTGTGTAAATATACCACATCTTCTGAATCCATTCCTCCGTTGAGGGACATCTGGGTTCTTTCCAGCTTCTGGCTATTATAAATAAGACTGCTATGAACATAGTTGAGCATGTGTCCTTATTGCATGCAGGTAAAGTCTCTGGGTATATGCCCAGGAGTGGTATAGCCGGATCCTCCAGGAGTGTCATGCCCAGTTTTCTGAGGAACCGCCAGACTGCTTTCCAGAGTGGTTGTACCAGCCTGCAATTCCACCAGCAGTGGAGGAGTGTTCCTCTTTCTCCACATCCTCGCCAACAACTGCTGTCTCCTGTGTTTTTGATCTTAGCCATCCTGACTGGTGTGAGATGGAATCTCAGGGTTGTTTTGATTTGCATTTCCCTAATGACTAAGGATGATGAACATCTCTTTAGGTGCTTCTCAGCCATTAGATATTCTTCAGGTGAGAACTCTTTGTGTAGCTCTGTACCCCATTTTTTAATAGGGTTACTTGCCTCTCTGGAGTTTAACTTCTTGAGTTCTTTGTATATCTTGGATATTAGCCCTCTGTCGGATGTAAGGTTGGTAAAGATCATTTCCCAGTTAGTTGGTTGCCGCTTTGTCTTTTTGACAGTGTCTTTTGCCTTGCAAAAACTTTGTAATTTAATGAGGTCCCATTTGTCTATTCTTGATCTTAGAGCATAAGCTATTGGAGTTCTGTTCAGGAAATTCTCCCCTGTGCCCATATGTTCAAGGTTCTTCCCTAGTTTCCCTTCTATTAGTTTCAGTGTGTCTGGTAAAACAGAGATTTTAATCTCCATCTTTCAAAGCACTGCTGTGTGGTTTGAGTGAGAATGGCCCTCTCAAACTCATGTATTTGAACTCTTGGTCCTCAGTGGAGAGGACCATTTGGGAAGGATCAGGAGGTGTGTCCTTGTTGGAGGGGTTTGAGTGTATGAACTCTGTCTGTCTCTGCCTTGTGTTGTGGATCATGCTGTAAGCTCTCAGCTACGGCCTCAGGACTGCGCCTGCCTGTCTGCTGCCATGCTCCCCACCGTGAGTGCCAGGGACTCTGAGCTTTTGGAACTGTAAACCCTGAATAAACTCTTCCTTCTACAATTGACCTTTGTCATGGCGACTTATCACAGCAGTGGAAAAGTAACTTTGATGTCAGGTTATCCTTCCAGTTAGTTAAGATACAGCACACCATGTTGCTTGGTTATGCTGCTGGTTTGTTTGTTGAGACAGGACCACACTATGTAATCCTGGGTGGCCAGGAACAGCCCATCTAGACCAGGCTGGCCTCAGGCACACGCAGATCTACCTGTTTCTGCCTCCCAAGTGCTTGGACTAAAGGTGTGCACCACCACACCCACTTGTTGCTGGGTTTTTAATTCCATTCCCTCTAATCCCAGATTATCAATATCTGTTTTACATGAGGCTATAGGAGATACTGGAGGCCCATTGACAATAAAGCAAATGCAGTTCCTGCCCTCCTGGAGACCACAGTTCTATGGGGGAAGAGTACAGTCAAGCAATAATCTGATAGTTTGTTCATAACTCTACTGGGGAAAGGGCTTGGAAGGAATAAATAGACTGAGGATGGAACATGCTGGGCAGTAATGGGTTAATGGTGAGTGGTGAGTGGAGGCTGCTCTGAAGAAAAAAGGAGATGAGACTCAGTCTTGCAAGGCAGGAAGAATAGAAAACACTAGGGTGGTGAATTCACAGAAGTCCTGAGGTCTGGTGCGGGCAGGAGTACAGTCACTGAGGGAAGAGGTTTGAGAGGGAGGCCCGCTCCTCCGTGCCAGGGTAAGTCGTTGGTTCACTGAAGATTAGCTAGGAAGCCTCTGGAGGCTCAGAGTGGGAAACAGACAGTCATGAGATTCACTGTTTGGGAACCATGAGGTCAGACAGAGGGTATGACTGTCAGGAAGTAGCCTGATACAATGTTCTCTACGGGCAACCATCCAGCGCATTAGTACCCACAATCCTCTTAAATCCTCCTGAGGAACTACCCAGTGTTTCCCAGACAGCAACCAAAGGTACATCCCGTGACCGGGGGCTAGTCACCCTGCAGTGAACATACTGCCCCTGGATTCCCTTCAGGATGTCACAGGAATGGTTTCATGCCACCCAGAGTTCCTCTGGAAGCTGGTACAACTTTATATCCCCATCTGTGAAATGTGGTGCTGGGACACAGAGGAGTGTGGTTACACAGACCTGGCGTGGGCGCCCTGCTGTGACAGTCCCCAGCACTGCTGGCTGCCCAGGTGGGATGTCTGTTTCCTCTTGCCCCCAAACAGGATGTCCATGGAGCAGACCCTTTCCTCTGACGCTGCCTTATAATCTTACTTCTAAGCCTTTAAAACATACAACTAACGGAGTGTCCACAGGCTGTGTATAGCCCCGGATAGCTGAAAACGTAGCTCAGTACAAACACATATGCTTACTTCAAGCATTGTGACTGTTTTAAAACACTTGTCGTATAACTTTGCATGTATATGTTATTGTGAATGTGACATTAGGGGTCTTCAACCATTCTGCAGCTTAGTTCTTTGAGACAGTATCTCTCCCTGAAATTGATTTGGCTAGGCTGGTCCACCAGCAACCCCTTCCCAGACACCCAGTTGTGGGGTTACAGTCATGTGACACTGGCTTTTTAACATGGAGTCCAGGTATGGGGGCTCTGAACACAGGTCCTTATGCTGTAGAAGAGGGCAGCTCTTCAGTCACCTACAGTGTTGTCACAGTTCAGTTCTGGCGTCTCTCCCTTCTATGTGTCCTGAGGTGGAGTTATGAGGACGAGGTTCCAGGTGATGGTGTTGTGTCACCAGTGCTAAGGAGAACTCCGGTACTGATGTGAGCCTGAGCCACGGCGAGTTGCTGATGGCATGATCCTACCCATGTGTAGATGCAGCACAGGAGCTCCAGGGACGCTGTATCCAAGGCAATCAGGCCTCAAATGCCAGACACTTAAGTCCACATTGCCATCTGACCTGCACGACACACGGAGGTAGCAAATGGGGAGGGGAATGGAAGAGCAAGCCCTGTGGTGGGCTTAAGTGAGAAAGGCTTCCTAGAGGATGAGAGTCAACAGAGGGAGGCTTCCTCCAGTGCCTAGGTGTCCCATATCCTCAGTCTTCCCTTTGCCCTGCCCAGATATAGCCTGTCTCCATCCCTGGGTGTTAGAGGCCTCTCCTAGTGGTCTACCCAACCAGAAGACTCTTTCCTTCTGCTCAGACATGTGTTACACATCTGGGCATGGGTGCTTGGATGGCTGACCTGACCATGAGCAGCGGAGACCATTTCCTGACCCAGAATGTCTCCAAGGAGGCCAGTGGCCTTTCCCCTGAGGATTGCATACCTGGAGGTACATTAGGAAGTTGAAGCTGGCTGGGTAAGGGATCAGCCTGTGGTGATCCAGGAGCACAAGAGGTTGGAAAACTCCTCTGGCTGAGGTGGAGCATCTTAAAGCTATCCCTTAGTCATCCCTCCCCCAGTAAGCATCCTGGGGACAGGTGTTATGAAGTGGCTGCTCCTGGGGTTGGCAGTTCAGAGTGCCACTGGAAGCCCTGGGGAGATTGGGTTCCCTTAGGCTGCATGGAGAGAGCAGACCAAGTCCCTTCTGGAAATGCTAATGGTGACCTATCTCTAACTCATCCTCTGAAAACTTCCTGTGTCTATCATCAGGACACAGGCTGTGTATAGCCCAGGATAGTTAAACCTTTTGTGCTCCTGGATTACCACAGGCTGATCCCTGACCCAGCCAACTCTGACTTCCTAGTCTGCCTCCACTTATGCAAATTTCAAGGGAAAGGCCACTGGACTCTGTAGAGACATTCTGGGTCAGGAAATGGACTCCACTGTTCGTGGACAGGTCAGCCACCCGGACATCCATGCCCAGATGTCTTCCCCTGCTGGCTGCACTTATTAAGTCTGCCACCCCTCCCTTGGGCTACCCAGTTCTCTGAGAACTAGCTGCAACAGTGTGAAAAGCCCAGGGCCTGTGCCGCCTGTGTCCTGTCACCTGTGTGTCCTTGCCCTCTCAATGCCTCAGTTTCCCACTTGTGCCTGGATAGGACAGTTTCTGGGAGCTTTCACAACTCTAACTGTCCATGGGTGAGTTATGATGCGTGGTGTCTGTTCATAAGGCCTACCCAGAAGGGGCTCAACAGAGCTGCTGGGGAGTCTCAATTGGAGCACAAGTGGGGTTCTCCCAAAATCAGGGTACCACCCAAGACTTGGGCAGGAAAGGCCAGCTGATGCCAGAAGTGAGTAGTCAAATCTGAGACACAAAGGCCAGGTGTTAGAGTCCTGGGTCAGCTGGTTCCACAGCCCTAAGGTGAGGTCCCAGGACGGCGAGTTTTCCAAGGTGCTTTCCAGGTCCTAATCCTTTAAAAAATGTATTTATTTTTTGTTGTGTGTTTTTATGCATGCATGGTGTGTGTGTGTGTGTGTGTGTGTGTGTGTGTGTGTGTGTGTGTGTTGGGGCTGGCAGAGGTTCTAGAAACTGAATTACAATCATTAGGTGTGTGGAGCAAATGCCCTTACACTGGAGGCATCTTTCTTGCCCCGTGGTTCTCATCTTTTCTGCACCCAGTTAGGGTCACACCTCCAAGTGCATGGTCACTGCACTTGGCTGTTTGTTCCTTGCTTATAAGAAGCCCATTGTCATTGCTGGGGGTCTCTGTCTGCAGCAGGCCCTAGGTGCATGTTTATGGAGCTGAACTGAGGCCTTCCTTCCCTGGCAGATGTACTTTATCAGCTCTGTCCTTAGGGAAGACCCACCAGATCCTTGTCTTGACACCAAAGAGAGGCCAGGAGACAAAAATCCACCCTTGCAGCCAGGCAAATATTTCCTCACCTAGGGCTGCATCAGCATGGACAAGAGCCTGAAGCCACTGATGAGAAAGATTTCCCAGAAATCTACTCCCATGGAGCCTTCAGAGCCACTGGTCAGTCTATACAGCCAAGTTCCGAGTAAACACGGACTTAGAAGGTCACCAAGACTGGGGGATGGCTTAGTTGGTAATGTGCTTTCTGTGCAAGCATGCAGATCGGAGTTCAAAACCAGAACCCATGTAAAAAAGCAAGGTGTGGTAGCCTGTGCTTATATGTGGTAACCTGTGCTTGTATGTGGTAACCTGTGCTTGTATGTGATAAGCTGTGCTTATATGTGGTAGCCTGTGCTTGTATGTGGTAACCTGTGCTTGTATGTGGTAACCTGTGCTTGTGTGTGGTAGCCTGTGCTTGTATGTGGTAGCCTGTGCTTGTATGTGGTAGCCTGTGCTTGTATGTGGTAGCCTGTGCTTGTATGTGGTAGCCTGTGCTTGTATGTGGTAGCCTGTGCTTGTATGTGGTAGCCTGTGCTTGTATGTGGTAGCCTGTGCTTGTATGTGGTAACCTGTGCTTGTATGTGGTAGCCTGTGCTTGTATGTGGTAACCTGTGCTTGTATGTGGTAACCTGTGCTTGTATGTGGTAACCTGTGCTTGTGTGTGGTAACCTGTGCTTGTGTGTGGTAACCTGTGCTTGTATGTGGTAACCTGTGCTTGTATGTGGTAACCTGTGCTTGTATGTGGTAGCCTGTGCTTGTATGTGGTAGCCTGTGCTTGTATGTAGTAACCTGTGCTTGTATGTGGTAACCTGTGCTTGTATGTGGTAGCCTGTGCTTGTATGTGGTAGCCTGTGCTTGTATGTAGTAACCTGTGCTTGTATGTGGTAGCCTGTGCTTGTATGTGGTAACCTGTGCTTGTATGTAGTAGCCTGTGCTTGTATGTGGTAGCCTGTGCTTGTATGTGATAACCTGTGCTTGTATGTGGTAACCTGTGCTTGTATGTGGTAGCCTGTGCTTGTATGTGGTAGCCTGTGCTTGTATGTGGTAGCCTGTGCTTGTATGTAGTAACCTATGCTTGCAATTTTAGCACAAAGGAAGGGGAGACAATCAGCTCCTTGTGGGCCACTGGCTGGTCAACCTGGGACATGCTCTAGACCAATAAGAACTCAGAGAGAGAGAGAGAGAAAGAGAGAGAGAGAGAGATTATCAAGTTCAAACACAATGGCTCTGGTTGTCCCACAAGAGGTAACATTGGTCTGGCACTATATAGGCAGTCCCAGAGGACAACCCAGGTAGGCATGGGGAGCCAGCATACACAAGGTGGTGAGTTTGGGGTACCAGCATTGCTTCTTAGGGTACCCTATATCCCACACAAGATAAACTGGAGAGACAGGGTGCCAGCATCTCACAGGCTGAAACCTAAATAAAGCAGCTCAGCCTCTGCCCTTGGGGTGACACACTCAGAATGGGATAAGAATGTCACTTCCCTGGGGCTTCCTGAAGGCTAGGCAGAGTGACAGCTGGAATGTACCTGGCACCGTGTCCAGCACCGGGAAGACCTCAGTAGGAAAGTGACATGGCAGAAGCAGACACATGATGGTTTGTCCTGGCTTCATTTGGTCAAGGTGTGGAGAACTGGCTTATTTGGCTCACGAGTCCAGTCGCAGCCCCTCATCAGAGGGACGTCCAGGCAAGAAGTCCCAGCAGCCAGCTTCGGCCCATCTACAGCCAGGAGCAGGACAGCAGGGCACACCCACCCTAGTGTCGGCTCACCTTCTCCACTCTTACACAGCTCAGCGCCCAGCCCAGGGAATGGTGCCTCCCACATTCAGGTTTCTTCTTCACACCAATTAAGGCAATCAAGATAATCCCCCAGAGACGTGTTCACCGCCCGACCTGATCCAGCCAGTCCCTCTTTCAGGCTCTCTTTGCGGGTGTCCTAACACCCCGAGAGTCTAGGGCAGGGTCCTGGGGTATCCAGTTGGAATGAGAGGCAGGCTGTGGCAGGTGTGTTCCTCACGGTTGGTGTGGTGACTCACACTAATCCTTTGGTGTGGGGATGTGGCTCAGCTAATAGAGTGTTTGCCTAACATGCACTAAGCCATCTTAGAGATGGATTCCATCTCTAGTGTCTTAGAAGTAGGTGTGGACAATGCTTGTAACCCCCAGCACAGGGGGTTCAGAAAGTTCAAAATCATCCTCACATATGTCATATTTGAGGCCAGTTTAGATACATGGAGCCCTTGCTCAAAACCGCAACCTTGAGGGCTCACCCAGTGCTCTCTTGTAGGGTGGTCCAAAACAGGCTGGGAGAGGGCAGAAACCACACGTACTAAGCACTTCACATATTGGCAGGCCCTGCTGTCATTTGAAAAGGCATCTTGTTCTATGGCCTGGTGTTTTGATGCGTGGAATGCCCACCACACAATCCTCTTAAGGGTCACATGTGCCACCGTCCCTGCCTCATGAAGGAAATGACAAGAGAGTGGTAGGGACCTCACAGAATTGATCAAATGACACCCATACGGCTCTTACCACTCTTGTTGGCCTTATATTGCTATGACTAAAGCATGTAAGCCCATTAAATTCTGTTCCTATGTGTGTATATCCGTGTTCTTGACCATGGTGTGTGTGTGTGTGTGTGTGTGGTGGGCCAGATGTTAACATCAAGTGCTTTTTTCAGTTTCCCTCCAGTTTGTTTGTTTGTTTTCAAGGCAGAGTTTCTAATCTACAGCCTGGGCTAGCCTAGCACTATATAGACCAGGTTGGCCTCAGAGATCCACTTGTCTCTGCTTCCTGCGTGCTAGGATGTTAGGATTAAAGGCATGTGACACTAAATCCAACTCCTGCTTTGTTTTAAGATAGGGCCTCTCACTGGCCTGGAGCTCACTGAGTAAGCTAGATTGGCCTCCATAGCCATGTCTTCCTGTGTGTTCTAGGGAACGTGAACACCAGCCCTTGTGTATACCCAGAAGCACTGTCTCCCCAGCCCCTGCTGAGCTACTTTAAAATATAAATTAGCTGTCAAACACAGTCTCCCTGTTGGGCTACAAAGGCTGGGTAGTTCTTTCTCTTCTCAGATGACCCACCCTTTCCCTCATCCCTCCCAGCTCCTGGCAGGCTCACTCCCATTCTTTATCTCCGTGAGACTTGGGCTCTGAGTATAAGTGACAATGATTTTCATTTAATGGGAAAACTCAGCGTTGCTGTTGCTGTGATGCAGGTAGCACCTGTGCATTTAGCTGCTGGGTGCCGTTCTGTTTGCAGCTGAACCGCAGGTATCGGGATGCTTAAAATGTCAATACCTTATAATCCAGTAGTTCTACATAAGAGCTTTAAAACACTGCAAAGCTGGGCTAGTGAGATGGCTCTGCAGGTCAAGGTGCTTGCAACCAAACCTGACAACCTGAGTTTGAGCCCCATAACCGACATGGTTGGAAGGAGAGAGGACATCAATCAGTTTCCTCTGAACTCCACACTTACACACACACACACACACACACACACACACACACACACACACACACACAGAGAGAGAGAGAGAGAGAGAGAGAGAGAGAGAGAGAGAGAGAGAGAGAACAGCAAAACACTGGCAAAACTTTATACACAAAGATACTTAGACTAACATGACAAGATTAAGAAAAATAGGAATTTAGCTGAAAAACAATACAGAACATCAGACAACCATTAAGATAATACTAGCTGGGGAGACAGTTTGGAGTAAGGTGCTTTCCACAAGAGCGTGAGGACCTGAGTTTGATTCCCAACAACCATGTAAAAAGCTAGTGAGTGATGTGTGCTTGTAATCCAGCACTGGGGAACTAGTCAGGGAGCTTCAGGGACCAGTGATAGACCCTACCTCACAAAACAGGGCAGATGGCTCTCAGGGAAGGATGACCTCTGGCCTCCACTTGTACATAAGTCACATCTAAATGTGACATGAACACACACACAATAAAATAATAGTAACAAAAATTCTGAAGATGACGCTAACAGTCACACAGATACACAGACAGGGCCAAGAGAACCCTTATCTCTCCCTAAGGATGTCTCCTCTTGGTACCTCCTAGGGTTGGTCTTTGGTTGCTAGGTGTGGCAACTGTCTCAGAAATCACACATAGAATGAGATGGTCAGTATTATAAACTCGACAGGATCTAGAATCACCTAAAAGACAAGCCTGCAGGTGTACCTGTGAAGGGTTATCTTGGTTAGGTCAATTGTAGCCTTTGGGCAGCAGCACCATCCCATGGGCTTGGTTAGGTCTTGACTCAATAAAAAGAATGTGAGCGAGCCCCAGCGCCCATCTCTCTGCTTCCTGACTGTGGATGCCATGTGAGCAGCCGCCTCAGGCTCCTGCTGCCCTGTCTTTGTCACCGTGATGGACTTGAATCACATCCTTGATCTATGAATCAAACTAAATCCTTCCTCCCTTCCTTCCCACCTTCCTACCTCCCGTTGCTTTTGTCTGGGTATTTAATCACAGTAACTAAGAGAGATGCATGCATACCTAGGGAGAGTCAATGCCTCTCTCTTTCAAGATCAAGTTCCCTAAGAGTTGTGGCTGGCACGTCGGAGCATGCCCATTTACAGACTGGCCAATGGCAGGACAAGGCTCTGCCAAGGCTTGCTAGACTGCTGCGCTGGGTGGTACGAGTGTAGCCTCCCGCTTCACATGGAAATCATCTCATAGCCTAAAGTAGACAAGGCTGCTCTTCAAAGAGAGTGTGTCAGGAACTCCAAGCCACTTCTGCAGCTCTTGTAAATCTAAATTTACTTCAAACACTAAATTTTATCACTTTCCTGAACTGTGCATCCAGAAAATCAGTGAAAGGTGACTCTGGCTTAGAGGTGAGGGTGGCCCATCCTCCTCCCACTGCTTTTTTTCCCCATTTTTTGACAAAAAGGAATCAAATGTGGTAATAGCTCATGCTCGCGCTGGGGTTGCACAAAGCCAGAGCTACACCAACAGACTCAAGGTACGCAAATAAAAATTCCAAAAATGTATCCTCTCTCCAAAGGTTTGTGATGTCTGGGGAGATGGCTCAGTGATACAAGCTGCACAATTGAGAAGATAGGAGTTCAAGTCCCCAGAAGCCATGTAGAAAGCTGGGCACACAGCAGAACTAGGAAGTGGAGGCAGGAGAATGAATCCTTGGAGGTTCGTGGCTAGCTACCCTGTTAATACAGAAAATAACAAAAGACCCTGTCTCAGGCAGGGACCAACACCTAAGGGTGCCTTGATATCTCCACCCCCATGTCGTAGCATGTGTATGCCTGCATTCCTCTCCTGCCCCCCAACACACAAACTGACATTGCATGATGGCATGCTATCATTGCTGAGGCTTCCTGGGAGCAGTGCCATGGCTGGCATAGAGGTGGTTCATTTGAGCCAAGGTTGGCATGCAGGTAGTTCATTTGGAGCCAGTTACCAAGGACTAGAGAGAGAAAGGGGAGGTCGAATACCCTACCCAAGAGCACATTATTATGTATGCCGTGGGAAGCTGAGGTTCAATTGTACTTCAGCTTTCTAAAATGCAGCCATAGAGGTTGGCTCAGTGGCTAAAAGCAAGTTCAGTTCCCAGTACCCGCAGCAGGTAGCTCCCAACCGTCTGTAACTCTACCTCAAGGTGGTCTGATGCTCTCTCCTGGCCCCCGCAGGTACTCAACAGAGCACGGATTGACATGGGTCACTGCCAGAGTAGCCAGGATCCTGGAGGCTTGGTCCTCACCCATCCTCATCCTCGACTGAAGGGTAGATTTAGCACCCAGGGTCCCTTAGAGACCCCTAGGGGAAGGTGGTACAGCTGGGACAAGGCAATACTTTTCTCCTCCTGCAGGGAGAATCAGGGGTAAGTCACATGTGTGTCACACCTATAGGAGACAGTAGGGAAGGGTTCTGAATGAGCAAAAATCTCTCATACAGAACCCTGTATGAGAAGCCATGACAACCCCAGGAGCGGGGCGGGACAGGAACATGAGTGGCTCTTCCAAGGCTACATAACCAAAAGGAGGCCCCACAGCCCGCCTCTGACACCTATTTCCCAAAGTGGTGGCTCTACCTGCTGATTTCCACATCTGTGCCCTGTCTGCAACAGCATGCATGGATCGAGAGGCTGGAGCTGGCCTCTGTCAATGACTGGTAGGACCAGGGGCCCTATCCTGGTACACTTGACCCAGAGTTGGAATGAGGGTTACTACTACTGCAGTCAAAAATGCCCTCTGGGAGACTTCCTGCCTGCTGGTGGACAGGGGGGCCTGATTTCCCTACTTGCACAGCTCTGAACTACCCAGGCAGTGCATAGGGGAAACAGGAGATGAAGAGAATCCAGAAGGGTAAACAGTGAGCTGGGTAAGTGGTCAAGGACATACCCTGGAAGAACAATTTTTTTTTGGTGTTAGACCCATGAACTCTGAACACCAAGGATAAGCCTACCAGCTTACATAGCCATTTCATGAGAGGGGAAAATAGGGATCGGAGATGTTAAGTAACTCAATGCTAGAGCTAGTTAATAGAACAAGGAAGAGTGGGGAGGTGGGTCAGTGGATAAAGTACGTGTCTCACACAAGCATGAAGACGTGGGTTTGATCCCCAAAGCTCATCCTAAAGAGAATGCATGCTGTTGAGTGTTTTGACAGCTGAACACGAGCTAGGATCATGTAGGCAGAGGAACCTCGGCTGAGAAAATGCCCCAATCAGACGGACTTATAGACAAAGCTGTAGGGAATTCTCTTGATTAATGTTTGATATTGGAGAGCAGAGCCCACCCTGGGCAGAGCAGTCCCTAGGCTGAATATGGAAGGAAGCTGATCATGCTAGGGGCAGTGTGAGCGAGTGAGCTTTCTTCTTGCTCTCTGCTGCAGTTCTGCCTTGGGGTTCTGCCCTGACTTCCCTTCTGGATGAACTGTGCTTGGGATGCGGCAGCCAGTCGAACTCTTTCTTCCACAAGTCACTTTTGGTCATTGTGTTTTATCACAGCAATAGAAAGTAATCTAATAGAGTCTGTGATCCAAACCCCAGGGAAACTGGAGGCAGGGAGATTCCCTGGAGTTTACTGCCCCAAGGCCTGGCCTACTAGGGAAACCCTAGACCCAAGTGTGAAATCCTTTCTCAAAAAAAAAAAGGCAGGAACTTGTGAGCTCTCCATGTGAACACATCCACACATGGGCATGCACATCTGCACATATACAAACACGCCTGTAGACCTGTGTGCACATCGTGGTAGCTAACCTGGAATCAATTGAAACCCAAGCAACTAGGCAAGCCTGTGAGGAACTGTCTTGATTGGCTCACTTGAGGTGGGAAGAGTCACACTAAATCTGGGCAGCACTTTGTGTTGGCAGCCCGCATAAAGGAACATGGAAGAAGGAAGCTTTTGCTTTTAGCTGGCTTCCCCCTTTTCTCTCTGGCAAGTTCATCTGTTCTGCTGCGGAGGCATTCCTTTGCTGGTGTTAGAACCTGCTTCTTCAGGACTCCAACACAGACTGAAGACAAGCTGAGACATCCAGCCTCATGGACTGAGCACCAGGGTCTTGCCTTTCTGCCAGGACACAGCCATTATTCACTTAGATGGATCACAGCCTATAAACCACACAAATAAATCATATATGGAAACCCTGACTATATACACAGAGAGAGAGAGAGAGAGAGAGAGAGAGAGAGAGAGAGAGAGAGAGAGAGAGAGAGAGAGAGGAAGGAGGGAGGGAAGGAGGAAGAGAAGGAGAATTATCTTTGTGTACTTCACGGCAGGGTCTTCTGCCTCCAGCCCTAGGGGTTCCGCCGGTCTCCCAGGCACCTACTCCAGACTCCCCGCACAGGGCTTTCAGCTCTGTCAATTTTCTGTTGCTCCTGGTGAATGCTGGCTTTTCATTAACACCACTGGAGACCGTTCAGCCTTCCAGGGTGACCTGGGATCCTGTGGGACTGTCACTTTAGAGGCATGTGCTTCTGCTACATGGGGGTTCCACTCCCGTTCCACCCAGCTGGGAGAGAACTGGACTAGGTTGATCCTTGACTTCCATCCTTCCCCCACCACAGGGGCTCCTTGAGGTGGGGGTGGGGGGAGCACAGAGCGTGCCTGAGCTGTCACTCTGCTGGAGCCTCAGGCTCCTCCTCCACCTGGTGGCCACTGTGATGCAGTCACCTGCTGCTTCTGATGGATGACACAGCACTGACCCAGCGGACCAGCAGTGTCCCTGAATTCCTCGGTGACTCCCGTGACATGTCTCACCTTCCTCAGTGTACTTGTCTTGGCTGCCAGACAGGAGAATGCTAGAAAGCTTGGCTCACTCGTGACATATTAATAATTCACCATGGCCTGGCAGGATGGCTCACAGGTAAAGGCACTAGCCACTGAGCCTGACAGTCTGCGGTCAGTCCCCAGGACACACGTGATAGAAGGAGAAAACTGACTTCTTCAAGTTGTCCTCTGATCACCACGCCCATTCCATGTCATGTGAGAGCAAATGTGCTCACATGCATGTGCACGCATGTGCACACACACACACTCACACACACACACACACACACACATTTTAAAAAACTTGCCATCTCTGATCTGTTCGACACTGTTCCATGATTGACATCCATTCTGTTGGTGTGATTGTTATTAGTTCAGGTAAAGTTTGTATCCGTTGTTCCTCCCTGCTGTGACCAACCACTGGGTGTCTTTGTAACCATTCTGCACCTCAGGTTCAGAGTTCACCCGTCTAGAGCAGCTAGCCAGGGCGCTTTGGGGATTTGCTTGTCTCTGCAGATGATCGCTGTGGTGCCCAGCGTTTTACATTGGTGCTGGGAATCTGAGTGCAGGACATCACGCGAGCTCAGCGAGCACTTTACTAGCCATCTCCTTACCTAGGCCCCTGATTCTATTGACTTGGCAGTGTTGGTAACAGAACTCAGAATCACCACAGTCATACGCCACCCTGTGCTCTAGCCCCTGCCTCTGGCTGCATACTGACTGAGGACCAGGATGAGGGGAAAAGTGCATCTCTGTTCATGAAAGAGCAGGTGAGCGTCATCAAGACTAACTTTAATATTTAAGCTGCTTTCCTGTTTACCGGCCATTTTCTACTCTTTGATGTGCTTGCTTATTGGTATGTGTCATCCTAAATAAAATTTAAAACATTTAATTGTTAGCCTGCATTTCACATTTTGGTCTTTATTTAATAGAGTGGGAGGTTTTGTTTGTTTGTTTGTTTGTTTGTTTGTTTGTTTTTAATGTTTTAAAAAACATTCAAGCCCTACTCAGAGCAACCAAATGACACAATGTGGCCTTTAGAGCTTATTGTTCCCACCAGATACTGAGGGACACTTGGGTCACTGCCATCATCTTGTGTCTTGCACAACACACCGTCTGCCCTGACCTGAGATCATTGACGGGAAAGGAAAGACGTAGAGGAAAGGGAACTTTGGGCCCCCAGTCTTTCCCCTTCCTCCATGGTCATCACTTCCAGCATAAGTGGCTAGTAAGTTAGTGACGTCACACAAGAAAGAGAGGATACGGTAGGATCTTCGGTCATTTGTGTTCTGGAAATGCAGGACTGTCTAAAAGTGGACTCTGAGTCAAGGGGAAAGGGTGACTCTGGGGCTGTCACTCAGGCAGTCAGTCACAACACACTGATTCTGTGCTTAGCCACTGCTGATGTTTCTTCCGTCTCTGCTCACTCCCAGAATCCACTGTCCAATTAGACTTCGCTTAGAGAGCTCAGGATCAGAAAGGTGTGTGTTCTGAGTGTCGGCCTTCAGTGGAGATTGGAGGACAGCATTGAGTGCTTGTCTTTCTCTTCCACCTCATTTTAAACAAGGTCTTGGTTGCTTGTCACTGCCTCCCCAAGGCCATCTGGCCCATGGGCTGCTGTGGAGTCTCCACCTCACCATAGGAACAATGGGGTTACAGACTGCATCGTCTCTATGTGGGTTCTGGAGACCTAAACTCAGGTTCTGAAACTTACACAGCAAGCATTTTTATCTGCTGAACCATTACTCCAGCCCAAGGTCAGAGATATTGAAATGATGGTGAATTTGAAGGTGTCAACAGATCGAGAAGTTTCTTGTAAGGTAACACAGGTCGTGAGTCCGTGAAACTGACCCTGTCTGCAGAAGAGATGGCCCCCTAAGCAGGAGGGAATTGAGCTAGGCTTAAAGGCAGAACACTCTAGAACAGCCAGTGAGGACAAAAGAAGAGATCTGGGTCAGGAACAAGATCTCAGGCTTCAGTGAGCAGAGGGTCAGGAAGGCTTGTGATCTTGAAGTTGTTCATGTCACAGGCCTAGACCTGCTGACTAAAGGATGCTACTTGTAAGTCATTCTTATGCCCCCACAAGCCTGAGTCAAGAGTTATCCCTCCCCCGGGGCCCTCTCTGGGCTTGCCCTTGGCTTGGGTACACTTGACTTTGAGAATTTGTTAAATAGAGCCAACATTGAGAAGGAAGTAGATGAGGTGCTACATTCAGAGCTTGCCTTGATGCCTGGCATTAGCAAAGAATGAAAGTAAAAGCTAGAAGAGAGGAGAGAGAGATCATCCCTTAGTGTCTAAGTGTCTGATTAATCCTTGTGTGTTTATGTGTTATATGAGCATGCATGCATTCATGTGTGTGTGTGTGTCTGTATGTGCACATGTATGTAAAGATATATGTATATCTGTGTAGAGACCAGATGGCAACCTTTTCTTTTTCAGGTTCCATTTTCTTGACACCAGATCTCTCACTGGCATGAAGTGTGTCAGATAAGTTAGGCAGGATGGCCAGTGAGTCCCAATGGCCTCTCTGTCTCCACCTTTCCAGAGCTGGAATTACTATCATGTGTCACCATGACTAGCTTTCTTTTGCAAAGGTCCTGGGGACCAAACTCAAGTACAACCTTACTGATTAAAGTATCTCTTGAGCCCTGATTATTCCTTTAAGTGTGAAAATGTCTTCATTAAAATGATGTAACCTTCCATGTTTTCTATTCATTCTGACTTTTTGCTCTCTTGAACAGAAAGGAGGCATACCTGGCCAGAGGACCAGCAGGACTATCCTGTTTTATGAGAGATAGCACACCTAGGTGTGCTATGCTCATGTGGTGGTCAATGTGGAAGACATGAGCTCTGGAGAACTAAGAGGACAGCAGGACAGCATAGAAGTAGAAAGATAAATGTAGAAGACCTGCATTCTCCCTCTGAAATGCCTTGGTTCTCAGATACTGTATCCCCAGTATGCTTGTGAACAACTGTTCTGCTGACTTCCAGTGAAACATCTGAGAAGAAAAGAGAGAATGTTCCCAGGCTGTCCAGCGACTGGTTGCATGAGAGAGGGCAAGGAGGGACATTCTTTATTGGATTAGATGCTGGCTTGAGTCTGCACACCACCAAACAATTGGCTAAAGATGCCAAGTTTCCCTGACACCATGTTCAAAGATACCGTGCAGAACACACATTAAATTCCTGGTGGATCCCCCACCCCACCTCCCCCATTTCCTTCCAGATGTTTGGCATGGTGCAGATGCCACAGAAAATAAATGTGTCAAAGTCCAAGGGATGAAGCAAGAGGGTGGGGAGAGCGTGCCATCTTGTCTGGCTCCCAGAGTAGCATAAAGCAAGTAATAGGGGTTCCTGCAGCTTGAACCCAGACCAGGGGTGGGTCTTCAGAGCCAGGCACCTCCAACAGCACTATGTAATGAGGAATGTCCTGGTAAAGCCAACCCCTACATGCCTGAACTGTCAGAATTCACAACGGATGTGCAATAGAGAACGGAGAGGGGCTTCAGGTGTGTGTGTATGTGGGGATGTGCAGAGGGGTGCATGTCCCTGTGGCCCAAGGTAGAGAGTGAAGTGGGGCAGAGGCAGGGCTGGAGTCAACTTGTCCATCTCTAGTTCCAGATGTGGGTGGCTCAGGGATCAGGGCTGTCCAGATTAGACTGACAGGCATGCAGTGACATCACTGTACAAACACTGGAATGGAAGTTGACTAATGCCGCCTGCTGAGTTCCTCTAAAGCCTAAGGCCCCAGGGCCAAATGAATTTGCTTGGGGATGCTATCCCTTGCACAATCAGAAGGGGAAAGAAAACTGCTTAAGGTTTTACTATTATTATAAAAAAATTGAAATTCTATTTATTTATGTGTGTTTGTATGTGTACACACATTTGTTGTGTGTTTGTATGCATGCATACATTTGAATGCAGGTGCCAGTGCCAGTCAGCGGTGTTGACTCTGGAGTTACAGGTGGTTTTTGGGTCACCCAACATGGGTGCAGGGAACAAACTTGAGTCCTTGGGTCCTCTACAAGAGCAGTCTATGTTCTTAACCACCGGACAATGTCTGCGGCGTTCCCCTGGGCCCCCTTCCAGTGGCTTTTGAACTGTGAAATTAGACAGGCTGCTTGGGAACAATAGAAAATTCAGTTGAGAGGTTAACTGAACCCAGCTATGTTAGGAGAAAGTTCTGGAACTTCTATCTATGTCTCCTCCTTTCAGAACAAGCAGTCTCTGGGAAAGTCCTTTGGTAGAAAGGCAGATGCCCCTACCTAAAATTCAGGTGCTACAGGGAGATACACTCACTCAAGGCAGAGACCCTCCGGCATGTACTCGCCCACCTGACCCAGCTTCCCTTGCCCTGTTCCCATGTCCATTTCCTGGGGTCAGTTGCCAGCTTTGATATCTAAAAGTTGGATCGCCACCTTTGAGATGGGGATCAGGGGAGAGTGTTGGCTCATTTATGACTGACCAAACCCCTGATAAGAGGCCCCTAAGTCCGGGTCACACACCTCAACCTAACACTGAGCATAAGCATGTCAGACACCTGCACGTCAGAAATGACTGCTTGCCCCAGAGACACACTGACCAACCAGGACTGGGACTTCAGTGGGTTCAGCCTGTATTCTGGGAAGTAGAACCTGCCACCCTGCAGGTGAGTGAACTGAGGCTCAGAATTTAAAAGCCACTACAAAATCCATCCTTCAAAGCAAAAAGTAAAACCAACAGTCATTTCTCTTCTTACTATATGACATTGGCTCATATTTGTAGATGGATAGTTTCTATGTATGTATATGTATGCATACATGTGTGAATACATATGTGTGCATGTGTGTGTGTGTGTGTGTGTGTGTGTGTGTGTGTGTGAGAGAGAGAGAGAGAGAGAGCCTGTGAGCATGCCTGTGTTGAACAGAGGTTAATGTTCCACCTTGCTTTTTGAAACAGGATTTCTCACTAATTTTGGAACACACAAGTTCAGTGAGGTCTGTAAGCCAGCAAGCCCCTGAGATCCTCCATGATTTGCCTTCCAGTATTGGGATTGCAGACGTGCGCTCCCATGCCTGGGCTCTGGCTCTGGAGACCAACCTCAGGTCCTCAGGCTCATGCAGCAAGCACGTTCCTGACAGAGCCACCTCCTCAGCCCCTTGAAATGGACTTAATTAGCTAGATGTGGCACTTCCTACATCCAACTATCAAAAGGGCCCAGCACACATCAGAGTCCAGGACATTCCAGTTCAGAACAATGGGCCTGCTGGTGGCTTGTTAAAGGGCCCTGTTACAGATGAGAGAGATCAGTTGGGCTCACTGAGTCACACACACACAGTGAGGGTGCTTCACATAGATGAGTCTGTTTATAGATATTTTGTTACTGAGAGCAGGCCTTGTTGTAGCCCAGGCTAGCCTCCAATTTACTATATAGACAGGAATGAACTTCTGATCCTCTTACCCCTAATTCCCAAGTACTGCATTACAGGTATGGTCCCCCTTGTGTAGTTTATGTAGTGCCTGGGCTTGGTGCCCAGTATGCAAGTATTCTACCAACTGTGCTACAGCCCAGGAGGAGGAGGACAAAGCTTGGAAATTATCACAAGGCAGCTGAAAATCCTTCCAAATAAGCACATGAATCCCCAGAGCACGGAGGGCAAAGCTGCCATATGGAGTCCAGGCTTTTGGAGTTCGTAGGTGACACGGCCCTGCCTGAGGTGGTAATAGGTAGTCCAGACAATCTATAGTGCAGAGGCTTTAGGCTCTCTCTTTCCCCGATGAGAGCTTTCTTTTTAAAATTATTGTATTATTTATTCTGTCTTTGGTGGTACTTAATTGTGTTGTGGTGAGAAGTACAGAGGTCAGAGAATGATTTGCCAAGCAAGAACCAGTTCTTTCCTTTCATGGTATGGGTCTTACGGATCAACCTCAGGTCCTCAGAGTTGGTGGCAAGTGCCTTTCAGCATGGAGCCATCTCATGATGGACTCAGAAAGTTGATTTTTATCTTAACACACTGGCTAACAAACCCCTATGCTCTCTCAAAACCCTCAAGTAAACAAAGCACCCATTTTTGACATTCTCTGTGCTTGTTAGTAAAGTGCAGGGTCTGAGAAATCTCTCTGTCTCTCTCTGTCTCTGTCTCTGTCTCTCTCTGTCTGTCTGTCTCTCTCTCTCTCTCTCTCTCTCTCTCACTTTCTTTTAGAGAAAGGAACTGTGTTCCTATTGTTTGACATTTTCTTGCTCACAGGTAGCTTTTCAGCATCTCGGGGTCAGAGCTGAGACTCTTGGTCTCAACGCTCCAGGCTTTGCATCTGCTCCTTTGTGAAATATTGACTGACACTCTGGATGGTGGGAAGCTGGTTCAAGGGCACTGGAGGAGTGAGGCCCTCAGAGGCTGGTTCAAGGATGGAGCTCTCACTGAAGGGAGCCAGAAAGTGGACCCTCTGGGAGGGCAGTGTCTACATGAAGGGATGAGTCACTCTCTGACTCCTGTGCCCCACAAAGCTATCCTTCCCCCAGCCATCTTTCAGTTAAGCTATTTCTTAAAACCAGGGTCAGGAAGATGGCTCAGTTGGCAGAGTGCTTGTCCTGCAACCAGGAAGCACTCCATCCTGAGAATCCACAAAAAAGAGCTGGTCTAGTGGGGAGAGCTTGTGATCCCAGCTCTAGGGAGGCAGGGACAGGCAGCACCCTGGGGCTTGTGGCCAATCGGCCTAGCTTACTTGTTGAGGTCCAAGCCAGGGAGAGGCCCCATCTCAGAACAAGGTAGAAGGCCTTGAGCTATCCTCAAGGATGCCTGAGGTTGACCTCTGGTCATACATGTGCCTGCAAACACACACACACACACACACACACACACACACACACACACACACACACACACACACACGAGCGCACGTACGCACACATGTACACATACGTACATACACACAGGCTACTGAACATGATACTGCAGTCTAAGTTCCCAAGACATCCGAACAAATTAAGGGTGGCTCTACCCACTTCCTATGGGAGGGAGCTAAGGCTGAGATTGTTGAATGACTGAATGACCTGCTCAAAATCACAGAGCAGGAAAGACTAGAGACTGTACCAGCTCTCTTTACTGGGTAATGCCCTGCCACCTCCCCTAGTCAAGGGAGTTGTTCCGTGAGTATCTAGAACCTCAGTTAAAAGGTGGGGCTGTTCCTGTTCATTCCTGGGAACTGCCCCCACAAAGCCAAATGCTTCCTGTAATAAAGCCCTCGCTGTGTGTGAGCCCCATCTGTGTTCAGAAGAATTCCGCTGGGGTTATTGTACCTGGGAGACAGGAGAAGCCATTTGGGAGACTAAATCATCTACAAGACCTAAGCTGGGGATGGGTCATGTTAGATGCCAGTGTTCATATTTGTCACCCCTTGTTCTTATTGTTACAAAGTAACAGTGTGCAATTAGGGCATTTGGCCTTCTACATGATACACCTTGCATTGGATTCAGTTCCTGGAGCTCGGTTCATGACAAATTTCAAGTTCAGTTTATAAATCCACTTTTCAGAGGCTAGGGAAATGGATCAGTGGGTCAAGTATTTTCAAAAAAAAAGGCCTGAGTTCAGACCCCCATCACCCATGTAAAAAGCTAGGCATGGTGGGCTTCGAGAGGTGAGGAGAGCCGGGGGGCTCACTGGCCAGCTAGCTGAGACCAGATGCTAAGTGAGAGACCCTGTGTCAAAAGAGAAGGTACGTATCAACTGGAAAAGACGTCTGCAGTTGACCTCTGACCCTCACGCATGCGTATACGGGAACACATGTACCTGAAAACAAGCAAGTAGTTTCTTTTCTGCCCATGTCCTCGTTCAAGTCAGAGACCCTAAATGTATTCCACCTGGACACACACTGTTTACCTCTAGTGTGGGGCCAGACCTGGTGTCATTGGGATTTTAAATTTTTCTTTAAATCCACCATGTTGTGTAGGACAGCCCAACTGAAGAATACAGTGACCCAAGTCATCTTTCTCTTCAACTCTGGGAACCCCCACACACTGCAAAGAAGCCCAGTGGGACAGTCAGACCTGGGTGCTGGTCACAGTCGAGACACTTCTTACTGGTGTGAACTTAGGAAGGTTCATTAATGCTCACCTTTCTGTAAAGCAGGGTAACTAATTGAATGTGTGTTGGGGGGGGGGGTAGGGGGATGACACAAAGCAACACCTGTGGTACTCGGCTGTTGTTGCTGTAACAAATAGCTTGCAACAACTGAGTTAGAGAAAGAAAAGTTTGCTTTGGCAGTTTGGAGTTTCTGGCCCCTATCAGGGCTCACTCATTGCTTATAGGCACCAGGTACCTTATGGAAAAGCGCGGGGCAGAGCGATTTTGATCTTCCTCATCTTGTGACTGGGAAGTGGAAGAGAGGAAGAAGAAAGGGATGGGGTCCTACTACCTCTCCTTGGAGGCCACACCCCTAGTGAGCTAAGATCTCCCACTGTCTCCCAGGGTTTCCTTCCTGAGGACTAAGTCTCCAACACATGGGCTTTCGGGGTGTCCCAACTCTGATTGCACAGCGCCTGGCCCAAGGCACACTGAGGGAATGCTGATCTGAACCTCATTCTTGACACCTGTTCATCCCTTTAGGGGTTTCTAGTCCCCAGCCACGGGGACAAGATTGTCAGCCTTGTGATTTATAGGCAGGCTGGAATGGGGCGCACATGAATTTTGGGGTTACCCAGACCTGACTCATGCTCTACTGTCAGTAGTTTTCCCTTCTTGAGCTGTTATTACAGCTCAGGGTGCCTGTTTGCTTCTCTCAGGCCTGAGGGAGACAGTTCAGTCAGTATGTGCCTGTTGTACAGCCATGAGAACCTGTGTGAATCCTAGAATTGGAAAAAAAAATAGCTCGACACAGTGGTATATGCATGAAACTCCAGTACTGGGAGGATGGGCTTGCTGGCCAGCTGGTCCAGACAAATTAGTGAGGTCCAAGCACCAGTAAGAGAGAGACCATACCTCAAATAATAATAATAATAATCACCATGGTGATGATAATGATGATGATGACGACGGTGATGATGGTGGTGGGAGAGGTGGTGGTGGTGGTTGTGATATTTGTGGTTATGGTGATGCTGCTGATGATAAGGTAGAAGTCATAGAGATGTCTCCGTGGTTAAGAACACTGGCCTCACTTCCAGAGGACCAGGGTTTGGTTCCCAGCACCCACATGGCAGTCTGTAACCCCATTCCAGGCAATCTAATGCTCTCTTCTGGTCTACACACATGCATGGTGCACAGACATACATGCAAGCAAAATACCCATACACTTAAGTGTCCAGTGCTCACTGTGTGTAAGAAATGACACACAGTCTTGTGTGTATGTGTGTTCGTGCATTTGTGTGTGCCTGTGGAGGCTAGGTGACTTTCTCCGTCAGGTGACTTTCTCTTCTCTCTCCACCTTATCATTTTAGATGTGACTGTCACTGGAGCCTAAAGCTCACTGGTTCAGACTGGCTTGCTAGCAAGTCCCAGGAAGCCCCTGGTTTCTGCCTCTAGTACTGGGCTCAAGTTTGTTTTCTTTCTACATTGGCTATGGGGGACCTGAACTCAGATCCTGAGGCTTCTACAGCAAGCGCTTTCCTGACTGATCCACCGCTCCAGATCAATACACACCCTTCCTAAGACAGTAAATCCTAAAATTTACTGCTTCTTAGTCAATGAATTTGAAGAGAGCAAGAAAGGGAGAGAAAATGTTATTTTCACACTAAACCGGGGCTCTTTGCCTAGGCAACAGAGTGAGAAATGTGTGCTGAAACAAACTCAAAGCCGTGTGTGGTGCTGGATTCAAAGGTTGGTTGTGCACTGTAGTAGAAGCTGAGGAAAGCAGAATCCTGGAGCAGCTCCAGACCATGCACTCGCCTGCCTTCCTGTTCCTTCCAGTGAACAGTGTACGGGAGCCTCTCCGTGTGACCGTATCTCCATCCCTTTACACATCTCCGACTTAGTCAGTGCTCAGATCAGCTCCATGCTAAGACTGGGAGCAGTTGGGACATTCTTTTCTCTCTTTACCCTTTCTAGACCTGAAACACAGAAAGTCATGTAAGAGGGAAGCCGTGCTGCAGAAGGGAAGAATGTGCAAAGGCTCCAGAACATGGGACGCACAGAGGATATGCCCACAATGCTCTGCAGATCACATCAATGAGGGTGTGGTCAGGCATGAGAACAAATGGAGTCTGAAAGATACCACAAACAACTGTATAAAGAGATCGGAACAGACCAGTGTATTGTCCGGCTTAGGGTAAGGGTGGAGTTTTTTGGAAAAATCCAGATATGCAGGACTTCAAGTCTGGGGAGGACGCATGGAAAAGACTGCAAACAGGGGACAAGGAGACTTCAGAGACTCAGGAAAGGGAAGGGCATGTCTAGGGCAGTAACCCAGTTTCCACTGTCTCATAACATCCCGAGGCTGTTCTATGTCCCCCTTGGCCACTGCGTGCAAGTCTCTGGGCTGGGCTCTCACAGCCACATATGACATACAGTCTGGGCCATCCAGGAAAACAGGCTACCTTCCTGTGTTGGTTAGGTGGTTCCTAACCTTAGGAGTACATCAGGACCCCTGCAAGACTCCACAGTTAGTTTTTGTTTTGGTAGATCTGAGATAGGACACAGCAAGTGACATTTCTAACAAGCTCAAGGTGAGGGACACTCCCGGTCTTGGGAGCATCTTGAGAAACGTAAGTAGTTAGATGCAGTATCACATGCTCCAACCGTGGAGACACGAGAAAAGCCGTCGGGAGAAGGGTGACATTTGGGTGGACAGAGAACCAATGAAGAACTTCCAGCAGACAGGAATGCAGAGGCCACATGGAGGGGGAGCCTCGGCAGACTAGAGACCGTGGGGACTGGCCTGCTACCAGCCTGGCTTTCGTGACCGAGAGGACACTGAGCTGGAAGAGTTTAAGTCATTGTCAGTTGAAGGTCGTGGAGAGTCATTTAACTATGAAAGAATAGCCACACTCAAAAGAGCTGGGACAGGATTGTCAACAGGCTTACCTAGCCTGCCAGAAGCCCTGAGCTCTGTCCCCAGCACTGCCAGATATGATGATGTGCACACCTGAAATCTCAGCACTCAGGAGGTGGAGGCAGGAGGATCAGATGCTCAAAACTGCATAGGGAGTTCCAGATTAGCCTAGAGGAAAGATGGAAGGGAAGGGAAGAGAGGGGAAGGGGAGAGGAGGGAGGGGAAGTGGAGGGTGGGACAGGGAGGGAAGGGAAGGAGAGGAGAGGGGAGGGAAAGAGAAAGACCCAAAGAGCATTTATCAATTTGCAAACCATTTCATTTTATCTGCAAGTCCCCAAATCAGCACATTCTACCTCCCAACCTCCCTTCCTGTTGTTTACAGAAAGGGAAACTGAGGCTGGGAAGTTTGGAGTTGCTTGCTTCAGCTGGCAGCAGAGGCAGGTGGAGCCAGGTCTAGCCCCACAGCTTTCCAGTGGGCAGTTAACCTGGCCCTGCTTCCTCCTCAAAGCCTAGAGCCAAGAGCACTCCTTCCCATTTTCTATCAAATTCAATTTCTTCATTCTTTGGCATAATAGCAGGAAGTAACTGTGACCACGCAGTGTGAGAAAGGTAATCGTCCCGGGTCAGGAAATCCTGTTGCCTTGAGCCCCTTGGGAATGTTAACTTTCCCACTCTGACCCATCCGAGATCCTGACCTTCAGCACAGTTGGCTTCTTCAGGAGAAAAAAAAAAGCTGGGCCTGAGTCCAACCCTGGCTCTCTGTTAGGGTCCCCTGGAGAGGCGGCAGTGGAGCCCCGCCCCGCTCTTCAGGAGACTCCTGCTCCTGGACTCTGCCCTCTGTAGGTGGTGGTGTGGGCAGTGCAGGGAGGGGAGAGGTGGTCAGGTCCCTAGCTTCTTCAGACACTTCCTCTGCACTCAGTCGAGCCTGGTCCTCTGGGTTTCAACAAGGGCACCTGTCGGGGGAACATGAAGTATGGACTTGCAGCGTCAATGGTATGTGGAACATACTAGAAGAACTCGAAGGATGGACGTCACTGCCTTCTGCAGTGGCTGAGCTGGAGAAATGGGTCCGAGCACCTGAGCACTCAGGGACCAGGGATAGAGACTCCCGGGGCGATGTCTCTCGCAGAGGGACCTGTAGCTTGACCTCACTCTGCTGCAGCTCACTCTCTGCTTATTCGAATGAACCCTTTCTTAGGTTACTTAAAACATTCATCCGATTTTCAGGCACAATTACCTCCCATCCCCTGTGCAACCCAGAGCTCTGCAAGTTGGGTGAGTTTAGCATCATTTATTCACGCAATTATCCATTCCTCCGGAAAACATCAGTAAAACATCCTTGAAGCCTTAGGCATGAGCCTTGGTACAGCCCTGACCCTTGAGGGATGGAGATAGTTCCTACAGGGAATGGCTCAATGACAGTAAGAACTGTTCCAGTGTGGGCTGTGGAGATGACTTGCTCCTTGGTATTACTTGTCCTGCAAACATGAGGGTCTCAATTTGATTCCCAGAATCTACCTTAAAAAGTCAGGTACAGTGGTGCATGCTTATAACCCCAGTGCTGAGGAGGTGGAGACAGGCAGGCCCCTGGGGCTTGCTGGCTAGTCAGCCTGGCTGACTCCAGCTTAAATGAGAGACCCTGTCTCAAACAACAGTGTGGATGCAGTTCTGAGGAAAACTACCTGAGGCTGCCCTCTGACCTCCTCATCCTCATCCTCAACTCCTCTCTCTCTCTCTCTCTCTCTCTCTCTCTCTCTCTCTCTCTCTCTCTCTCTCTCTCACACACACACACACACACACACACACACACACTCCCCAGTTCTAAAATACAGAAGGACTTCAAGAGAGGAGGCTATAAGCTGCTTCTAAAAGGAGGTCTAAGGGAGTCTGGAATGCATGTGTATGTTCTAGAAGGTTCTAGAAGGATGTTCACTGGACAGGAAAGCAGGCATGAGCTCTGCTTCTCAGCTTGTCACAGTCCCTTCCCAGTCCTTACCAGATGTGAGTTTGCAGATCCACCCTTTCTTTCCCAGTCCCAAACCTAGGCTATACTGTGGATAGTGTCCATGGAGGTCTGTGAGGGCAGATGTCCCCTTTCCAGACCATGGTCCCTACCTGGACTACTGTGGCAGCTGCTTCTGATGCCCTGCCAGTTCTAGACTCTCTGCTCCAGAGATCACAGGCCCCTCTTCTTTCCTTGTCTCCTGTTTGCCATCACCTGGTGAACATTCAGATGATAAGGCCGGTGCCTGTGCCCCGGGAACTTACACCATGAGGAAAGGCAGTGTCTACCAGCATGATATCCCCCGATGAGGGCTATGAGGGAGGGAAAGGGGCACACAGGAGAATGCTCGACACAACCAGTGAGTCAGGAAAGGCTCTGAGGGGGAGAGGATGCTGCCCAGAGAGTAACAGGGTTTGAAGCACTCTGGGGGAGGGAAGCCCGGGACAGAGACTCACACAGGAAGGAACAAGAAAGACTCATTCTAAGATAGACAGAGTCGGTAGCACATAACACAGCTTTCTGGGCGTCCAGGAGAGCTTTTGGGGAAATGTGGAGATACATGCAACTGACTGGAGATAGGGGCCAACCTTACAGATGTTGAAGGAAGTAATTATACTAGTTATAATGTTGTGCGATAAATCAACCCAAACTCAGGTGCTTGCAGCAACACCATTTACTATTTCTCGTGAGTTCTAAGGAAGAGGGATGCCTGTGCTGAAGACGACTTGGAAGCAAGCTGGCAGTCTGACGAGGCTGCCTTTCAGTGTGCTGTGTACCCACCTATCAGTCAGGATGCACGCCCCAGCTGCCACATGTTGAACCTAGAGCTCCTGCCTAGGCGAGTCTCTCCACGCAGCCACATGGCTCAGCGTTCTTGCTGCTCACACGCATCCATCAGAGTAAGTGAGGCAGGAGACCAAGGGGAAAGTCTGTGTGCAAGTCCTCCATCACCCCTCAGGGGCGTAGGTAAGCCCTGTACGCCATGACAGGGAACTGAACCCAGCCAGTTAGCTGCAGCTCTTGCTTGGGTGCAAGTAAAATCTCCCTGAAAAATGCAAGTGATGTTTTGTACAATCAAAGCAAGCATAAAAACACCCACGATGACCAAAGATCAGCTTTTTTAAAAAAATTAATTTATTTATTTTTGGAGACAGGTTCTCTTATGCCATAAGCTGGCCTCAAACTCAGTAATTAGCCAACTATGACCTTGAACTCCGGATTCTTCTGTCTCCACCCAGGTTGTGATTACATTTGTATGCCACCACACCCAGTTTATGGGGTGCTGGGGATGCCAAGCAACATTATGCCAACTGGAAGACATCTTCAGCTTGACATTTTAATGGACCTCAACGGGGCTGGGTTAGGGTGAGGTGAGGGAGGAGACGTGTCAGGTAAGTGTGAGGTTGCCATCTCAAAAGGAAGAGGAGATCACTGCAGGTAACCACAGTGATGGAGCCCAGTGAGCTCGCTCCCCACATTACAGCCTGGGAGTTGGTGAGTACTGGAGCAGCAGACACTCTTAGTTCCAGAGGCAAGGAGGTGACTTCCCCACTGAACTCACTAACCAAGAGAGACAAAGCCCACCCACAGTCTGATACAATGGCGGCCTTGTTTCTAGAAAATCAAGGTTGGGTCTTACATTACTTTTCCAGGACCACTATCACAAATGACCCCATGATGTGGAACAAATGTGACTTGGCAAATCAGATTTCTGAATTTGAGGTGCCGGCAGGGTTTGTTCCCCACAAGGACCAGCTGGGGGCTAGAGGGAAAACGGGATCCAGGCTTCCCTTTGGGCTGTGGGGAACCTTGTGTTTCTTGTCTTGGAAACCCATGGCTTCTTCCTCCTCCTCTTCCTCCACCACCACTGCTACCACCTCCTCCTCTGTGTGTGTGTGTGTGTCTGTGTGTGTGTCTGTGTTCACACGTGTGTGCATATGTGTTAGACTGGCTGGCCCACAAACCCTGAGATCCTCCTGTCTCTGCGCCCTGAGCAGGGGTGCTACATGGTCGGCTTTATGTGAGTGCAGAGATCGTACCCCCTGAGCCATTTCCCCAGCCCCCTCTCCTCTGTATTCATAGTGTCCTCCTTATCCTTCACGTCTCATTTTCCATCCCTGAAAAGGACATCTGTTATTGGATTTGGACCCACCCATATCCAGTAGGACCTCACATCAATTTGATCCCATCTACAAAGAGCTTATTTCCAAATGAAGTCACAGGCACAATTTTGAGGGTTGGACAGAGCTTTGGAGAGACACTATTCAGCCCGCAGCAGGAGTATGGAATCATTCTGGTGGAAGGCTTGCTACAGCACTGGGGTTGGAAGGAAGACAAATATTTTAAAATTCACATTTCACGCATCTGCTTTTGAAAACCCTAACAGGATGCGTGATATGCTCTTGGATGAAAATGACATAAATCAATAAATCAATACATAGCTGAAGTTGCCCTTTTCTCCATCAGAGTATGTGCCCAAACCCCAGTGCATGCTTGGAACCACACAGACCTATATCGGGTATATGTGTAGTGTGTATATATCCCACATGCATAGCTTTAAAGGGTTAAAATTAGGACATCTTTAAAAGACATTAAAAATTTTAAATACTTTTATTTTAAAATATTTTTAACCAAACGTTTAAAACAACTTGATTTTTAAATTACACTTATTTGTTTGCTTATTTATTTAGTGAGGGGGACACATCCCATGGTATATGTGTGGAAGTTAGAGAACATCTTGTGGGAGTTGATTATTTCCTTCCACTATGTGAGCTTGAAGGAGCAAATTCAGGTATCTGACTTGGAGGCAAGTGCCTTTATCCTAAGAGCCACCTTGCCCGTTCTCACGGTTCCTTTTATGCCTAGGTAAATTTCACTTCTAAATTAGACTCAGAGTAAGATAACTAACCAGTAATAGAACAGCAGTGTAATGACAGCCTGCAGTAAGTTAGGTACATTTGGTCTCTCTTGAAAGCATCAAGACAGAGTCTGGGGGTGGGGTGGGGAGGGTATCCTTGCAAGCATCAGAACCTTTTAGTATCAGTTCAGTCCCCAAAACTGATGTAAAAAAGCTGGGTGTGGGGGCTGCAGAGAAGGCTGAGGAGTGAAGAGTGCTTTCTGTTCTTGTTAAGGACTTGAGTTCAGTTCGCACATAATGGCTTAAAACCACCCATTACCATAGCCTAGGAGAACCAACACCTTCTGACCTCTGTGGGCACCGGGCATGCACGTAATACACAGACATGCAAGCAAAACATTCACACACATATAATAAAAATAAATAAATCTTTTGTTAAAGGTGGGAATGGTAACTTGCACCTATAATTCCAGCACTAAACAGTAGACTCTCCAGAGCTCATTGGTCAGTCAGTTTAAGCCTAATTGGTGAATTCTGGATTCAGTTAAAGATTCTGCCTTAAAAATTAAAGTGAAAAGGCACCCAGGAAAACACTGATATCATCCTCTGGCCTGCCATGTCCATGCCTGTGTGTGTGTGTGTGTGTGTGTGTGTGTGTGTGTGTGTGTGTTTATATTTATTTACAGTCACAAGAGAACATGGGTAACTGACATTGTGGAAACAGAATTGTGGTTAAGAGAGATGATGGGAACCACAGTACTTCTGTTGATGGGAAAGAGTCACAGTACAGGAGCTGATCCAGGTCCCATAGAGGCTGAGGCAGAGCAAGCCAGGTGGGGGATGGTGACAAAGTCTCTGAGAGACATAGCAATTCCCAAAGGCCATGCAACTTTCAGGACTTCTAAAGCCCTGGAGCATTTGTAACTGGTGTGAAGGAGCCACTGTTGCCAGGAGGAGACGACACAGTAAAACTGAAATTCAGCCTGAGGGAAAGGGGATCTTGTGACCCACCCGCTGCCTCTCAGCATTCATTGGAGATCCTTAGGACCTTATCGAGGACATGTCAGCCCTGTGGCAAGTTGGATGAGATTGAGCGAGCACCAAGAACAAGGGAGCACTAGGTTCTCCATCCTGCATAACATTGCCTCTGATAATTTTGTCAGAGAACAGGATATCCAGGCTTAGAACCATGCTCCATTAGTAATGTTTGTTTTGAGTGCAGGAAAGGTAATCACATTTGGATGTTTGCTCTTCTAGATCAAACACAAGCACTATCTTTTGAAAATTGGAAAACTAAGACCAAGTAGGAGAAAAAGATGTGCCTGGTTCTTTACGCCCAGTGCCCTCGGCCAGCTTCTCTTCTGCTGTTACCCGTATCAATGAGAGAGTGGCATCAATATCTTGTATGCAGTTGTCCTCAGTATTCCCTTTAGCATGCTCTTTGCATTCTGTCATCACCATGTCCTACCCACCTTCTGATGGTTGGTGATAAATGTCAGCATGCCACAACCTGGAATAAATGACCTAAGGGAGAGTCTTAATGGAAAGATTCTTAGATCAGGTTGTCCTGTTGGCATGTCTATGGAGAATTTATTTTGCTTGGTGACTGGATGGCCCACTGTGGGTGTCACCAATCCTTAAGCTGGGCCCTGAATTGTTAAGAGTGAAGAAAGCTAGCTGAGTACCAAGAAAACACCTGAGCAAGTTGGGTTGGTGGCTCGAACCAGGTCAGGCCTTCCCTGTTGGGCTAGGATATTTCCTGCTTGTGAGGCTGCCCTGTGTGTATTGCAGAATGTTCAGTAGCCACTCTGACTGGGAATTCAAGGCCCTCCTCACCAGCCTTTCTGTCTCCATCTTAACAGACCCTGAAGACCATTCTTTTCCCAGAAACCAGCCATGAGAGTCTGAAAACATCAACCCCACTGCTTTTCCTGAGCACAGACCTGAGCTTCTAACCACAGACCAGGAAAAGTCTGTAGAGTCTGGCTCCGTCCTTGCATCTAGCCACACTCTCTCTACCTGCTCCATCTCTATGGTCTCAGCATGTGAGGCCTTTTGCCTCCGGGCTTTTGCACAGACTGCAATGGTTTGTTTTAACCACTGTCAGCTTCACAGTCTATAGAATCAGCTGGAAGACGGGCCTCTGGGCGTGCTTTGGAGAGTTATCTTGATTGGTCATTGATGTGAGAACACCCATCTTACTCGTGGGCTGGGCAAAGGATCCTAGAGTGTGGAAAATGGAGAAACAAGCTGAACACTAGCACTCACTCATGGCGTTCGCTTCCTGACTGTGGATGCAATGTGACCAGCTGCTTCAAGCCCCTTCACCTTGACTTCCCCACTGTGACAGAAGCCCCTTCACCTTGGCTTCCTACTGTGACAGACCACAGACTTGAGCCAGAGCCAGCATAATCCTCCTGTCCCCTTAATTTCCTTTTGTGGGGGTTGTTTTATTACAGTCCCAGAAAAATAAACAAAGATACAGTCCCCTGTGTAAGACAGGCCTCCTCCATTCCAACCTGTGTCTCCTGGCCTCCAACTGATCCCAACTGTCTTAGAATTCCATTAGATCTCCTCATAGCCTCAGTGAAGCCTTTTTCACTTTCTAGCTGGATTATACCCTGTCCACTTACTACAGTTTGATCCAGAATATCCCTCATGTGTCCAAGGCCTAGTCTCCAGATCAGACTCCAAAGAGGAAACAAAAGCTTTAAGATGTAGAGCATATGAAAGGGTTTTAAGTCATTGGGAAGATGTTCTTGCTCCCAACCATAATATGCTGTCTCGACAAAGAAAAGGGTCAGCTAGTCATAAACTCTGGGATTGTGGGGTAAAGCAAAGCTTTTGTCTTTATAAGTCCAATAGCTAAGGTATTTTGTTATCCTGATGGAAAGTTGCTAAACATGGACCCCCGTGCACTGCTCGAATCTGTAACTGTCTGTATTCCTGGGCATTCCTGGGATTGTTTGATGAATGTCTTCCTCTCTCAAGACATGGTTAGTCCCATGTAAGCAGGAGCGGCATCTGTACTCATCTTTGTTGCTTGTATTGGATTTGTATTGTTTTCTGTGTGTGTGTGTCCAGGTACATGTGTGTTCACGTACATCTGAGAAGCAAAGGACAAACTCCCATGTAATTCTTCAGGAGCTGTCCACCTTGGGTTTTGAGATAGGCTCTCTCGCTGGCCTGGAACTTGAGAAGTAGGCTACATTGGCTATCTTGAACCTCAGAGATCCCCCTGTCTCTGCTTCTTCCACATATCAGTCTCCCCAGCTGCTTTTGTATGGATCTTTAACCCAGGTTCTCATGGTTGTGAGGCAAGCACTTTACTGACTGAGCCATTACAACCCTTGATTCAATGTTTTCAATATCTAGTATTTGAATCTCATACATTTTCAATAAACACTTGGCAAATGAATGAATGAATGAATGAATGAATGAGCAACCCCAGGTCTCTCAACCCTTTGTGTTGCTTGCCATTCCTGCTCTTACAGCCCCAGCCTCTCCTTGTTCTTTTCTGTTTCCAGCTCCAAACTTTCCCTTCTTTCTTTCCAGTCGTCTTTCATTAACTGTCATCTTATGCAGCAAATGGCTACATGTATTTATTGTGCTGATTAAATGTCGTTCTTTGTTCTGTGAAACAAATTCAGTTGATTCTCTTATTTGCATATCCCTCCCGATGATGTTGCCAGGAATAGAGAAATAGTCAAATATAATGAGCTGTGGATGCTGGATGGACGCCTGGCTCTGCCTGAAGGCAGGCACCAGCCCAGGTGGCCTTGGGCTGAGCATCGAAGTCAGCGGCCAGTTGTCATTGAGCTGTGGTCCCAATGGGGTGCACAGTTCCTGGTTCCAGGACAATAAGGGCTGGTCATTCTCTGGTGCTACCCAGGACTGTCACCTTTTCAACCTGAAGGTCAAATGTCCTCTTCACAGATGAGCCCTTCCAGACAACCCCTTTACAACTGTCCAAAGACCATACATGCAACTCAGAAACACAGCACAGAGCAGGGAAGAGATAGAACCCCCGAGGACGTTCTAAAATCATCTCTAACCCTGCTTCTTGAGGCCAGAGACATCAACTGTGCTAATAGGGAGGGCATGCTACTCTTCACCCGAGGTTGTGATAGACACAGGGAGAACATGCCAACCCGTGCCTTTGCCACTTGTCTTAGCTTGGCCACAGTGACAAAGTACTGTAGACTGGGCACCTTAGACACAGACTGCCTCATGGCTCTGCAGGCTACAAACCCACACTCAAGATGTCAGAAGAGTGGTTCCACTCATTCATTGGTCTAAGACTTTTCATTGAAGCTAGAGCAAGCTGTTTCAGCACAAGTGGCTGGTCTGAGTCCCCAGTCCCTCGGTCTTCAGGTCTCTGCCCATCCCCAGCACTGGGGTCACAGGTGTACACCGCCGTGACCAGTTTCACATGGCCTCTGGGTATCAGAAATCTGGTTCTTGTGCTTACAGACCAAGCGCTTTATCCACTGAATGCTCTCCCCAGTCTTGTTTATTCACAGGTGCATACATATTCATGTGTGGGCAGTGCACATATCACAGGAAGAACTGCTTGCGAATGTATGTATACAAACTTGGGAGTCATTCCTCAGGAGTTGTCTACCTTATTTTTGGTACCACATCTCATTTGGGATGTGGGACTTGCCAATTCAAGTAGCTACCTTGCCACTGAACCCCACGGGTCTTCTGGGCTCTGCCTCCCAAGCACTGGGATCACAAGCACTACCATGCCTGACTTTGACTGCGTGCTGGGGGTTATACCTATGAGGCAAGCAGTTTACTGGCTAAGCTATCTCCCACCCTACACACCATATTGCATCAGGACTCAGCCTAATAACTTCATTTTAGCTTAGTTACCCCTTTAAAGACCTCATTTTCAAATACAGCTATGTACTGGCTATTAGGACCCCAACCCTGGATGGAGACATGAAGACACAACTCGGCCCCACAGCAGGGTTCAGAGCCATTTCACACCAACTGAAACTGGCACCTATAGGTGGAGAGATGGGCCAGGCTACGAAAGCTGATGACTCCGAGGGAGGCAGTTGGCAAGAGCATGGTATGAGCAGCTCACTCCACAAGGTAAGGCCTGGCAGGACTCACAGGAGCAACACGTCAATAGTCATAAGCCCCTGGCCACAAGAATGGTGCTTACCACAATGCAGGAGATGCTGTGTTGGGGTCATTGACTATGGCCATTGCTGTTCTCAGTGACAAGGCTTAATCAAAATCATTCAGCATCCACCAAGGGTCCCATCACCAATCCAGGAGCCTCTACAGTTCCCTTCCTGCTTTATCTCAATAGAGAACATGCCACTGGATTCTCCCAACCTCCATACAGCAACATATGGGCATGTTTCTACTTCTCAGGCAAGGCTGAGATCTTTGAGTTTAGCCGGGTGGTGGGGCCTGTGCAGGGTAAGGTTATTATCTTAGCTACTTTTCTATAGCTGTAATAAAACACTAACCCCAGTGAGACATCTCCAACAAGGCCACAGTTGCTAATCTTTTCCAAATAGTTCCACTAACTGGGGACGAAATACTCAAGTGCATGAGCCTGTGTACGACATTCTCGTTCAAACCACTGCAGAGATCAAATCTTACTCCTGCAAACCCAGGACTCGAGGGGCTATTCTTACCTGGGGTCTCCTTACAGCATCAGCTGACTGATGTCATCTTGTACAGCAGGCTGAGGCCCCATCTTATTCCTCCTTCCACCTTTATGTCTCCACATACTCTTCTAGCTCTGAGGTTTCTAAAGACCCTCGAGATTCCCAGTGTTCTCTTTCTGCCTTGTGGCTGTCAATCCAGATGTGAGCGCTCAGCTGGCCCTTTGTTCTGCCGTCACAGATTCCGGCCCTCTGAAACTGTCAGCCAAATTAGATGCTTTCTTTTATAAGTTGGGTTTTTGCTTTTGTTTTTGAGATAGAGTCTCTTACCAGCCCGAAGCTCTCTAGGCTGGCCACCCAGTGAACCGTCTTCAAGGGATCTACCTGTCTTAGCCTCCTCAGAGCCAGGGTTACAAGCATGCCACCATGGTCGGCAATTTAAAACCTGGATTCTGGGGCTCAAATTTCAGTCTTCATGCTTGCTGACAAGCACTTTACTGTCCGAGTTAACTTCCTGGTCCTCCTAATTATTTGTGGCCAGCCTGGGAGACTCCGAGGCTTGACCTGGCTCTGAGGCTCAATAGTTTAGTCTGGCTGTTCATCTTTTTTGTGACTCTCAAGAGGACACCCTCCTTTCTCCCCTCCTTCCTTCTTCTGTCGCCCCTCGGTTCTAGGTGGCCTATATGACAGCATGGCAGGTTCTCTTGGGATGGTGAGAAGTGAGAGAAGTAGGTTTTGGCACTCCCATGAGGCCATGCTCTCGGCGAGTGTGCTGGGCTAGACTGAAGGCCCTGGAAGCAGGGATCTTACTTGTCCCATAAGTGGAGGGACATTGCTTACATAGGTCTCCTCCCAGAATCCTAGTGGAACATATTTAGACTGATGCCTAACCTGTACTTAACATGTTTGTTAATATTCATTATTAGAACCCTAAGTTTTAGCAGGAACCAGAGGGCAGACAGCATTCCTCTAAGTGGACAGTGCCTGTATCCCTGACACAATTTATTCCCCTTAGCAGCCTGCTTTCCTGAACATAGGTATCTCACCTATAGTTATTCACATAACATCTTCAGCGAGTTCATATACGCAGAATCGTCTTTATGCCCACATGTGTAAACACATGTATTTTGGCACATGTCTGCATACACACTAGAAATCACACTCATATATACAAGGGTCTTTGCAATTGTGTGTCCTTACAAAATTGGGCACATGCATACATCATATGTCTGCTGCATATTCTTACAAACATATACATATGCACATTCCTGCATGAACATATATATATATATATATATACATATATATATATATATATGTACAGGTTCAGGGATGGATGCCATACATGCAATTCTATAGGCACATATATGCACATAAATATACGTACACATGCAGACAGAAACTTTTAGACACATACACACACGGGCACATACTGGTCTTCACATCTATACCACACACATAGTGGTGCCTAGGAGGCTCAGGCACATATCTTTACGCATACCCACAGTCTTATGCCAAGTACAAGTACAGAAAGGAGCAGACTGACAAGGCCAGAGCCAGGCTGGGGAGACCAGCCAGCTTAGAGTGTAGGGCTTAAGGGAAATAGGTAGAGGAAACTTTATTGGCAGCTGAGTGAAATCTGTGTGGGTGCGTGCACATGCACATGCAAAGATCATGCAAATGCAGGTCCATGTTGAGTGTCTTCTTTAGTCATTTCCCCCCCTTTGGAGACAGGATCTCTCACTGATTGGCTAGATTGGCTGACCAAAGAGCTTCAGGCATCTGATTATCTCCATTCCCAATGCAACTGGAGATTACCACACAGTCTTTTAATGTGGATTCTGGGGATCAAACTCAGGTCATCATGCTTATAGCAAGTACTTTACCTCTAAACCATCTTCCTGGCCCAGGCTGGGGGCACCTTGAGATACAAACAGCCTCAGGGCCAGCTGGGAGAGTGTTGGGCAACATTGAGATCCTCGTACCCCATGCCTCCCTGTGAACCAAGGAGACCTTCACTCCTGCCCTCCCATGTAACCAAGTTACACACTGTAGAGTGTTTCATTCTATGTGAGTTTCACCTTGATAAAGCTGCTTTTATCTCTTCCAGTTTCCCTTCTGTTGCTGTGACAAACACCATGACCAAAAGCAACTTAGGGGAGGGAAGGATTTATTTGGTCACAGTCCATCATTGAAGAAAGTCTGGATAGGGACATAAAATAAAATAAAATAAAATAAAAAAGCCGGGCGGTGGTGGCGCACGCCTTTAATCCCAGCACTTGGGAGGCAGAGGCAGGAGGACTTCTGAGTTCGAGGCCAGCCTGGTCTACAAAGTGAGTTCCAGGACAGCCAGGGCTACACAGAGAAACCCTGTCTCGAAAAACCAAAAAATAAATAAATAAATAAAATAAGATAAGATAAAAATAAAGACTTCAAAACAGGAAGCACAGGGTCACCACTGCTGGTTGACTTGCTTCCAAGCTCATGGCTATCTTATTTATAAAGTTGACCACCTGCCCAGGGATGGTACTGCCAACAGTGGGCTGAGCCCTCCTGAGTTAACAGTAGAGACAGTCACCCATAGGCCACTCTGATCTAGGCGACTCCTCAATTGAAGCTCTCCCCTCAGATGACCATCAAGTTGACAATTAAGGCTAAGTCAACTTTCTATTCCCAGAACTTGAGTCAAGAACTCAGCCAAGTTTTTGTTTGTTTTCAGACAGGGTCTCTTGTATTCCAGGCTGGCCTCAATTCCATACATAGCTATGGATGACCTTGAACTCCTCATCCTCCTGCCTCCCCTCCTGTAAAAGCACCTAGTTTATGCAGTACTAGGGATGGAACTAGTACTAGGGCTTCCTACCTGCTAAACAGGCGCTCTAGCACTGAGCTCTGCCCCAGCCCTGGGCAAGTTTTAAAGTGGGTCATTTCATTAACCTTCCCCCAAACTCATCTGGGTCAAAGTCACAGGTCAGCTATGGAGGGGACCCCAGACCCCAGCTAGCAAACCAACAAGGCATCTTCTTCCCCCTACTCAGTACTCATTCTCTGAGACCAGCAAGTCAAAAAAAAAAAAAAAAACAAAAAACCATTTGGTGCCTAAACTGAAGGGAGGTTCCTCACTCCAGGATCCAAAGTCGCCAGGAATGCTGAATAAAATGTTGCCTTGGGGCACTGCAAAGGTTGATCCTCCCAGGATAGGCACCTGCTCTCTGGCTCTCAGCCCAGCGAATGACCCTGGAGGGGCCAGGCTGACTGCGGGATCCTGGGAGCAAAGGAGGGAGGGAGCCGGCCCTGCGCACCCAGGCAGGACAAGGCTGAGTCACAATGCGTTTGCGATGGGATATTAATAGAAACAAAAATCCTCCGGATCAGCCAATTTCTTCCCCCACTGGACAAGCCCGGACGGCACAGGGTCGCTCTTCAGTGACTCTGGCTTCTGCCGCATATTAAACACGAGGAAGCAGGGCACACGGGCATCCCATTAATTCTCCCTCCCCGTGGTGTTGAAGTGACTGCAGAGAGTCAAAATTCTCGACGGTAGCAAGATCAAGGTTAACTAGTGGCAACAGTCTGAGGATGCGTGGGAGGGGCTGGAGTCCCATGGGGGAGGGGCTAGGGTCCCTTTGGGGTGGGGTCTCCATGAATAACTAAATCAGAGCATCTTTTGTTTGCTGGTTAATAGGTGCTTCCAGGGGAGTCCTGTGGGGGTTGGGGGAATGAATCACTTTGATTAAAAGTGAGTTCAAATAATCCCCCTGCAGTTCTGTTTGCCCTCTTCATTTGCTCAGCAAACCTGCCCCCTCCGAAAGAGCTTTGGGGGTAAACGCTGCCCAGTGGGGATTGCCACACAGCCTGCCACACTCCCTAAGACTGGGGAGCAGAGGGCCTCCCAGGCACTCTCAAACAGCATCCCTCCTGACCTCTCAGCTGGCAGGATTAAGGGGAGATCCCAGTTCAAATTAGTGCTGACTTTTCAAAGGTCTAGCTGTAGGGTTGTCTTGGCCCTTCCTTTCGGTCACTTTGCCTGGTTGCAGCTGGTGCCTTGGGTTGAACTACGTGGTCCTGTGGCCAGGGTCCCATCAGGGTCCATTTACTGCCCCTAAGCCACTCAAAGGCTTCCCCTAGACCCTGCTGCCAAGTCCCCATTCCCAAGCTGCTGTTTTGAGGTCTACCTATGGTCCCTAGAACTGCTGGTTACTCTGCAGCCCTTGACTGTAAGGCAGCTTTACTGTAACACCCAGCTCCCTGTTGGTCTCCTGACACAGCCCCCCACCTCAGCTGCTTCCTGAACTTAGGAGTGGGTCCTAGCTGGGGAGGTTGGCACCTTTGCTTCAGAAGCATGGTCTGATACAGACTTTGAACTGTGAGTTTTATTTCTTCGCCCTCTCTTGGGGTCTAGCATTGTGCACCAGTGACCTGGGTCCGTGACGTCCTCAGCCAAGTTTTCCCTCCTGATGTGACCTCCCCCTTGATGGTCACAACTCACTTGTCACAACCTTTTTCTTTTCTAACTTATACAAGCTTAGAGTGACCCACCTCTGGAGTCATACAAGGGCTATCTCATTGATAAGGGCTCAACCATTCCCTTAGCATAGCTGTCCAATGTGCACCAGTGAGAGGTCCACTCTTCCTGCCTCCCAAGTACTGCTTAGAGGGAGGGCCTGGTGTCTCAGTCGGGGTTAATGTCGATGCAACTTGGGGAGGAAAGGGTTTAGTCAGCTTACACTTTCACGTCATAGTCCATCCAGAGTCAGGGCAGGAACTCAAGCGAGAGCAGAAGTGGGAACCATAGAGAAATGTTACTGGTTTGCTCTCAGGGTCACTGTCAGCCATCTTTCTTACATATCCAAGGTCCAACTATCATGGGACAGTGACCCACTGTGGGCTGGGCCCTTCTATATCTATGAACAATCAAGAAAATGTCTCATGGACATGCCCACAAGGTAATCTGACAGAAGCAAGTTTTCCACTGAGGTGTCCTCAGGTGTGTCAAGTTGACAATCAACATTACACCAACATGACAGCCCCTGACAGACTCACAGAAAGGCCACACACAAAGAAAAAAGCCAGAGCTGAGGTTCCCATCTTCAAAGAGTACCAGTTCCTTTTGTGAATCCTTCTGCAAAGTGGGAAGGGCCACAGGAGAAGGTAGACCCCAAATGAACTGAACCTGGGATTCTTCCAACACTCAGGGTAGCTGGCAAGGGGTCCCTGCCACTTTCTAGCCAGTAGGCAAATGTCTCCTGAGCAGGCATTAAATGGGCATCCAGGGCAACTCGCTCTGACAACAGGAGTTTGCCCTGCCTTCTTGCTCGTGCTCCCCCAGAGTAGCGATGTGGAAGCTGATGGCCACTGCCCTTGGGTGTGAAGGGCAGAGGGAGACTCTCCTGAGCATGAATGTTGATAGGAAGAAGATAAAATAGAAGGGACTGCAGGCTTGTTGGGGGCCGGGAGGCTTCCCTACTTCCACCCGTTCTGTTAGATTTTGAGGGAAGACAGAGGAACTGAGAAAGAACAGGGGAGATAGGATTTTAAAATGCCTTTCCATGCAGACCACTCGGTGACCACTTTCTCAGCCCCCTCTTGCCTCAGTTTCCCCATTGTGCAGTGGCCACTAAGACTAGAGCAAGGGTGTGGGGAGCAGAGGTTATGAGACACCGGTCAGTTAGGAAATCAAAAGCAATCTTTTCCTTGCTGCTGGCAAGGGTGGTTTTCTAGAAGGTCAAAATAAAACCCAAGGAAGAGGGGAGGGGAAGAAAGCAAGGAGTGTTTTGTTTGGCAAGGTGGCTGCTACTGTTGCCTCGGCAGCTGAGAACATCGCCTCTGGTCACGCTCGCCTCCGCCCCAATCCTATTACTCCACGTGGTTGGGCTCCAAAAATAGCCCCTGTCAACCCCATCATCTGAGATCAGTGTCTTCACCCCTGCCCACTCCACAGTGGACACAGGCATTGTTAACCCCTCCTCTGCCAGCAGGCTGAGAGCCCGGGTGCTAGAGCTATAACTCAGGAGGTGGAGGGCTTGCCTAGCAAGCACAAAGCCCTCTCCCCCCAGTACCATGCTGAGCACAGCATACAACAGACACAGACGCTCACACCCATAATCCCAGCACTTGGGAGGTGGAGGCAGGAGGATCAGAAGTTCAAGGTTATCCTTGGCTACAAGGATCAGAGGCTACTATGTGGGGGGCCAGGGCTACATGACAGCCTGCCAAAAGAAAGGGACTTAGGAAGTTAAAGGTTTGGTCAGACCCTGCCGAGGAGGATAGCTAGATATCTGGAGGTGAAGTGACCTACCCAAGGTCATCAGACAGTGTGTGGCTAGGCCCGCATTCAGAACAGGCTGATTCCAAAACTGGGTGTGTTTCTGTGCCTACAAGTGCAGTCTTTACATCGGCCTCTGGTGGTGGCCCCCACCCCCACCCCACTTACCTTAATTAGCAGGCACTGAACCACAAGCAGAGGAATCTCAGCTCAGGGTGTCCCCACCATCCTCTGAAGCACTTATTACAGAAGCTGACAAGACTGCCTAGCCCCAGTTGGACTGCAGAGAGCCCTGGGTGCCATCCCGTCCACTGCACAAAATAGGTGTGGCAGCCCACACTTGAAAATGCAACACTCCAGAAATGGAGCATGGTTCAAGGCCATTCTCACACTTTAGGGAGTTTGAGGCCAGCCTGAGATTCAGGTTACCTTGTCTCATAAACAAAGAAACATGTAAATAAGTAATTAAGTAGGAAAGAAAGGAGAGGGAAAAGGGAGATTGCTTTGGCTGTACCAAGTTGTCTCTCAGAAGACATGGTTTAGAGAGTAAGAACATTTACCTCGCAAGTGTGAGGGCCTGAGTTAGAATCCTCAGCACCCACATAAAAACAAACAAAACCAAGATGGTGCAGCTAACCTGACCATAACCCTGGAATTGGGGGATTGAGATCGCCAGGTCTCAAGAGCTCACTGGTCAGCCAACACAGCCAAAATCAATGTGATTCACTGAGAGACTGTCTAAAGGCCATAGAGGAGCGACAGAGGGAGTCGGTTAATGACCTCTACATGTGTGTATGAGTGCATACTCACATGTGTGCCCCAAACTCATACACGCAAACAGCAACCACCAAACACCAGGTGGCTGGGTCACATGGCTCTTGGTCACAGACCCATCAGGAATCAGAAAGATCCACAGCTGTACAGACTTGCCTGAGGGAAAGGTGTGGAAGACCACGTTAGCACAGAGCACGGTGCCAGTTAGTGACCCGCTGGGGCCCAGGAGTTCTGTCCATCTGCAATTTCTGATTATTCCCACATTCCATCTTTAGCCTTACAGAGAAAATTTGAGAAAAAGGAGTGCTCTGTCCCGCCTGAGGCTCTCCAGCCTCAAAGGGGCCTGGAGATGCTTAGCTGAGAGATCCAGGGTACCTACCCCAGGCATGCCCGCAGGGTACCTACCTACCCCAGGCATGCCCGCAGGGTTCCTACCCCAGGCATGACCGCAGGGTACCTACCTACCCCAGACATGCCCGCAGGGTACCTACCTACCCGGGCATGCCCGCAGGGTACCGACCTACCCCAGGCATGCCCGCACGGTACCTACCTACCCCAGGCATGCCCGCAAGGTACCTACCTACCCGGGCATGCCCGCAGGGTACCGACCTACCCCAGGCATGCCCGCAGGGTACCTACCTACCCCAGGCATGCCCGCAGGGTACCTACCTACCCCAGGCATGCCCGCAGGGTACCTACCTACCCGGGCATGCCCGCAGGGTACCGACCTACTCCAGGCATGCCTGCAGGGTACCTACCTACCCCAGGCATGCCCGCAGGGTACCTACCTACCTCAGGTATGCCCGCAGGGTACCTACCTACCCCAGGCATGCCCACAGGGTACCTACCTACCCCAGGCATGCCCACAGGGTACCTACCTACCCCAGGTATGCCTGCAGGGTACCTACCTACCCCAGGCATGCCTGCAGGGTACCTACCCCAGGCATGCCCGCAGGGTACCTACCTACCCCAGGCATGCCTGCAGGGTACCTACCTACCCGAGGCATGCCTGCAGGGTACCTACCTACCCGAGGCATGCCCGCAGGGTACCTACCCGAGGCATGCCTGCAGGGTACCTACCTAACCCAGGCATGCCTGCAGGGTACCTACCTACCCCAGGCATGCCTGCAGGGTACCTACATACCCCAGGCATGCCCGCAGGATAACTACCTACCTCAGGCATGCCCGCAGGGTATCTACCCCAGGCATGCCCGCAGGGTACCTACCTACCCCAGGCATGCCCGCAGGGTACCTACCTACCCCAGGCATGCCCACAGGGTATCTACCCCAGGCATGCCCGCAGGGTACCTACCTACCCCAGGCATGCCCGCAGGGTACCTATCCCAGGCATGCCCGCAGGGTACCTACCTACCCCAAGCATGCCCGCAGGGTACATAACTACCCCAGGCATGCCAGCAGGGTACCTACCTTCCCCAGGCATGCCTGCAGGGTACCTACCTCAGGCAAGCCCGCAGGGTACTTACCTACCCCAGGCATGCTCACAGCGTAGCTACCCCAGGCATGCCCACAGGGTACCTACCTACCCCAGGCATGCCCGCAGGGTACCTACCCCAGGCGTGCCTGCAGGGTACCTACCTACCCCAGGCATGCCCGCAGGGTACCTACCCCAGGCATGCCCGCAGGGTACCTACCTACCTCAGGCATGCCCGCAGGGTACCTACCCCAGGCATGCCCGCAGGGTACCTACCCCAGGCATGCCTGCAGGTTACCTACCTACCCCATGCATGCCCGCAGGGTACCTACCTACCTCAGGCATGCCCACAGGGTACCTACCCCAGGCATGCCCACAGGGTACCTACCTACCCCAGGCATGCCCGCAGGGTACCTACCCCATGCATGCCTGCAGGGTACCTACCTACCCCAGGCATGCCTGCAGGTTACCTACCTACCCCCGGCATGCCTGCAGGGTACTTACCTACCCCAGGCATGCCTGCAGGGTACGTACCCCAGGCATGCCTGCAGTGTACCTACCTACCCCAGGCATGCCTGCAGTGTACCTAACTACCCCAGGCATGCCTGCAGGGTACCTACCTACCCCAGGCATGCCTGCAGGGTACCTACCTACCCCAGGCATGCCCACAGGATACCTACCCCAGGCATGCCTGCAAGGTACCTACCTACCCCAGGCATGCCTGCAGGGTACCTACCCAGGCATGCCTGCAGGGTACCTACCTATCCCAGGCATGCCCGCAGGGTACCTACCCCTGGCATGCCCGCAGGGTACCTACCCCAGGCATGCCCGCAGGGTACCTACCCCAGGCATGCCCGCAGGGTACCTATCCCAGGCATGCCTGCAGGGTACCTACCCCCAGGCATGCCTGCAGGGTACCTACCCCAGGCATGCCTGCAGGGTACCTACCCTGGCATGACTTCAGGGTACCCCAGGCATGCTTACAGTCTGCTTGGGCCCAGTTTTCCCATTACTTTTGTCCCATTGCTTTGTTATGAGAGTCTCCTCAGGAGTGGATAAGTGATAGGGGTTAGTTCCTGCCTTCAGACAAGGGGGTTGTGACACAGGAAGTTATAGCCCTGATTCTTGTGAGTCTAAGGTGTTGTTAGTCCACCTCAGAGGACACACCCACATTTGACCTCAGACCTGTCCCTTTTCAACCAATGAAATAGAGCCGCATCCCCAATCACATGTAGTGGAAGTGGAGGAATGTAAGGGTTCCAGCTTGTCAGGGAGAAAAGAGCCAGCAGAAATCTCCCAGAGCATGAAGGAGCAGGAGTGCCCCTTAGACTGTACGGGGAAAGCAGCCACATGTTTCTGCCCCTGCCCTGGCCCATTCAATCTTGTTTTACCTCAGGACTTGACTGGAGTGCTAAAGCAGTAACACAGACCCACTTAGGGTGGGACAATGTCCCTGTAAAGCTATCTAAGTATAAAACTCTCTTAAAGTCACAAAGGGCTCACTACTTCTGACCCACCGAACACACATCTTGGTCCAGTCTTCCTGGGCTAGGCTCATTATGCTCCATTAGGTGTCAATGGGCAAAGTCACCTAACTCGAAGCCTACTGCGTAACTCGATATTGGATCAATCTTGGAATGTACTGGGTACTCAGTTGAAGGCAAACAATAGAAGGTGTACTCTGGACTTCTAGCATTGATGAAGGTGGGAGTCCAAAAACATTTCAACTATGGTTGGAAAGACAGTTCAGTTGTTAAAGTACTTGCTGCACAAACATAAGGACCCAACTTTAATCCCCAGAACCTACGTTTAAACAAAACAAAACAAAACCAAAAGGCAGTCTGATGTCCCATATGTGTAATCCTTGTCCTAGAACGAAGCAGAAGCAGGAGGAACCTTGCAGATCACTGCCCAGCCCCAGACCAACCAGAGAGACTCTGTACCAAAAAGCAGAGTAGATGGTATCTGATGTTGACCTTTTAGCCTCCATGTACACTCATACACACAAACACACACACACACACACACACACACACAATCAAGTTTTAAAGATAGGGCTGGTGAGATGCTAGGCTGGGAAAGTGTTTGCTGTGCAAGCATGAGGACCTAGGTTTGGATTCCCAGCACCAAAAAAGCTAAACTTAGTGGTGAGCTTCTGTGGTTCCAGTGCTGGGGCTGGAGATGGGGACAGGCAGATGTCAGGGACTTGCAGGACATCCAATCTAGCCTAACTAGCGAGCTCCAGGTTCAGTGAGAGACTGCCTCAGAGTGATCAGGGAAGATACCAACCTCTGGCTTCCACTTGCACGTGAGATGCATGCACCCATGGCATGTGAGTACACTTACACATGCACCACACATGTGTGCAAGGGTGAGTTCACGTGTGTGTGCACACACACACACACATATACAATTTCTTAAAAGAGATTCAGATGTGAGTGAGGTTGCATATTCACAGGAATGTGGAAGGAGCTTTGAGAAACAGAGTGGCTGGGTAGCCCATCCAGACTACATATTTTTTCCAGGCTTCCCTCTTCCCAGGAATGCCCGGAAGTGCCAGGCCATCTCCCTAATCCCAGATTCTTTTGCCCCTTCCAAAATGGGGGGGCAAAATCCAAGACCTCAAACACAGACCAGTGGCACACAGATATCTAAACAGCCAGTACAGACGTTGCCAGAAGATAAGCAGGGAGCAAAGGGCAAAAGCTATGCCCAAACCTGCCAAGTTGTAGGGGCTGGCCCCATAGATGGGCTGAGGTCAAGAGCAGAGTCAGGACCCTCCTAATGACTCTACATGCAGTCAGAGCTGCACTCCAAGGTCTCTGTGGGAAGGTGCCAATAGCCCCTGAAGGAACAGAGGTCCAGAACGGGTTCCCATCCTGCCTTTGTTGCTTGCAGTGAGCCTGCAGCAGGCAAGCTCCCTCCCTGACTCTGGATTCCTGCAACCTCCAGAAACATGTAGAGGGCTGGGCCACAGCTTCTAAAAGCCCACGGGGCCTGACGTTGACTCGTGTCTTGGTTCCAACCAGCAAGCAACATGGGGTCAGCGAGGCCTTTGACCTTCAGAGGCCTGTGTTGGGCCAGCTATACGAAGAGGAAAGATGCTGAACCAAGACATGTCAGCATTGAGAAGGGATGCTAGAGCCCTGGATCTACATCCCCAGCTGAGAGGCATGGGCCTTAAGAGAGCACGTTAGGAGCTCCAAGAGTAACAATGTAGGCCATGGAGGAGCAGCTTCTGTTGGGACCATAGCATTGGTAGGAGCCCTGGGACCAGTCAGTCCCCAAGTCCACAGTCTGGCTTTCCTCAGTAACATGGCAAATGGTGATTAAACAGAACAAAGTTTTGTCCCAGAACCCTCAGATCTGAACCAGGACAGGACCCTGGGTGCCCAGAAGGATCTGTAGCCAAGAAAGGTGACTGACTCACTGCGGGGCCACTGTCAGTCCAGAAGGCCAACAGCGCTTGGTGGGCAGAGGAACTGAGACAGAGGTGTCACGAGATTATCTCTTTCTTGTGAAACAGTGTCCTAGCAGCCACTGTGGCCCCATGTGACTGAGAAAGCAGAAGGCTAACTCTCACACTAGGGAAAGACGTTGTCTACACTACTTTTTGGAGGCTGGGATATGGCTCAGTTAGAGAGTGCATTCCTAGCATGCTGGAAGCCCTGCACCTGTGATCCCCAGCACCACGAAAAATCTGAGCACACAGGCAACCTATAGTCCCAGCACCTGAGGGATTGAGAAAGGTGGATCAGAAATCAAGTCCAGCCTGGGCTACATAAGAACCTGTCTCAAAACAACAGAAACTTTTCTCTGCTTCTCAAGGCCCAAGGTGTATCAAGACTACAGGTAGGCATGTGCCGGTAATATACAGGTTTCTCTCACCCTGGAGTGTCATTAACTCAATTTTTCGGAGGAAAAAGAGGCACCAAGAAATAGCGATTTGCCAAAGGTGACAGAGGCAGACAAATTCAGGGAGAAGGGATGGTGTCAACCAGGCTGGGGCAAGGACAACCCAGCAAGGGGACTGCTTCAGGCCAACCATCTGATCTGGACTTGTCTGCCCTGGCCCCATAAACCCACCCTCCAAGGGTGTGGCTGGTACATCAGATCTGACAGGTCAGCAGAGGGACAAGGAGCTGGGCAGGGAGCCTTTGCTTCCCAGGGGTTTCCGTGCCTGGCGCCTGCGGGCACCTGGGACAGGGAACTGACAAGGTTCAGCCTCAGAGCTGTCTCTGCTAAGCTTGCGTTTCCGCCCCCCTCCGGGCTGTGCTGAGCGGCGGCTGCTGTCTGCCTGCGTGTGAACAGGGCTTGTTTTCCCTTCACGCCCTCAGGCTCCGTTTTTGTGAAGCACTTCCTTCTGTTGGCGCTTTGGGAATATTCATTCCTGGCTTGCACAGCCGCGTTGGTTGACAGTTGGGTTGGGAAACGTACCCGCGGCTTAATTAGGGCATCTGTGGATCTGCCAAACTCCACCCCGCCCTTCGCCCTTCGCAAGGGAGACCTCATCCCAAGGACCCTAGGTGGGAGAGGGAATGGCCCCTCCTCTGGTGTGAGTGCCAGCAGGCTTCCTGCTGCCCGCTCAAGGACCTTGGTGTCCTAGCCTACCCTCCCATTCTTTTCCCACCCTGTAACCTGTCCCAAAGCTGCTAACCAAAGCAGATGTGCCTTCCCCATCGATTGCCTTTTAGCACTGTTTTCTTACTGTGTGTATGTAGTGTATGTATGTTTGCACGTTCCTGTGTGTCTATGTATGTGTGCATATGTGTGTGTGTGTGTGTGTGTGTGTGTGTGTATGCATGCACAAGAAGGCTTGAGGTTGTTAGAGGTATATTTCTCAATTGTTTTCTACCTTATTTTTGAGGGCACAGTCTCTCACTGACCCTAGAGCTACTGATGGAACTGGACTAGGCTGGCCAACCAACTCAAAGGATCTTCATATTCCTGTCTTTAAACACACACCCAGGGCTTACAGATACTGCCACACCCAGCTTTTCATGTAGATGCTGAGAATCCAATCTCAGACCCTCATGTGTGCCCAGCAAGTACTTTCTCCAAAGGGTCCATCTTGTCTGTGTTCTTTCCCTGGACAGATACCCTCCCAAGTTTCCCAGATTTCTTTTACCACCTCCTCCTATCAGATTTAAGCTAAGTGTTGGTTAATCAGGCCCTGAGAATCATGGACAGCCTGGTTGCAGACTCTCTGCTGTAAACCTGTCTCCTGAGACCTATAAGAAGCCCTCCACACACACACACTCTGGGCCAAAGCTCTCAACAGAGCTGCTATGTCTGTCTGTCTGTCTGTCTGTCCATGGAATTAATAACTCTTCTAATAAAACTCTTACCCCAGAGGACCATGGGCTGCAGTGTCCCCTGTGAGCCCTATCAGAAACCTACCATCCCCAAAGTCAATGTTCAATTCTTGCTACCATGTACTACTGCAGTGCCCTGAGAAGATGGGCCACCATCGATGGTCTGGTACCACAAACCCATGTGACTTATACTGTTCTGGGGCAAGATCAGGGACATATTAACAGGAAGGTCCATTTTCCAATTGCTGGCAAGCTGATTACAGAGAAGATCCACCACCCTGGCTGGGGCAGGAGTAGTAGAGACCTTGCACCCCCAAAACCTTAGCAGAATATTGCCAAAAGAAAGCTGACGTGGGTTGAAATTAAATGTCAAGCACAAAATAAATATTGAAAATTCAACTATATGTGATATTAAAATCCCACTATATGTATAAAAAAACCTAGAAAAAATATTTGTACCCCGCATATGGTAAAGGGTGAGTTTCCTTAAATGGTAGGCACTCCTACAGTGAAGGCAAACTGACAGCCTGGGGGGAGAGTGAGCTAATGCTACCAGGTCACAGAGAACCCCAGATGACTTCTAAAGAAGAGATGCAGACATGCAGGCATGACAGAAGCATGCAGAGAAGTGACATTCGGTTTAAAGTGGAGAGAGAGAACACTACAGATATGCAGTCAAGGGGAGGAAATACGGGGATCCCCATGTGGTGTTGGGTGTCTGATGTTCAAGAGAGGTGAAGCAGGGCTGGGGAGATGACTTGGTCAGTAAAGTGCTTGCCATGCATGCACAAGGGCCCATGTGCAAAGCTAGGCATGGGTACAGAGTCACAGAAACAGACACAAGAATCACCTGGGACCCACTGGCCAGCCAGTCTAGCCAAGTCAGCAATCAGGACCCAGGATCAGTGAGGGAGCCAGGCTCAGAAAACTAAGGTGGACACACACACACACACACACACACACACACACACACACACACACACGAGTCAGCTATCTGCTGCAAGGGTAAGAGCCCAAGGTAAGACTTCTATCAGATATGGGTCAAATCCTATCTGTACCTTTTATTTCCTTATGGGTGGGTCTGTCCACCAGACCCTTTTATTCTCTGAGTCTCCTGTAGAGTGGCCACATGCTGTGTTTCTTTGGTGAATTAAGGTGTGGTCAGGGAAGAGAAAATTAGAAGTGTCAAGGACAATACTTCTATGGCGGGGTTGGGGGTTGCCGATACCATGTGCCAGATACTTCAAGAAGGGAACCTGTGCTGTGGGAGGATTTCTTAGAGCTAGAAATGGTCCAATGCGTGTGACAAGGCACAGGGACTGACCAGCATGGCTGGGGGAGGGAAGTGAAAATGGAACTGGCCTAAGGGACCACATTTTCAAAAGTGTTTGACAGTCAAGCCAAGGAGACCTGAAGGCAGCACAGAACATAAATGGAACACAGGTCTGCACAGACCTAAGCATGGAGGTAGCTGGACAAATAGGCTTGGCTCTCTGGAGTCTGGCTGTTCCTGCAGGATCTCAGCCAATTATCATAAATGGCCATCCAGACTTTATGGGCAGAAGTCAAGTTCATGCCTGCACAGTTCAGTACATGCAGGGCAAGAGTGAGCTGAAACCTTCTCTGGAATCAGATGGTCTTGGTGGCTTCTAACCCACAGTTGCAAGTCCAGAGGGACGGATGGCTCAGCACATCACAGTAAAGACAGAAGCAGAAACTAGTCTGGAGCAGGTCCAGAGCCACTGCCGAGGAGTAAGGCTAGCAAGAAGACAGGGTAAAAAGCTGTGAATGACCTAATGCCTGTGCTGAGAGGATGGCCTAGGCAACTGCTTGCCTGGTAAGCAGGAAGACCTGACTGATTTCCCAGAACCCAAGTAAAAAACCTGGGCATGGTGATATTTATGTGTACAAACCCAGAGTTGGAGAACTAGAAATGAGACTATTCCTAGGGTTTGTCAGTCTGATGAACTCCAGGCTTAGTGAGAGAACTTGTAATAATAATAATAATAATAATAATAATAATAATAATAATAATAATAATAATATAGTGTGGAGAACAACTAAAGATAACATCCAACATTGACTTCTGGTTTCCACAAGAATACAAACACACATACTCACAGAAATAAAATATTAGAACATGTGTTTGTGAAAGATGTCTAATATCCAAGGGACATTCAGTTAACACACACACATACACACACACATACACACACACACACACAAACACACACACACACACACAAAGGGGGAGAAGATGCCCTGCTGGAGATTGAACTGCAGCAAGGTTATCCTTCTTAGTACATTTGGTTACCTAGCTTCCAAAAGAGGGAAACCTTAAATGGATGAAGGAAAAAGATCAATAGACCCTCAAATCTCACAGATCCCAGGCTCCTAAGGAGAGGACGGGAGGACAGGGCTAATGGACACCTAGGAAGTTCTGAGGACTTTCAATACAGGCAATCTCAGATTCCTGGCTAGCATCCTTCCCAAACCTGGGATTCTAGACTTAGTTCCCTGTACATGTTGAGGCTGGAACTAGAGGGAGTAATTGATTGGCTGATAGCCAGCCAATGGGTCACTCCTTCCAAATCCCTCCTGGTCCAGGCTAGGATCACATCAGGAGGGCAGGGTGCATTCCAAGAGGAAATGGGCTTCAGCAAGCAAACGAACTGACATCTGCTGACTCTGAGTTGTCCCGAATGACATATGACTTGGCTGGTGACGTTGAAATGACTTCAGTAGTCTCTCCATCTTTCCTAAAGAATTATAGGAATGTGCAGCATTTGCTTTCCTAGTCTTGGTTTCCCAAACTGCCAAGCAGGGAAGTCATGAATTTTAGTAAATGCTATTAAACGGAAAAAGTAAAATAGCAGAAATCCATTCTATGAAGAGATGGTGTGTGTGTGTGTGTGTGTGTGTGTGTGTGTGTGTGTGTGTGTGTGTATGTTCACATGTGTATGACTAAGTGTGCATGTGGAGACCAGATGCTAGAGGCCACCCTCTGGATTCATCCCCGGGATACTATCCACTTTGGTCATTGGTTTTTTGTTTGTTTGTTTGTTTTTTGAGAAGAATCTTGACCTGACCTGGAAGCATTAAGCTAGGCTGGACGGCTCACCAGCCCCAGGGATCCACCTGCTCCCCTCCTCCAGCTTTGTTTGTTTGTCTAACAAGGTGCTTGGTGACCTGTGCTCAGGTCCTCATGCTTGCATGGCAAACACTTTACCAACTGAGTTTTCTCCTCAAGCTCTAGAGGTGAGTTGGTTTGTTTCATTCTCCAAAGGAGCAATATTCTGTTGAACCTTAGGCTGATTTTGAACCCATAGATGAGGTGGGCACTGCTTAGAGCCAACACTCTCCTCCTAGGGTACAAGGGAGGGCAAATGTAAGAAGTCTACACAAAGCACACAGGCTACACCATCTTAGCTGCATTGGCGACTCTTCTGCAAGAAGAAAGTGAGCAAATCTGAAGGCAGGTCCCTCCACCTGCAAAATGAGTTTCATCCTGGGAGTTTTACCAATCCATTTGCTTCCCCTTTCCCCCTTCTCTGGACTTCTATGCTTCCAAATCCCTGTCCATCTCTCTCTCCTTCAACGTCCTCTGAAACCCCGGGCATTTGTTGGTACATCCCAACACCAGACAAGAGTGCTTGCTGGGTTCCTTTTTAGTCACTGCAAGTCTGTCAGTAACACTTTCATGACTGAATTTTAAAGTTGTCTATAGCTTCCTGAGAAAATCACAGCTGCCCTATGGAGGAGGCCTAGAGAAGGTACCAGTAAGAGGGTCTGAGGGCTGGAGATGTGGCTTTGGCAGTAGAGTGCTACCCTGGCATGCACAAGGGTCTGAGTTCAATCCCCAGCACTGCATAAAATGGGCATGGTAGTATACACCCTGAAATCCATCACTTGGGTAGTGGAGTTGAAGGTCATCCTGGACTATATAGCAACTTTGAGGTCAGCCTGGTCTACATGAGATCTGAATTCAGAAAAAAAGAAGGGAAGGGAGGAAGCGGGTGCTAAGGGAAGAGGGAAAAGAGGGAAAGGGTTAGGGAGGAACACCCCCAGAGGGAAGGGTTAGGGAGGAACACTCCCAGAGGGAAGGGTTAGGGAGGAACACCCCCAGAGATAAGGGTTAGGGAGGAACACCCCCAGAGGGAAGGGTTAGGGAGGAATACCCCCAGAGGGAAGGGTTAGGGAGGAACACCCCCCCCCGGAGTTCTCAGTGTGGACGTTTTTCCTACCTGGCCCCGACCTGTCCCTCTCGCCTTGGAACCTCACTGGTCTCACAGCCTGTATCCTACTCTTTGCATGTAGGGGACAAAATGCTCCTTTTAGCAAGCTACCATGTTTGCTCCTCCCGAACCCTTCCCACGGGTCTCCAGGATCCTGGGACCCAAGTGAGAGGAGGGCTGCTGCTCTGAGCTCGCACCCAACTCTGCAGGCCGGGGTGTCATCTCCCATAACAGCTGACATGGCGCCTGCAGTGTCTGCAGTGCTCTGGTGTCACTTTTAACACAGCACATTAACACCACGGGCTGACTGTCTGCGCAAGGAGGCCCCAGCAGAGCCGCGTGCAGCCGCACCCCACATGTGCAGTTGATAAGCCGGCAGTTGTTCACGGGGCTCTTTTTGGCCTCACCTCCAGACGTGTTACTTCTGGAGCGAATGACACCCCAGGTCTGCCCGCGCTCCCCCAATAGAAGGAGGGACAGGGACCTGCCTATCCATGTTGGCTGGCCAGGAGGGGAAGGAAGGATGGGGAGATATATTTTTGAGCATTGACATGAAAAGACCAGAAGCCTGGATCTCCGCCACCTACACAGTTACTTAAATTAGCAGAGGAAGGAGAGAACAAGGGAGAGAGAAAGAGTGTCACCAGCCACTTGAAATCTTTCCTTTGGTTTGGATTGTGCAGACCACATGTGTTCAGAGAGGATTCATAATGTGATACGAAGAGACAAAAAGCAGCCTGCAAAAGATCCTGACACAGGCCACGTGGTTCAGATTCCACAAACGCAATGCAAACTGTCCCCTTCTTTCCTGGGTTCTGCTACCCAAGTGATCAGACGCTGTGGAGGGTGGTTCTACTCCCCCAGCCCAGGATGAGTACATGACGCTCTCTGATCAATAAATGTGATTGGAGTAAACACTGTTGCTGCCCGGTAGCGATGCTGAATCACTAGTGTTCACCTTTTAGCCCATCCCTCCCTAGTCTCATCCGCCATGGAAACCTGAGAACTGGTGAAGACTGGAAGCTCTACAGAGTCACCATGAAGGGAGAGCCACCCAACCCTGTATCTAGGAATAAGCAGAAAGGAGGACACCAGGATTCCCGACCCCATAGGAAATAAGATGGAAAAAACTTAGGTCTGTTTGGTTTGTGTGTGCAATGACCCCCTTAGGCTCACGTATCTGAACACAGAATCTCCAGCAGGTAGTGCTGTTTAGGGAGGTTGTAACCTCCTGAACATGTCCAACATGCAACCATGAAACCAAAGATAACTGTGAATAGAGCCCAACATGAATGAGAAGCTTATTTAAAGTATTATAAGAGGGATGTGTGTGTGTGTGTCTGTGTGCACACACATGTGTATGTCTCTGTGTGTGTGAGTGTGTGTGTGTATCTGTGTATCATATATGTGCACACACATAAGTATCTGTGTGTGAGTCTGTGTGTCTATGTGTGCACATACACTTGTGTATGTGAGTGTGCATGCGCGCACATGTGTGTGAGTGCCTGAGACGACCAGAAGAGGTCATCAGATCCCTTGGAGCTGAAGTTACAGGCATTGTGAGCTGCCCAAAGTGGGTGCTGGGATTTGATATTAGGTCAGTATGATTGAGCTCTTAACAGCTGAGTTGTCTCTCCAGCCTCATGAGATTTCTCCCCCGACCCGGTAACTTGCTTGCAGTTCTCCATTGCAAACTTTGTAGATGACCACATTGTGTGCCAATGTCAAAGACTGGCTCTAACCAGCTGGAGAGATGGCTCAGCAGTTAAGAGCAGTTGCTACTCTTGTAGAGGACCCTGGTTGGGCTCTCAGAACCCACATGGAAGTTCACAACTGCCTGTAATTCCAGTTGCGGGAAATTCAGTGCCCTCTTCTGCGCTCCTGGGCACCAAGAATGCAAATGGAGTACAGACATGTGTGCAGGCGAAACCCCACAAACATAAAGTACAAATAAAATATATTTTAAAGACAGGATTGGACGCACTTGCTTGGGGACACTTGCTGGAGAGAGTGGGTCCCTGGAAGTGGCTTGATGTGCTCTGGTCACTGCTCTATCTTCCTGACAATACCATGTGGCATGCTGTTCATACTGCCACCATTGTCCTACCATCTAACCTTCCCCATGCCATAATGAACTGTTTCTTCTCAGAACATGAGTCAAAATAAACCTGCCCCCTCGTAGATTGCTTCTGGACAGGCACTAGGCTGCAGGCCTGAGAAAGGTAACAAAAACTGTGCTGATATGGGTTTCCACATTTCCCTGTTTTCTACAGTATATTTTATGAGTTTAGAATTTCCACACTTGGCTGCTTTTTGGAATAGATAAATACATGTCATTATGGGGCAAAAATCTTCCAGGATTATCCCATCAATGTGCATGGCACCCAAAAGGACTTTCTTTCTTTGCTGATGAGAAATCAGAGTTCTGGAAAGAGTAGACGCTGGGCCCTGGGTATCCTACGTCTCTATTTCATGTATATAATCAGTAGCTCAAAATACTTCTCCTTAGTTCAAAAGGTGAAGCTCAGAGAACCCTTCCACAGTTCATCCCTTAGGAATCAAACTGAATGAAATTAAACCAGCAACCATAGAGAGCCACGTTTGATAGTGCACATCTACGATGCCCGTTCTTCTTCAGAGAGATGCATGGGAAGCAGACAGGAGAACCCCAGAAGCTTGGAGGCCAGACAGCCTGGTATATGGAGTGGGAAAGCAACAGTCAAGGTGGACTGGCACCCAAAGCTGTCCTCTGAGTGCATTCACACATGCACACACACTCGCACAGCCAAAGTAACAGGAAAACCAAAAGCCAGGAACATCGCAGCAGGCATCAGTTAGAGTGTGTCCCTGAGTGTCAGACACAGCATGACATGATGTCATCCTTTGAACCCTATGAAGTAGATACTAGAATTATCCCTGCTTTTCAGGTGAATAAATGGAGACTCTGAGAGACTGAGCAACTGGCCTTGGGTCACACAGCTAGTAATTTGCAGAGCTGGGAGACTATACCCTTGATCTTCAAAATTCTGGTCAGCTCATTTCCTGAACAGCGGGGAGAGGTTCAAAAGCTGAATTAGGTCATAAATACAGGGACATTTTTAAATTAAATTTCCATTCTGATCAATAGTTTATTATGAGATTGTAAAAGTCAAATAGTTGCATGAAACCGATAATGAAAAGCAGCAGTCCCACCTCTCCTCAGAGGAGATGACTTCAGGTCCTTGTACCCGTTCCCTCTGACATTTACCTTCATATTTCTAAATACCACCCCTTTCTGATTTCACATATTATTTGCGGCCTCCTCTTGCGGAAGATTGCTAGTTCCACAGTAGCCACCACACGCAAACACACACTTCCCCTCCCAACAGGATCACCTCACAGCTGCTCACCCAATGTCCACGTGTACCTGATTCACCCACATGTCATAAACAGCTAAACAAAGTCTCTTGGTTTCCTTTCCTACTGCTGTGGTAAAACACCTGACCAAAGCAATGGCTTGAAGAAAGGAGGGAGGGAGGGAGGGCTTGTTTTGGCTCACAGTT
>BTHU01000013.1:75442273-75469773 GCA_036184795.1 Tokudaia tokunoshimensis
CTCTGAGTCCAGAGTGGTGGGACAGGGTGGGGCTGCAGCTACTGGCCATGGGAAGAAGACAGCATTGTGTTACCAAGGTAAGGAGTTGTAGCAGGGGGTGCAGAAGGTTGGCCCGAGGGAATTTGGGACAGATGGAAGCATGTGTATGTGTCAGAGTGGGCAAAGGAACGGTCAGGGAGGGAGCTAAGGAAACTCTTTACTCATGCCCACGCAAATGGGAAGTCACATGCCTGTGACCATGGAAGCCAGAGCTGGTCCTGCTCATGCTGAAAATCCAGATGCCTCTTCTGGACACTTGGCCTCCATCCACCCACCTCTCTTGCCCCTCTCTCTGTGTGTAACACACACACATACCAAGCCCCAGAGGCCTTGAGGCAGCTTAGAACCAGTCAGCAACTTTTCTCAGGCTTTCCTTCTGACCCTACTGTCTTCCTCAGGCTTCCAGAATCCTTCTAAATACACCCTCCTGAGAGAGAATTGTTTTTGTTTTTGTTGTTGTTGTTGTTGATGATGATGATGATGATGATATTTTGAGATAGTCTCACTCACTATGTGACTGTGGAACTAGATAAACAAAGTTAATGGAATTCACAGAGATCCATCTGCTTCTACCTCCTGAGTACTGGAATTGAAGACATGTGCTACCAAGTCTAGTCTGACAGAACTTTGCAGTGTGCTTTAGGTACCATGGCATTTGTTGTGGTTTGAATGAGAATGACCCTCCTAGTACCTGGTGTTTAAATACTTGGTCTCAGTTAGTGGAATTGTTTGGGAAGGATTAGGAGGTGTGACCTTGGTAGAGGAGGTGTGTCACTGGGGTTTAAGGTTTGATAAGTCCCTGCCACTTCCACTAATCTCTCTCTCTCTCTCTCTCTCTCTCTCTCTCTCTCTCTCTCTCTCTGTCTTTTTCTCTCTGACTCATGCTTGTAGATTAAGATGTAAGCTTTCAGCTCTTGCCTTAGTGTCATACATATCTACTTGCTGCCATGCTCCTAGCCATGATGGTCACAGACCCAACCTTTTGGAACTGTAAGTCCCAATAAATTTTTCTGTAAGTTGCATTTATCATAATTTATCATGGTGTCTCTTCACAGCAATAGAAAACAGACTAATACGGTATCCCAAGGTCCTTTGTAGGTCACAAAAGGCATAAAGGGGATGCTTTGAAGATGCTGGGATGGGGGAGGCTGAAGAAACCAAACTAAATCTAGTCCTTTAAAAGACTGCTTAGGAGCTGAAAAGATGGCTCAGTAGATAAGATCACTTGCTATGAAGACTTGGGGACATGAGCCCTAGTCTTAGCACCAATGAAAAAGCCCAGTATAGACGCATTCTGTGGTGGTTTGAATAAATTGGGTCCAGGGAGTGGCACTACTAAGAGGTGTGGCTTTGTTGAAGGAAATGTGTCACTGTGGGCATGGGCTTTGGGACTTTCCTCCTAACTGCCTGAGGAGTCAATCTTCTCCTGTTTGCCTTTGGAACAAGATGTAGAACTCTCAGCTCTTCCGGGGCCTTGCCTGCCTGGAAGCTGCCATCTCCCACCTTAGACTGATAGTGGACTGAACCTCTGAGCCTCTAAGCCAGCCCCAATTAAATGTTGTTCTTATAAGAGTTGCCTTGGTCATGGTGTCTCTTCACAGCAATGGAAACCCTAACTAAGGCACATGTATCCCTGTAATCCTTGTGCTCAGGTTTGGGGAGGTGAAGACCTGAGGATCACTGGATATTTCTGGTTGCCCCCTAGCTCCAGGCTCAGTGAAAGACTCTGCCTCAAAGAAATAAATGAAGAGTGATAGACCAAGACACTAGACATCCTTCTCTGGCTTCCAAACAGAAGAACAGATAGGCATACCTTACATACATGCATATAAAGCACATACACATAACACACAGACACACACACACACACACGCATGCATGCATGCATGACTAACTGTAGCACCTGTGTGGGAAATGACACCTGTAGTGAGACCAGTAGAAAGGGTTGTGCCCAAGGCACTGGGTTATTGGACCTCGCAGAACTTGTAAAAATGTGAATGGTGGGTGGGGGACAAGACCTTTTGTGTTAAGGAAGAGAGTGTCCTTGGTGTGTTGTCCATCTTTGGAGTGTGCAAGTGTGCATGTTGCAAAGCCTGTACAAGGAGGTCCTCACAACAGGTGGGGATGAAAGGAAGAGTCATCCCTGTGCCTGTGAGGTCAGTGGGAACGTATGTGTAAATCACAGCTTTGCATCTGGTGTTCCTGGCACTTCTACTCCACACTGCAGCCATGGTGGTTGGGAAGGCCAACTGCCCGGACAGCAGAGGCCAAAGAGGCTGGGCAAAGTCTCTTCCCAGGAAGGTCAGACCCTACTTATTTGTCCCTAAATCTGTTGGACTCATTGGAAAGAGATGATCAAAAGAGCAAGCCAGGAATATAGCTCTGTGGTTAGCGTGCTTGCCCAACACCGCATAAACCAGGGACGATGGTACATGCCTGGAATCCCAGTTCTTGGGAGGCCGAAGCAGGGGATCTGAAGTTCAAGGCCAGGGTTTAATACATGAGACCCTGTCGCTGTCAGTTGGAGGGTGGAGGATGTGCCTCGCCTCAGTGTGTAAGTGCTTGCTTAGCATGCACAAAGCCCTGGCTTCTAGTCTAGCAACTTAAACGTGGTGTGGTGGCCTGCGCCTATAATCCCAATACTGGGAAAGTGAAGAAGGCAGGTAAATGAAGTACAGTTGGAGGCCAGCCTGGGCTACATGGAACCCTGTCTTTAAAAAAGAGGTGGAAGATAGAGAGACAGATTGTCAGCCCAGTCTACCTCTCCACCAGGTGGATGGGCCTGCCTGGGGCCTGTTCCAAAGTGTACTCTTGTGACAAGGGTGCAGGCATCCTGAGGGACCCTGTGGCCTAGAGGGGCTGCCCAACCCTAGGCTGCTACCAGCCCCCCAAGGTCTCCCTGCAGTAGAAGGCTTAATTGATCCCAAAGTGGGCGGCCTTAGGACAATTGACATGTAAAATGGAGTAAATAGGCTCGTTTAAGACTCCCACACAGGGACCCGGAGTCCCAGGTATTTTCTAGGCCATGAGGCTGAACCCACAGTATGTTTATCTGGGGAAATGAAAATCTGGCAGGCACAAAACCCTGAGGCCCTGCTGAGCCCAGAGTTACCTGCCAGGGTGACAGGAGATCTTGTGACCTGCAGCTAGGCTGTGAGCTGGACTTGGAGCCTGGGGTCGCTGGGCCCCTGGGGCAGGGAGACTATGTAGCACCCGACAAGCAATAGGTCTCTCCTGGTCTACGACCGGGAGTTACTCTGCTAGGATTGCTTAGATCAGACAACTGGGATATATGTCATTTCTCAGTGCTTTGTGAGTGTTGACAGATGTTAACACGCTTGCCTTCTTCAAATCTCTCAGGTGGCCCTGGCAGCGACCATTTATAGCTGGAGAAACTAAGGCAGATCAAAGAGGAGAAGAGCAAGCCTAGCCTTGGTGCCTGTGAGGATGTGGTGTCAGCCTTGGCTTTGCTAGCTAATGAGTGGATGTCTGTAGCCTGGCTACAGTCCTAGTGTTCAACCTTACGGATGACTATGTTTACATTGTCCTGTGTGAGTGGGTGCGGGACCAGAGGTCACCCTCGGGTGCCTTCCACCTTTTGGACTGGGAATCACCAGTCCAGCTAGGCTAGCTACTCAGGGAGCCCAAGTGGGTTCTGGGACTTGAACTCTGGTCCTCATGCTTGTAAGGCGAGCACCTTACAGACCCAGTCAGCCCCGGCTGGCACTACATACAGTTTCAAGAGCATGTATTTGCCTCTCTTTTATGCTTTCCCATCCTTCTACCTGTCACATAGGCATGACGGCTGGAGCTCTTGCTGCCATCTTGCTCCGTGAGGAGCCAAGATGCAGGGGCGAGGAAAGATCAAGTCTCTGAGGTCTTTGACTGTCAGAATCCCAGGAGGAGGGAGCAATGCTTTGTTGCCATAGTTGCCCCTTCGCTGTTGCCAGCCCTACCTGGTACTGTCTGGGACGGAGCACCCCTTCTGAGATGTCCTCCCCACCCACCCTACATCCAAGCTCTGTTCCTCTGTCCACCATGACTGTTGCCTGAATCCAATGCCTAGCACAGTTTGGTGCCTGGACTTAGTGCCCAGTGAAACAAACACATACGTGCCAGGAAGACTCAGGGGGCTAGAGATGTGGCTCCATTAGTAGAAAACTTACCCAGCATACCCTGGGTTCTATCCCCAAAATTATCCAAGCCAGGAATGGCACCTCATACCTTCATACCGGCGCCTGGAAAGTAGAGACTGGAGGACAGAAGTTCAAGGTCAGAGCTACAGAGACATTATCAAGTAGAACAAGAAAGAGAAAAAGAGGAGGAGGGTAAGTGTCTTAATTGCTTTTTCCATTGCTGTGTAAAGACACCATGACTAAAGCAACTTATAAGAGCTTATTTGGGGTTTACAGTTCCATAGGGTCCGTGGTAACCACGAGGGAGAATATGGCCTTTGGCAGGCATACATGGTACTGGAGCAGTAACTGAGGTCCTAACTCATATAGGAACATGGGGGGGGGGCGGGGAGAGAGAGAGAGACAGAGAGATAGAGACAGAGAGAGAGACAGAGAGAGACAGAGAGACAGAGAGAGAGACAGAGAGAGAGAGACAGAGAGAGACAGAGAGACAGAGAGAGAGACAGAGAGAGGCAGAGAGAGACAGAGAGAGACAGAGAGACAGAGAGAGACAGACAGAGAGACAGAGAGAGACAGAGAGAGAGACAGAGAGACAGAGAGAGAGACAGAGAGAGGCAGAGAGAGACAGAGAGAGACAGAGAGACAGAGAGAGAGACAGAGAGAGAGAGACAGAGAGAGGGAGGGAGACAGACAGAGAGAAAGAGAGAGACACAGAGAGACAGAGAGAGAGACAGAGACAGAGAGACAGAGAGAGACAGAGACAGACAGAGAGACAGAGACAGAGACAGAGAGAGGGAGGGAGACAGAGAGAAAGAGAGAGAGAGAGAGAGGACTAGAAATGGCAAGGGCTTTTGAAACCTCAAAGTGCATAGTGACACAGTTCTCAACAAAGTCACACCTCTTAATCCTTCCCAAACAGCTCTACTGACTAGGCACCAAGCATTCAAACATATGAGTCTATGAGGCCATTCTCATTCAAACCACCACAGAAGGGAAGGGAAAGGAAGGCAAGGGAACGGTGTCAGAGATGAGGGCTGGATGTGTGGACTAAAGCCTGTCTGATCTAGGGAAAATGGGTGTCTTGTACAGTGTATTCCGCACTTTCTTCTCTGGACTCGGGCAGCTCTGCCTATGTGGTGTGGGCATGGACTTAGATAATGAGGATCCTTGGGACCTACAGTTTTCAGCCTTCAGCTCACTCATTTTACATGCCACTTGCCTGGCTATGTCTATGTCCTGCCCTCTCCTGAGTCTTACACTGGACTAGCATCACTCCATGGTCGTTATAAGAGGACACTCCCCCTTGCGGGCAGCTTAAATGCTTGGAGAGACAGGCAGCTTTATGGCAGAGACCAGTGGATGGCATGAAGCTGGGTGGCTGGCCACTGTGCTAACCCACTCTTGGTGCCACTAATAGTGATTGTGAGCAGGCAGCAGGATCAGACTGGGCAGCTGATGGGCCCGTGTGCTATTTGACTTTGTGGATTAGGACTGGTTTTAGAAGTTTGCTGGTAAAGGATGAGGAGATAGCTCTGTGCAAGCATGAAGTCCTGAGTTCAGTCTCCAGCGTCTCTTAAAATAGACAGGTACAGTGTGACACAACTTAATCCCAGCAGTGAGGAGATGTAGCCAGGAGGAGCCCTGTGGCTCCCTGGCTATTCTAGCCTAATCAGGAAGCTCCAGGTTCAGTGTGTGACCTTGTCATAGAGACAAGGTGGCTGGATTCTGAGGAACAGCACCTGACTCCACAGGTAAATACACAAGCTCTCTCATACATGCACACGCACACACACACACACACACACACACACACACACACACACACACAGAGAGAGAGAGAGAGAGAGAGAGAGAGAGAGAGAGAGAGAGAGAGAGAGAAAGAGAGAGGCAAGCACACACACACATACACGCACTCATGCATACACATACTTAGAGAAATACAGCAAATGTATTTCTCTTCAGTGACTGCAGACAGGTAGCTCCCAGGGGCCAGGTGTCACCAGTTAACTTAATGACCTCAGTCCTGTCTATCCAGAGTGCTGGTTCTGGGTCTGCCAATGCCATTCAAGGTGAAGAGAAAGTAAGCAAGTCCCTTTCCCCCTCTCCAGGTCCTACCTCTCCAGCCTACCACCAGGGCTTGGCAGGACATTCTGTAGCTTTGACGAGGTTAAGTCTACAAAGCTTTGGGTCTACCCTTTGTTCCAGTGCTAGATGCGCAGTCCCCCTTATTCCCTGCACCCCAGGGACTCCAGAGAAGACCTGGGGAGATGGCTTAGCAGGTATTGGTGCTTTTTAGCAAGCCCAATGACCTGAGTTGGATCCCTGAAATCCACATTGGGGAAAGTGGGAACTGACTCCCAAACGTTGTCCTCTGATGTCCACTGATATACCATGGCTTGTGAGTACCCGTATATATGCATATAAATAATAAATGTAAAAAATCTTCAGATTGGCTGAAACCATACCTGCATCATAGACCACCAAGTCCTTCTATGAGGAGAGTTTCCACTGCCTGCCTCAGTTATGTGCCCTACCTGGCCTGACCCTGCCTGTCAGTTCAGCTCGGTACCCACTCAGCTCCAGCCACGCCAACTTTCCCCTTATCCAGCTATTACCTTGATTTGCATCTAAGACCCTGGGATACACATCCTTCCTCTGCCTGCCTCCCATGTCTTCCCATTGCTTCTGCCCTGATGTCCAGGCCAGCAGGAGACCTACATTATAACACCCTGTTGCCTCATGGAAGTGTAGTCTTTCTTGCTGTCTATGTCCACTAGGCTGATGTCAGTCAAACTAAACACATCGCCCAGACTCATAGCAGCTGGGTGTAACCTGACCGTGAGACCAAGTTAAACTGAGGCAGATGATAAAGAACCTATAGCAACATGCTGGATACAGCTTTGAAAGCAAACAGCTGAGGGGCTGGGGACATAGTTCAGTTGGTAAAGTATTCGCCTAGCATACACAAGGTACTGGGTTCCATCCCCAGCACTGCATAAACCAGGGTCCAGATGTGTGTGTGTGCCTGGAGCAGAGCTCTGGGGAGGTGGAGGCAGAAAGGGAATCAGAGTATCCTTAGCTACATAGGGAGTTCAAGGCTAACCTGGGCTATATGAGATTCTAACTCAAAGGTGACTGGGGAACACAGAGAGGACTTAGCAGGTAAAAATGTGCTTGCAATGCAAGTCTGGTGACCTGAGTTCAGTCCCTGGAACTCATGTGAAAATGGAAGGGGAGATTGGTTCTCCAGGAAGTTGTTCCCGACTTTACACATGTGCTCACACATGCATGCATACAACACACACACACACACGTACACACCATACACAATACACATATCACATAATAATAGTAAAAATTAATAACATTTTGAGAGATCCCAGCCTTGGTCTTGTTTAAGCTCAGCACATAGTTTAGTTGTATGGATACGATGTACTACCAGATCCTGGGTGCGTGAAGGAGACCCCAGCCCAGCCAGTTCCCTCTGCACATTGTCATGACTCAGATCTAATGAGCACAGTGACGTGTATAATGTCACTTAAGTATCTGCTGACTGTGTGAAGAGGCAAACAATCATCTACAAGTGCATCGTGGATTCCAAGAGTGTTTATGGGCTGACAGGTAGCCTATAAATATGATTTGTTGGGAGGCTGCTCAGGCCCCTGTGGAAGGGCTCTGTGCCCTAGTTAGCTAAAAGTCAGGTCAGCCTGCCCTTCACCCTGACCCAGCAGGCTCCAGACTCCTAGAAGCTCTTCTGTTCCACTCCCCCTTCATGGCAAACAGGAAGTGAGCTCTATGGGGGCTCTAGGAGCCAGGAGCCCCTCTAAGTGCCTTAAGGACACACTGCTCAGCCAGACACCAGACTTGACCTGCAGTTGTTAAAAAGGAATTCTTCCTCTCCCTTTGTTTTGGGAGTTAGGTCCAGAGACTTTGAACGCAGGTGACAGATGAAGACAGATAAATACGATTTTGACAAAACAGACCATGAGGATGAGCATTTTAAGAAGCAAAGCAAAGCGAAACAGGGAGGAGCTTCGCAGGAGTTTGGCTCCAGAGTATCTCCAAAGACCCGCTATTGAGAATTTGGTTCCCAGTTTCAAGTATTAGAAGGTGGTAGACCTGTATGTATGTGCAGATGCAAGAATGCACATGTAGTCATGTATGCACATGTGTGTGGAAGACAACCCTCTGCTGTTGTTTTCCAGTGGCCAATCACCTTGTCTGGAATTCCATGATTTGCAAAAGTGGCTGGCCAGCGATTCCCAGAGATCCACCTGACTCAGCTTACCCTGAGCTGGGATTCACAACCACAAGGCATTATATTTGACTTAAAAAAAAATGGATTCTAGAGATTAAACTCTTGTCTTTGTTCTTACAAGCTAGGCACTTTACCCAGCTGAGCGATGGATCTGTACGTAGTAGGGATGGAACTGGAGAGGTGACTTCGAGGGTATGAATGATTGTTCTGCAAGAATGAGAACCTGAGTTCAAATTCCTAGTACCCACATAAAAAGCTGGACATTAGTGATGGAGAGATGGCTCCGCAGTTAAGAGTATCGGCGTTCTTGCAAGTACCTAGGTTCAGTTCCCAGCACCCACATCAGGCAGCTCATATAGACCCGAAACTCCAATCCCAGGGGATCCGACAGTCTCTTCTAGCCTCCGTGGGCACATGCATTCACATGGTACACATACAGACAAGCAGGCACACCCACACAAATGACGACGTAAAAGCTGGATTCAGCTGCCTGTCCCTGTAATCCCAAGTCTGGAGGACAGGGACAGACAGATCCTAGGAGTTTGTTTGCCAACCTACCTAGCTAAACTGCTTCCAGTTCAGTGAGAGACCCTGTCTCAAGGCAATAAAGCAGAGAGTGATAGAGGAACACACACACACACACACACACACACACACACACACACACACACATACACACAAAGTCAGGGGAAGTTAGGTTATTGAAGGTGTACCCTTAAGTGGATATTGGCCCTTAACCCCCAACACTCACTTCTCTGCCAGTGAGAGACTCTGTCTCCAGAAAACAAGGTGGGTGGCACCTGGGGAATGATGCTGAGGTTTTCCTCTGCACCACAGGCACACTCATGGCTCCCCATACACAGAAAGAGAGAGGCCAGGTGCAAGGAGAGTCAAGGGAAGTCAAAACCCTTAGGTGCTGGGCTTTGTGGGTGGAATTTGGCAAATCTTGGCATGAGTGCTAGGGAGAGCAAAAGTGCCTACTGTGTGTGCCTGACAGTCTGAGTTCAGATCCACACACAGCAGCATGAGGGTCTGCTGTCCCAGCATGCCTTTAGCAGAGATGGGAGGCAGAGACAGGGAGAGTTTCCAGACATCTGTGGGTCAGCTAGCCTGACATATATGGCAAGACAAAAAGATTTTGCCTTAAAGAGATGAAACAGCAATACACATGAGTGTTGTATATGTACACAGATACACATACACAAACACACACAGAGAGACAGACAGACAGACAGACAGACAGACAGACAGACAGACAGACACACACACACACACACACACACACACACACACACACACTCACCCTGTTGGTAGATGTGCACCAGTGTAAAGCCAGGCTGCATGTGGTGCCAATTACACAAAGAGGCCCCAGAACTCCGTTCCCCAGAACCTACAGAAACTCAGGCAGGTGGCTGGCCCTGGGAGAGCCAAGCGGATCAAAGTGTGGGCTTAGCATGATCCATCAGTGGAGGCTGGTGTGCCTCGGAGAAGCTCTGCTTCTACAACTCTGTCTGGTAGACGGAGCTCTGCCTACCAGAGGCCACACAAGGAGAAGACTCTCCATCAAGCCTCTAAATCAGAGGTTCTCAACCTGTGGGTCATGACTCCTTGAGGATCAAACAACCCTTTCACAGGTGTCACATATCAGATATCCTACATGTCATATATTTACATTACAATTCATAACTAGCAAAATTACACTTATGAAGTGACAACAAAAGAAATTTTTTAGTTGGGGGGTTTGGCCACAACATGAGGAACTGTATTGAAGGTCCCTCACTGCTGTAGGAGGTGTGGGAACTTTCTAGGGGCTGTCAGTTTGGGGGGTGGGGGGTGGGGAGGAAGCAACCGTTACAGAGACGTGGCCTTTGGAGGTGTGGTCCTTATTCTCCTCACTGCTGAGACTAAAAGTCCTAGAAAGGGCACGTTTATTTTGCCTCATGGTTTGAGGGTACTGCCGTTGCGGTGTGAGGCAGCTGATTACCCTGTACCCACAGTCAGGAAGCAGAGAGAGATGGATGCTGGGACTCAACTTGCTTTGCACTTTTCTTCCACCCAGGACCTCAGCACTAGTGATGGTACCACCTGCCCACATTTAGAGTGGGTCCTCCCACCTCAGTTAACCCAACGTAGAAACTTTCTCACTGATCCCCAGAGGCTCATCGCCTGGTAGACTCCAGAGTTCGGCCAAATTGACATTTAGTACTAACCAGAGCCCTCCTCCTGGAACTGGGCTCATCTGTATCCACTTGGGGACAGATGGGCGGGGGGAGATCACTGCTCTTCTCTGAGCCCTATTTCTAGTCCACATGCCCCTCTCAGGGCTCAGCAGCCTCTCAGGGTTGCCTCTGAGCTGATGGCCCGACCTCTCTGAGCCTCTCCATCCTGGGAACCACAGGAAAGGTCACCACATCTACTGCGAGGTGTCATGAAAGAATTGTGAGGCCGGTGGTAAGCCAGGGCTCCAGATCCTTCTGCCTCATCCTGTCACCTGCTTCTGAATCACAACAGTTGGTTACTGGGTGTGCTGGTACTGCAGGGAAGACAGGGGTGGCCTGAAGACTTGATCTAGCCTGCAGGGACACTTGTTCAGCTTCGAGACAGTGACTACAAGAATCAGAAGTGTTCTCTCTCACAAACACACCCCACCACACACATAGGCATGTTCACACAAGCATACACATACATACACACACTCCTGACACTGGAAAACCCACAGTAGGCAGTCCCTGTTCTGTGACTAAACTATGCCTCCCTCAAACCCCTGTCGAAGCTCTAACATTTGACTTGACAGTTTGAAGTAGCCTTTAAGAAGCTGATGAGAGTGTAATGGAAGTTACATGAGATCGTAAGGGTGATACCCAAATCCCATAAGATCAATGTCCTTATCAGGGAGAGGAACTGGGCCTGGAGAAACGGCGCAGCAATTAAGACAACCGACTGTTCTTCTGAAGGACCTGTGTTCAATTCCCAGCACCTACCTGGTGGCTTGAAACTGTCGGTAACTTTATATTTCTAGGAAATCTGATTCCTTCTTCTAGACTTTGTGTGCTCCCAGCAAACCCATAGTGCACAGACGTAAACATGGGCCAAACACCCATACACAGAGTAAACATAATAACAAAAAGAAGGAAAGAGACAACAGTGGAGGAAGAGGGGGAGGAAAGGGGAGAGAGAGAGAGAGAGAGAGAGAGAGAGAGAGAGAGAGAGAGAGAGAGAGAGAGAGAGAGAGAGAGAGGAAGACTTGGCTACCAGGCAGAGGAAGGAGAATCTTGAGTTCAAGGTCAGCCTCAGCTACATAATGAGTTTGGACTGGCAAGATGCTCTGTGGGTAAAAGAGCTCATTGTGTGCACACACATACCAAATAAAACAGTTGGCCCATCCTCGGGGCCCCTGCCCCCTGCCCACTGGGCTGCCCAGCCCCAGCTCTCTGCAGGTGATCCCATCCAGCCCTGTGCAGATCTGTGTCTCCCAATTTTTTGCTTTTCTCCTCTACTTTGACCTCTTAGAATATGATAATCTGCTATTCTCATGCTAGGGTCCCTGTGCCTGCCCAGGCTCAGAACACTGTGGCCTCTATGTCTTGGGCCTTGTAACCAGCGGACCTGGGCAGGCACTGTGGAGGGATGCCTGTGCCTCAGGAGAACAACGGAATCACAGTGGGGCTGGGCAGGAAGACTGTGCCTCGGCCACCGTGGCCGCTGCATGGTTTTCAGTGCTGAGGAAACAGAGACACAGCTTCTTGTTGCCAACCTCAGCAGCCTGAGAAGCTCCCCTAATCTTTCCGGGACCTCAAATCAGGCCAAATGAAAATGCAAGAGTTTGAAGCTGAACAAAATTGAAGAATAGAAAGTGTGACGAAGAAGAATTGGAACTTTTTTTTTTAAAAAAAAAAAGATGCTTAGAAAGAGGGACTGGCAGGATGGCTCAGTGAGTGGGTGCAAGCCTGGAGAGCTGAGTTTGATCCCTGGAGCTTGCATAAAGGTGGGAGGCAAACAGGAGCTCAGAGACCTCTGACCTCTACATGCTCTGTCTCCATATTATTTACAGACACAACAATCATAAACAATTTTTAACTTAAAAAAGGTATTTAGAAAGAAAGGCAGTCAGGAAGATGGTGAGGCATATCTGTAAGTGTGTTTGTAGGCTCCTTAGCATTAGCCATATATACTATTTTGGTGGTTTTCAAGTAGCTAAAAATGCTTCTTTTGATAAGTGAGATTGAATGGCTGAAGAGATGCCTTGAAGGGAGTTATAATCTGGTAAAAATCCAAAAACCAAACCAAACAAACCCTCACAAAACCAGAACTCACTAGAGCAGCATAAGGTTAGGACATGCCCTTTTCCTGTAAATGAGAAGATGCTAGAAAATTTCAGGCCCGTGGCTGGGAAGAGAGGAAGCATTAAGCGACTGTTAACTGTGCTGGAGTTCTTGCTTGCTGCCGGCAAGGGGCTTCAGCCAACCTCCAGCTCTTTTCATTCCTATGTTCCCGAGATAGTTCCCTGTATTCCTCCCCAGCCTGGCTACCCCTCCTGCTGTTGGGTCATTGCTGGACCACAGCAAATCCAATCCTCCCTTGGCCAGAGGGCTGCAATCTAACAGCCATCCCAGTGGCCAGCCCTGCAGCTCAGCTCACTTAGGCTGTGTGCCTGAGCTGCAGTACAAGCAAAAAGCAAGAAGGAAGCCCCTCACAGCCTTCCTGGCCTCTACCCCTCTGTGCACATCCTTTAGGCTATGCCCCATACTTTCCAACCCAAGCTCCCTAGATTGCAGAGACTCAAAAGAAATGCCAGGGGGAAAGGGTAGGGAAGAGGACCTGCCCTTTTAGAACTTCCACCCTAGACACAGAGAATCTTGGGGTAAACTCTGAGAAGAGAAAAAGGTTCTAGCCTATATGCCCTGTAGCGCTGAGCTCTGACCTGGACAGCTGGCTACCTCGGAGATACCGGCAGATTCCTCAACTGGGACTCGGCGCTAAGACCTGGCTACGTGCTTGGAGTGTAGGCCACAGGGCACCGTGGTTGTCTGCACAGGCTACGGGGCCTGCACCTAGGGAACAGGCAGGGCTGTGGATGCAAAGCCTCCTCCCCCAACCATGACTATGCATTAACTGCTGTTATCACCCAGGTCTATGGTCCATGTTGGAGGGGACCCACAAGGCCCAGACATAGCCCTGCCTCTGGGGGAAGCTGCAGCAGGAGCCACAAACACAACTTAGAGATTGGAGTCACTTCAGGAAGCTGGGAACACTCAGGGATAAGTTCTGGGAAACCCCCAAAAGGAGAGGAGGACTGAGACTTGCGTTGGAGGAGCAATCAGGGAAAGATTCCTGGAAGAGGTGGTAAAAAAAAAATCCCCTCTAACAGGTCGGAACATGGCATTGTAACAATAGCTGGGCAAATGGAGTTCAGGGCACCAGGGGGAGCAGCCTCTGTGGGTGGGTAGTGTCTCCAGACACCTGCTAGAAGTTTGGAGGCCTGACCAGTTCTAGACAGCCTTGGGCATTGGCCTCAGGTCTCCAGACTTGTCACATGGATGTCTCAGCCCTTTGTTCTTCCTGCTCCCTCACCTGGCACAGTCGGCAGTAGGCCTTCTGGGTCTGTCTTGCCTGGTCTCTCCTTGCTTCTTCTCTCTGGGTATCTCAGTGTTTCTATCTCTCTATCTCTCTGTCTCTCTGTGTCTCTGTCTGTCTGTCTGTCTGTCTGTCTCCTCCTCTCCCTCTCCTTCCCCCTCCCCTCCCCTCCCTCCATCTCTCCTTCCCTCCCCTTCCCCATCTCCCCTCCCTCCCTCCTTTCCTCCCTCCCTCCCTCTCTCTCTCCTTTCCTCCTCCTCCTCCTTCTTCTTCCTCTCTCTCTCTCTCTCTCTCTCTCTCTCTCTCTCTCTCTCTCTCTCTCTCTCTCTCTTGCTGTGGGTCATGATCCCTAGCCAGGCTGTGACAGCTGCCAGGGGTCAAAGATCAGAGTATGTCTCATGAGCTGTGGGATGCCCAGAAGAGGTGGCCTTTTGCAGGGCAGCCGTGGGGCTTCAGGAGCCTTCTCCAATCCTCCAGGCCCTTCCTCGATTGCAGATAGCTTTAGGGCCATAGGCCCTCTGCCACCCAGGTCAAAGACCAGAGGTGAGGCCAGCCACTTCCGAAGTTATCCTCAGACTACCCTGAACTAGGACCTCCCGGGACCCAGGCAACGGTTCTGTCATCCTTGACAAACAGTGAGTCCCATCTTTCGCACCAAACAGCAGGGCTGGAGCTAATGAAACTCGGTGCTCACCAAATTGCAAGGTATCTTGGGCCAAAGATCGTAGTTTTTTTTTGCCCCACCAAACACTGTTCCCTTTGCTTTTGCTATTGTTCTTTCCAGGGAAATCTAATTATAAAACAAAACAAAACAAAAAAAACCCCAAACCAACCAACAACAACAACCAAAAACAAAACAAAACAAAACAAAACATACAAACATGTTTTCTAACTAACAGGACACACACTAGTGCCAACAAATATTTGATGGGAAAGCAGTCCTTTGAGCCATTCAAGGTTTGTTTTTTAAAAGACAGGACAAAGTATCGTCCCCAGCTGTCCCGAGCGCGTGCTGGCCACTGCCACCCTCTGTTCCTTTGAGCTTGGAAATCTGGCCTGAGGGGTCCAATTGGAACACTGTCATGAGGGCCACATACTTTCCATTCTGAAGGGTGGGGTAGTGGCAAGATCTTCCTTTAAATGGGGAAGAACCAAAATATGACAGTGAGTAAGCGCTGGCAGCCCCGGGTGTTTCCACGCACGGATGTCTCCACACACGGAGTGGCTGGCAAAGCAAAATGGCAGTCTAGGCCAGGGGTGACTGGAACACAGTGGATAAGTCACAATGGCTAGATGGAACCCAAATGCACTCGGAGTGTGTGTGTGTGTGTGTGTGTGTGTGTGTGTGTGTGTGTGTGCATATTGTGATGTGATGTGAAGTTTTGCTTGCAAATGGGGTCTCACTATGAATGCAGCCCTAATTTTTCTGGTACTCTCTGTGTAGAATAGAGTGACCTCAAACTCATGACAATCCACCTGTCTTTGCCTCCTGAGTACTGTGATTAAATGTGTGTACCATCACACCTAGCTGATGGTTGGTTTTATTGTCAACTTGACAAAACCTAGAGTCACCCGAGAAGAGGGTACTTCAACTGAGGACCTGCTCAGGTCATAGTGGCCCACGGCCAATGGGTCTATAAGCTGTTGTCTACATATATGGTTGATGTGAGAGGTACCATCCCTAGGCAGGTGGGCCAGGCCAACGTAGACAGCTAGTAGAGTGAGCAGGAGGGAGCCCATAAGCAGCGCTCCTCCGTGGTTCCTCCTTCAGTTTCTGCCCTGACTCCCCACAATGGCAGGTCGTGATCTGCAAGAATAAGCCAAATTAACCCTTCCTCCTCCCCAAGGTGTTTTGATCAGAATGGTCTATCACAGCCACAGAAAGGAAACCAGAATAGTGTGCATGTCTGTGAATGCATGCATATTTGTGTGTATATATATATGCGTTTACATGTATTGTGTGCATTTTATGTACGCATATAGTGTACAAGTGTACATTTGTGGATGGGTGGGTCTATGTATCTGTAAGAATAGTATACATGCGAACATGGTGGTGTGTGGGTGTATGTATATATAACTATAGCATACATCTATGCATGAAATTAGGTATAGGCATGTAGGTGTACATGTATGTGAGTATAGTGCACTTGTGTGCATGTGAGGAATGCAAGTATGTGGGCAGGTGTAAGTATGAATACATGTATGCATGTGAGTGTGCTTTGTGTAGGTGTAGTGTATGTAAGTGGAGTGCACATGTGGGTCTGTGTGGCATGTGGACATATGCATGTGTGAGCACAGTATACATGCATGCAGGTGAATGTGTGTAAGTATGCTATGCATCTGTGCTGTGTGGCTATGCTCTCTTTTTAAGATTGCTCGCTACAGGTCCTAGGATTTTTCTCTCATACAAGCTCTGATGTGCGTGTTGTGCCAGGCAACAACGTCATGACAGCCCCTTGGACGCAATTCAAATAAACCAAAGTCAGGGGCAGCTGTCACACGAGAATCCATCAAATACCACAAAACCAGAAAAGTGGCTGGGCGCCATCTTGAGAAGAGTGCGCTGCACCCCCACTGTCCCCTGTGTCCCTCTCTGGCTCGGAGGCTGGGCCCATAGACAAGCAGCCTGGTATCTAAAGGCCACCTGCTGCTGTGGGCTGCATGCATCCCAGGATGGCTACGATTGCAGCCACACAAACAGTACGCTTACTTAAAGTCTTCTGAGACCGTGTGCATGTGAGTGTGCGTGCATGTGTGCATGTGTGTGTGCGCGCGAATGTGTGTGTGTGTGAGAGAGAGAGGGAGGGAGAGAGAGAGAGAGAGAGAGAGAGAGAGAGATGTACTTTGACTTCATGGTTCCTTCAGGTGAGGTTTGTAGATGAGGATAACATTTTATCTCAATGTCAAAGGTCAGATGTACCTGCATGGAGCCTACTGTCTGGGAACCACGAGTGACCTTCTGAAACCTTTGTCTGAGTCCTTGTCTGTAGAGTGGAGTCAACAATACCTCATTCACAGGGTTATCAGAAAACCAAATGGGAAAGATAAAGGAAACACAAAGCAGATGTGTACTAAAGACTGGAGCTGTTGGGCTGCAGAGACCTGTCAGTCTGGAGTGCGCTTGTTTCGCAAGCATGAGGACATGGGTTTGCACCACCGGCGCCCACATAGAAAGCCAGGCATGGGAGCTGGGGAAGGGCTTTGCAGGAAAGAGCACCAGCTAGGGAGGCTTGACAATCTGAATGATCTGGTTCCAGATCAGTACCAAAACCAACCTAAAAGCCCTTTGTGATGGCCAACATCTGCGATTCCAGCCTTGAGGTAAGAGGTGGAGGCAGGAGAACTGGCCACCATTGCGCATGGACCAGCTAGCCTGGAGTGCACATCACAGCCACAGAAACGTCAAGAGAGCTCCTGTCTCAACAGGGTGGGAGGAGAGAACCAACTGCTGGAGGTTTTTCTCAGACCTCACATGCATGTTATGTGGCATCATCATGCCTCTGCTCACACGTATCTGTACACATACACAAATGCAAAGTGAGGTGTGGCAGCATGTGTTTGCAGTCCCAGCACTGGGCGTGAGGAAGGAGCAGAGACAGGTGGATCCTTGAGGCACACTACCCAACCATCCTAGCAAAACTGGTGAGTTTCAGGTTCAGTCAGAGGCCCCGTCTGAAACACACACACACACACACACACACACACACACACACACACACACACACACACACACACACACACACGGGCCTCATTGGTTAAGAGCACAGAGCCAAGCTTGTCCCCTAGTACCCACATTGTGCACCTCACCATTGCCTGTAACTTCAGCTCAAGGTGAATCTGATGCCCTCTTCTGGCCTCTTTGGGTACTACACTCACATGCACAAATCCCACCACCATCACACACACAATTAAAATATAAAGATCTTTTTTAAAAAATGAAAACAAGGTAGAAAACAACATAGGAAAGACATTTGATGTCAGCCTCTGACCTCCATATGCATGCGTATACACGTACACGCCCTCTGCACACACATATGCATACACCCACACCAAGTATTTGTGTCACACCACATCCACACACACATACACACACAGGCACAGGGGGTGGTGTGTCAATGTCCTTGGGAGACTCTAAGACTGAGGCATGAAGTCAGACATGACTGGCTGGACCTGGCCGCATCCCTTCCTCTGTGGCCTTAGAGCTAATGTGAGCTTACAGCCTACAGCAAGGAATCTATCAGGTATGAGGTAAAGTGAGTCAAGGCTGCCTTTGTGGAGAACCGCTAGTCCTGCAGCCCTGCTGTACCCCTTTCCTTCCTCTGGTTAGATCCTCATCCTTGGATATATGAGTGGACAGACTAGCCCTGGCCTCTAGCACCCCACGCCCCATCATCAGTGGCCAAAAGTGTGGACCTCATGGGTACACCCCTTGCCCATTGTCTCAGCCATGGCACCCAAGTTCTGACTTTTTCCCATGGTTTCCGCTTCCATATAACCTGTCAACTCTCCAGTGCATCAACCTATAAGCGCAGATCAGAAGCAGAACAAAGAAAAAGCAGGGAGGCAGTTAGGCCTTACAACCAGCAGCCAGGAGGAGAACAATAAAAACCCAGGGAACCAGCCAGATGTGGTGGTGACGCTTTTAATCCCAGCACCAGGGAGGCAGAAGCAAGTAGCCCTCTAGGAGTTAGTTCAAAGCCAGCCTGGTGGACATAAGGAGTTCCTGGACAGGCAGCAGGGGTTACACAGAGTTTTAAAGCCTGTCTCAAAAAAAGAAGATGGAGGAGGAGGAAAGAGAAAGAAGGAAAGAAGGAAAGGAAGGAAGGAAGAGTGGGAGGGAGGGAGGGAGAGAGGGAGGGAAGGGAAGGGAGGGGAAGGGTGGAGAGGAGAGGAGAGGAGAGGAGAGGAGAGGAGAGGAGAGGAGAGGAGAAGAGAGGAGAATCCAGGGTAAATACTGAAAATACTGGGGCAGCAGGCAGAGTGGGGAGACTGGGGAGCCACAGTGCTCTCTGATCATCTTGGGAATATTTATCGTCTCCCTTAGACTCACACCTGGGCTCAGGAAAGCAGCCATAATGGATGTGCTATTAGAAGAAGGTCAGGGTTCTCTGTGCTCCGCCCCAGGTCATGTCCCACCGACAGTCTCTCTCCAGATGGCTTCTCTCCCAGACAGCCAGCAGCCTGATGCATACGGGGGTCTACATCTATCTATATGGTGCTGTCACATATAGATGAAACCCCTGGCTATCTGGGATCTGAGATGGGGTGTGCAGGGGCCTCTAAGAGAAGAAAACAGACCTGTGCTTGCTGTAAGGAAAGGACCTGAGATCACTGGGAGGAAAGGGGACCACTGGGTATTAAACAGCCAAGTTTCAGCTCAGTCACATTGCCAAGGAGTCCGTCAGCATTCACCTGACAAGACCGACCCTGCTTCATGCTTCTTTACTGCAAACAGACTCTTGCTATAAACTAATCTGCCCCACAGTACTCCAGGGCCAGGAAGGGGAGAGGGCTGACCTTGTGCGCTCTGATGTTTATCCCATCATGAGTCAACATCATAAAACTCCAGAAGATCCACACACATGCAGGTTTCCCTACCCCTACCTAACAGTGCCGGAAACCTAGACACATCCACTAATGCTGCTTTTTTTGTGGGTGCAGTAAACTTTATTGATAGCATTCAAGAATGCAGGATCCTTAAACCCATCCCCCTCTTTTCTGGGGCTCTGGGATGGAAACTGAGGGAGGTGCTCAGAGTTGGGGGCTGAATTGGGACAGGGACTCTTCAGCAGCCCCTCTCTTGCTCTCGTGTCCTTGCTGGGGTCAGGGGTCCAGGGTTTTTTACTCCTTGGAGGCCATAAGACCTTGAGGTCCACCACCCTGTTGCTGTAGCCTTATTCATTGTCAAACAAGGAAATGAGCTTTACAAAGTTGTCATTGAGAGCAATGCCAGCCCCAGCATCAAAGGTAGAAGAGTGGGCCTCACTCTTAAAGTCACAGGAGAAAACCTGGTTCTCAGTGTAACCCAGGATGCTCTCTGGCATGGCCTTCTGTGTTCCTATCCTCAATGTGTCCATCATAGATCTGACATGCCACCTGGAGAAACTTGCCAAGTATGATGACATCAAGAATGCGGTGAAGCAGGCATCTGAGGGCCCACTAAAACGTGTATGTCTTTGTCCTTTGATTTGAGGGGGTGGGATATTGTGTTGGTTTGAACAAGAATGGCCCCATAAGCTCATATATTTGAAAGCTTAGTCACCATAGAGAGGCACTATTTGATAAGGATTAGGAGGTGTGGCCTTGTTAGAAGAAGTGTGTCATTGGGAGAAGAGTTTGAGGTTTCAAAAGCCCACACCAGGCCAGGTATCTATCTTTGCCCCTCTCTCAGCCTGTGGGTCAGGGTGTAGCTCTCTGCTACTGCTCCAGTGCCATGCACACAGCATGTTTTACATCCTGATGACTAAATCTCTGAAACTGTAAGCAAGCCCTCAACTAAATACTTTCTTTTGTAAGGGTTGCCTTGGCCATGGTGACCCAGACAGTTGTTTATTTGTTTGTTTGTTGTTGCTTGCTTGTTTGTTTACTTTGAGGAAAGGTATCACTATCTGGAACTTGGTGGTATGGGTAAGCTACCTAGCAAGCAAACCCCAGGGACCCTCTTGCCTTTGCCTCCACAGCTCTGGGATTACTTGGTTCTAGGGATCTAACACAGGTCCTCATTCTTGGACAGCAAAGCACTTTACCAACTGAGCTATGTTCTCTGGCCTAAAGCTCCTACTTTTTAAAAATTTTTATTAAAAATTCAGTGAGTACTAGAGAGATGGCTCAATAGTTAAGAGCACTGACTTTTCTTCCAGAGGACCAGGGTTTGATTCCTAGCACCCAAGTATCCATACATGACTGTCTGTAACTCATGCATGCGGTACACAGAGACATGTACAGGCAAAACACAAGTGTACATACAATAAAACAATTCAACTTAAAAAATTGGCATTTAAAAAAATTACAAGTGTTGGGCATAGAGACACACTTTTAACCCTGGTACTTGGGAGGCAGGGGCAGGTTGATCTCTATGAATCTGAGGCCAGTCTGGTCTACAGGTGAGCTTCAGGCTACTTGAGTCTGTACAGTGAGAACCTGTCCCAGCAAACCTTTGTTTGTGTGTGTGTGTGTGTGTGTGTGTGTCTGTCTGTCTGTCTGTCTGTCTACAATAAGCCTGAGAAGATGGCTCAGTGAGTAATAACAGTTCCTGTAAATGCAATTCACTCTCATCCTTGGTTCCCTTGTGAAAAACTAGGCATGACCGTGCATGCCTGTAACATCAGCACTGGGGAGTAGAAGTAGGTGGGATCAGGAAGTTTGATAGCTAACTAGCCTATCTGAAATGGTGATCCTCAGTTTCAGTGTAGACCTTTTCTCAGAAAATATGAGGAGACATAACAGAGGAAGCTTAGACATATTCTAGGCTGTGAGACCTTTACACACGTGTAGCACATATCACTCAGAAACATGTACATCATCCACACATGCCCCTGCGCACGCACGCACGCACACACACACACACACACAACTACAACAACTAGTTGTGGTGGTACTCACCTGTAATCCCAGCACTCAGGAGACAAAAAAAGGCAAGAAGACTGTGATAAATTTGAGACCAGCCTGATCTACATATCAAGTTCTAAGCCAACGGTGGCTATATGTAAGACCTATTCAAAAAACAAAGTCATGATTGCAATAGTAATCTATTTTAGCTGCTGTAAGTTTATGATAAAAACAACAGATACCTAGAAGTCATGTTGTACTGTTCCTTCTAGAGCTCACTACTGTCTGCAGTATACAATGGATTAAGAGGCTTGCAGCCAAGTCTGGCAATCTGAGTTCAGTTCCCAGGCCCCACATAGTTGAAGGAGAATACTGATTCCTACCATTTGTCATTTGACCTCTACTGCACCCCATGGCATGTCCCTTTACCCACCAAATAAATAAACTAATGTTTAAAAAAATGTTTTTAGCTTTCTCAGGCTACACTGTCTTCCTACTGTAAATCCTGCTTTGATTTGCATACAACAAGTTGGATGAATTTTGCCATACTTGAGGAGAGTCGTGACAAGGTCTACAGAGGTGGACATCACCAACCACCTTCTTCCCTGCAAAACTGGGTCACTTCACTTTGTACTTTCTGTGGGTATAAACTATGGGGCACTGAATATCATCCTGTTTTCAAGGATAAGCTCCTAACAGTGGCACTTCCAAGTCCTGAGGAGTGAGTTCCACTGAGCCCTTAACCACCTTCTGACCCTCTCACAGGGACCATGTCCCCTCTTGCCATAGGTGGTCTCACAGACCCACACTCTGGCTGATGCATTGACTTAGCATCACCTTTCACCCTGGAATCTTGCTGCATCATATTGACCCCCTGAAGCTGGGGGTGGGGGTGGGGGGGTGGGGGGACAGCAGCTGCTCAGCCATTCAGAGATTCCTAGACTAACTTTTAGATTTACTTTTTATTATGTGGATATGAACTTCTGGGGCAGGAGTATATCCATATGTGTGGAGTTTCCCTCAGACTCCAGAAGAGGGCATCCTGGAGCTTACTACAAGCTGTCATGAGCCACCCAACCTGCACACTGGGTCAGCTCAGCTAGCTCTCCACCGCCATGCTTCCTACTTTGGAAATGTCTCCAGCCTTTCCCTGCCCACTGTTCTTTTCTTTCTTCTGTTCTTCTTTCCCTCCCTTCCCCCCCCCCCTTCCTTTCTTCCTCTCATGGCTTACATAGGCCAAACTGGGTCTCCCCATGTATCTAAAGGTGACCGTTAGCTCCTGTCTTCTCTTCTGCCTTCACCTCCTATCTGGAGGCTGGGATTTCGGGCCTGCACCCCACTAGTCTGGGGTTGAAGCACTGGGCTTCTTGCACGCTGGGCAAGCGCTTGAGCAGCTGAATTACACCCATCTTTTGTTTTTTTTTTCTTGGTGTTTTTTATTTGTTTGGGTAGTTTTTCCCCCTGCCAGGTTGCGTAGCTTCTTCTTCTTGCCTCATGGGACCTCATTATACGTTACGACATTAATCTGTTGGTCATTACACATGTTTTAAATTTCTCCCCTGGTCAGGTCTTTTAACTTTGTTTATCGTGTTTTGGACCATGCAGAAGCATTTATTTTTATGTAATCAAGCCTGTTGAGGTTTTCCTCGCTAGCTTCTGGATTTCATGTCCTGCTTAGGAATGCTGTCTTTCCTCCAAGATCGTGAAAATATTCTCCTGTCTTTTCATCTAGTGGTTTTATAGCTTTGTTTTCCCCCTTTGCAGCCTCTAGTCATCTGAAATGTGTTTGGCAATCAACAGCCCCCTTCTTAGGAAAGCCCATCCCGCAGTGACATACACAGACTGATGCCGGAGCCACGCCTGCCCCCCCGCCCCCACCCCTGTCCTCCCTCACAGTCATTCCATAAGTATGTTGAGAGCCACTGCTGTGCATGCACAGTGATTACCCAGCAGAAGGGACCGGGACCCTGTCCTTGGACACAGGACGATTGATATAGGAAACATTGCAAGAGCTGAAACACAAAGAAAATGTGATTTCAGGCAATATGGGGGGGTAGGGGGGGTAGTAACAAGAAGAATGTGACAGTTTTAATTGTCACCTGGGATAGTTAGGTTTCATGGTCAATCTAGAATCACCTGTGGAGAGTCCCAAGGAGAACTGTCTAGATCAGGTTGGGCGTGTCTATGGGAGATTATGTCTTGATTATGTTAATTGAAGTGGGAAGACGCAGCCTAAAAATGGGTGGCACCTTTTCCTGGGTTTGGGTTCCAGACTGCTAAAACACAAACACAAACAAAACAAAACAAAACCCCAGAGAAAATGGTCGGCACACAAGCATACATGTGTTCAGTTTCTCTTTGCCCTTGTCTGCGGTTGCCACTGACTGCTTCAAATCCCTGCTGTCCTGACTTCCCCACAGTCAAAGACTGAGCTGAAATCATGAGCTAAAAGAAACCTTTCCTCCCTAAGCTGCTCTTGTCAGAGTATTTTTTCGGTCTAACAGAAACAAAACAAGAAGAGTGTGTGTGTGTGTGTGTGTGTGTGTGTGTGTCCCTGTGTTGTGTGCCAATGTGTAACATGAGGAAGTTTAAGACCAATCTTGGAATTGTTTCTTAGATACTAGATACCTTTTCTTAGATACTTAGATACTAGATACTAGATACTTAGATCTTAGATACCTTTTTTTGAGACAGAATCTGGCACTGATCTGCGTCTCACGGATTCTGCTAGGCTGGCTGGCTAGTTAGTTCCAAGAATTGAGCAAGACTGGAATTGTAGCCACATACCACCACACCTGGCTTTTTGTTGGTGTTGGTGTTGGTGCTGGTGCTGGTGTTGGTGTTGAGATGGAGTCTTATGTAACTCAGTCCAGCTTTGAATTCTGTCTGTAAAGAAGGATGACCTTAAACTTCTGATCCTCCTGCCTCTACCTCACAGACACTGGGATTGCAGGGTCATGCCAACACACTCCCTTCCGCTGCACTGGGGACTGAGCCCAAGGCCTCAAGCATGCCAGGCAGGCATTAGATTGATTGAGCTCCATCAGCTTCACCCAGGCTTTTCTTCATGGTTTCTAGGGATCGAACTAGGGTCCTTGTGCTTGTATGACAAGCACATTACCAACTCCATGAACCCTCTGGCCCAGCAATGATGTGTAAGTAAGGGGATCAAGAAAGACTCCTCCTGTGGCTGAAAGCAGGCATAGTCATAAAGTGAGACTCAGCCACATGAATTCCTCTGGGATGGGGGGGCGGAACTGGGCAAAGGATCTAAAAGGGATCCTGTTGGGCCAGGTCAAGAAGCAATAACAGAGGGACCGGGATGGAGCCTCAATTGTTAGATTGATGTTCACAAAGCTCTGGGTTCCATCCCCAGCACTGCATAAGCCAGGAGTGGTTGAGCATACCTTATGATCCCAGCACTACAGAGGTGGAGGCAGGAGGTTCAAAAGTTCAAGGTTATCCTTGGCTATACAATCTTGGAGGCTAGCATAGGATACCAGAACATTCTGTATGATATTTGAAAACTTTGGTGCTAACTTATTTGCAAGGGGTGTGTGTGTGTGTGTGTGTGTACCATGCACATGCAGAGGTCAGAGGACAGTTGCAGGAGTCGGTTCTCTCCACCAAGTGAGTCTAAGGATCACATGTGGGTATCAGGCTTGGCAACATTTAACTACTAAAGGCATCTCACTGGCTCACCCCTCAGCTCTTACCCTCTACGCTCAGTCCTAGTGGTATCAGTTGCCATCCATATACAATGATTTATCACATGATATTCAAGAGAACCCCAAAGAACACATGACAGTGGCCATGTTGATCGCAGCCCCAAGCCCTGTCAAGAGTAAACTCTACCCACTGCTAGCATTGGAGGGATATGCTCTAAGCAGCAGACAGTGTACGCTTCTGTGTAGCTTCTGGAGAAGGTCATGTGTGCCGGCAGGTTTTACATCAACTCGTCACAAGCTGGAGTCATTTGGGAAGAGAGAGCCTCAATTGAGAAACTTCCCCCAAAGGATTAGCCTGTGGGCAGGCCTCTGGGACGTATTCTTGAATGATGATTGATGCCAGTAGGGACAGCTCACTGTGGGTGGCACCACCCCTGCCCCTGGCCTGGTGGTCCTGCATGCTATAAGAAGGCTGACTGAGCAAACCATGGGAAGCAAGTCAGCAGGGAGCACCCCTCCATGGCCTCTATGTCAGTTCCTCCCTCCACGATCTTGCTGTGAGTTCTTGCCCTAGCACCTTTGATGACCGTTTGTGATATGGAATTATAAGCTGAAATAAACCCTTTCTTCTCCAAGCTGCTTTTGGTCATGGCAGTTTTAGAAACCCTAAGTAAGAGATGCTGGCCACCAGCTGATGTGCACCTTGTAAGGGACAAACGCTCCTTACCCACCATCAGTGGCTTTCCAAAGGGCCTGTCATGATAACCTCAGCCTGGGGCTCCATGAAAAGGGACAGCCAGATAGAGATGTCACCAATGCCTTGTTGCCAGACCCAAAGCAAGTTGAGCTGTCCCTATACCAAGAGCCTGGAGCCCCTGTGAGATATGAAGGGGAACACTGGACAGCACAGGGATGAGGCTTGAACTGCTGGCCGCAAGAAGTTGAGCAGGGAGAGTCCCCAAGGTTCTGGAGAATGGGGGAGGGCAGATCAGGAAGACTTAGAACAGCAAGAGGTAAGGAGAGAACCTGGATAGGTGTGGTCCTCCCTATACCTGCAGGACTGTGACCCTTTGTCAAGGGCAGGCAAGGCACAATGGTGAAGGGCCATTCTCCCAGGGCTACATTGTTTTGAATACATACCACATGCTGCAATGTATACCACACAGACCACCGGACCACACATGTGCACACAAAAAACATGTACACAGAATACCTGTGTACATTGATCACACAATACACAGACCAATTACAAATATACTCAAACTATACTTATACACTTCAAATGGACCCAAGAACACATACTACATAGATTATATACACATACATTCACTACACACACAGCATATGAATGCATGGAACATAGTATACAGAATGTGCACTGTGTATGTACTACACATACACAGAGTACACATGTGCATAGAATACAGATCACATGTACAACACACATCATTTACACACAATGAATAGAACATAGATCACACACATATACAAAGAACACACATGCAATACATATGAACATATACATTCCATAAACCACATATTCAAGCTAAATACATACCTACAGCACACAGACAATGTATATATTTCTACATAAAACATACACTCTTCTATCACACATGCATAAAATACAAACAACAGCACACACACACAAAGTACATACATTCATGCATAACACACTTCATGAACTATACAAACTGCATACATACAATACACATAACACACAATATACAAACCATATATATACTCACAAACAGCACACATACCAAACAAGCTTGTGTACATCCAGGCAACCATAATCACATAATACATACACATCACAACACGCATGCATAAATAATACATACACCAGACTACTACATACATAAAACTGTTATGTGTATATTTTGTGCATGTGTGACGGTAGTGTGCGTGTGTTTTATGTAGTATGCATATATGAAGCATGCAGTTGACATTCATGTACACCTAAAACACATTATAGAAAGCATACACATTCACACAAATTACCCATAATAGAATACACAACACATGTACACATACACAATACAAAACTACACAAACCGCAAACATACATATTGTGGATATACATGTACACATGGATACTGTATCTGCACCTTGCATATAGACACATCAACATAGAGGTTATACATGTACACATGCCGCATGGATACCATATCTGCACCCTGCAAATAGACACATCAATACAGAGGTTTCAGCGATTTATATCTACTGAGCCCAAATAAAAGCAAAAGCAATCTGATTTCCTTAAGTGAGACCCAC
>BTHU01000013.1:75474773-75492273 GCA_036184795.1 Tokudaia tokunoshimensis
CTAGCTCCCTGCCTTTCTGAAGCAGGGTTGCTTGTTAACCCTCAGCTCACTGACTCAGCCGAGACTGGTCAGCCGGCCCCGGGGACCAGTGTGTCTCCACCCCAAGATCTCCACCGACACTGAGCTTACATGGGCCATAACTGACTTTGGTGGGGTGGGGTGGGGTGGGGTGGGGTGGGGTGGTTTGAGACCAGGTCTCACTGTGTGGCCCTACCTGGCCCTGAACTCAGTTTTTGCTTCCTGAGTGTGGAGATGAAATGCACGTGCCACCATGCTCAGATTGCAGCTGGATCTACTTCCAGTCCCTCACACTGTGGGGCAGACACTTTACTTCCTGAGGCAGCTCACTCAGTCCAGTCTTATCGTTTGTGACAGGGTCTCTCAGTGAACCTGGAGTTGGCTGATTTGGCGAGGCTAACTGATGGCCAGGCCCCAGGGATCCTCCTGTGTCTGCTCCTCAGTGCTGGAATTACGAGTGCTAGCTGCCATGCTCGGCTTTCCTGGGGTCGCAGATACTTACAGCAGCACTCTACTCCCTGAACCATCGCCCTCCCGCTACCTGAACCTTAAGCATCTGCAGTGCTACAAGGAGGCAAGCGCCCTAGCTCGGGGGAACAAACCATGCTGAGATGCGGCTGACAATGGAGGTGGCAGACCCACCTTTCCTTCTGTCACCTACCCTCACCCTGCCTGTGACAGCCAAGGCAAGCCCCAGGACTGTAGTCAGGAGAAAGGGCCAAAGCCGGTTCCAGTCTGCCACCAGGTCTCTGCACACATAGCTGCTAAGCTGCAGCCCCAGAGGCTGAAAGAGAACTGTGTAGGGTTCAGGGGAACCCTACATGCTTAGAATTCAGAACTGTATCCTCTCAAAGTCTGTGTCTGTTTAGACCCTGATACACTTCCCCTCCTTCCGCATAACAGGATGGGCAGGGCCCAGAGCGAGCTCATAAAAGGCCTGTGAGCCCTGCTGGGCATCAAAGCGCTCTAAAAGGGGCTGTGATGAGTTCAGAGTAAAGGAATCAGCAGCATATGGAGAAAATTCTCTGCTCGTGATGCGTCCGCCAAGGAAGATTGTTCACAGCACTGGAGACGCGGGCGGGACACACTCCGAGTCACGTAGGGCCCCCAAAGGCAATGGGCACCTCCGTCTGCTCCATTACCCTGAGCGGTCTTTCTGCTGTGGGGTATTCAGATGAGCTGGCTTTCAAACCACCCAGACAGTCCTTCCAGGCCCTCTGAGGTCACAGAGACCTTGTCAGCTTCGGCCGAATGCTGCTGGGCTCCCTCACCCTGCGGCCGTTCCTGGTCCTCGGAGCTCCTATGCACACTGTCCCAATCTTTGCAGCAGCAGTGGGGGTGGAGGGTGGGGGGAGCATAGGCTCCCTTCCTTCCCACCACCCTCTGACATACTCATCCCTCGTGTGGCCGGGCGCCTCCCTCCTGCTGGTCCTGGATGATCTCTCTGATGAACAAGGTTGCAGTCTTCTCTTCCCCAGATGCTCCTGTGAACTTGCCTTCCTGCTCAGGGTCCCAAGCTGCCCACAGGAACCCTCCCCTTCCCAACAGCAGACACCATTGGCCTCCCTCCCAAGATGGATAGAGGAGTCAGAAGATTCCCAGGACCCCCAATATTTAGTCCAGCCGTTTCTGTGTATAGCATGAGTGTGTGTGTGTGTGTGTGTGTGTGTGTATGTATGTGTGTGTGTTGTGAGTATGTGTGTGTATGTGGTATGTGAGTGTGTGTATGTGTGTGTGTGGTGTGTGTATATGTGTGTGTGGTGTGAGTTTGTGTGTGTATGTGGTATGTGAGTGTGTGTATATGTATGTGTATGAGTATGTGTGGTGTGTGTGTATGTGTGGTTGTGTGTGAGTGTGTGTTATGGTATGTGAGTGAGTGTATGTGTATGTGTATATGTGTGGTGTGTGTGTATGTGTGGTTGTGTGTGAGTGTGTGTGTTATGGTATGTGAGTGTGTGTATGTGTGTGGTTGTGAGTGTGTGTGTGAGTGTGAGTATGTGTCTGTGTACCAATTGAGCCACCAGCCTCATTAGATGATGCTCTAGCACTGCATCTGGTAAGTGACTTTTCTGTGACTTCTATGACTGGGCAAAGAGTAGGAAAGGAAAGGAAGGGGGACCGTCAGCTCCGCACCCAGGATCGCATACATTGGTCTCTTGGGTGGGCCACGTGTTCGGGCCACGACACCTCAGTGCACGGTGAAGCCATGTCTCACCTGCAGGTGGTTCTAGCTTGGTTGTCAGGCCAGCTAGGATGTCTTCTCAGCAACAGAAGGGAAACGAAGACACTCCCCACAGCGTGCCTCCCTGCTTTGGTTTCTGCTTCTTTCAAAGATTGATTTTATTTTCGTTTGCATGGGGAGGAGGGGCAGAGGATGAACACACGCATGCAGGTGCCTTGGAAGCCAGAAGAGGGTGTTAGATTCCCTTGGCCCTGTAGTTACAGGTAGTTATGAGTCACCTGACATGGGCCTGGGAACTCAATTTGGGTCCTCTAGATGAGCAGCAAACAGTCTTAACCAGTGAGCCATTTCTCTGGCTCATTGTTATGATTTGAATATCAGATGTCCCCCTTGTCCCTAAAGGTCTTTATGTGAAAGGTTTGATCCCAGCTTGGTGCTGTAGGAAGTGTCTTAGTTTCCCTTCCTTTGCATATATTTTATGTTATGTGGCTTGGTGTACTTGTCAGACTCCTAACGGTGGCAGTTAGAGTATCTATGACTGCCTTGCCTGCGCTTGAGACCCTTTTCTTCTACTGGGTTACCACATCCAGATGTGCTGTGAGGGCTTGTGCCCAGTCCTTATTGTATCGTGTTAAGTCATGTTTGCTGGACTCATATCCCTGGGACCCATATCCCTGGGAGTCCTGATCTTTTTTTAAGGGAAAGGGAGGAAGAGTTGACTTGGGGAAGAGGGGATAGGGGTGGACTGGGAGGTGTGGAGGAGTAGAAATCGCAGTGGGATGTAATATATGAGAGAAGAAGAAAGGCTGAGAAAACCATGGGGAGCAGGCCAGTAAGCGGCGCCTCCCATGGCCTCTGCACCAGCTCCTGCCTCCCAGACGCTGCTCTGAGTTCCTGACCTACAATCCTAACAAGTGGGAGGCTAAGGCAAAAGGAGTTCAAGTTGAAGGCCGGTATGACCTACATGGTGAAACCTCAGAACAGAATAAGGGAGAGAGGGAGCAGGGAGAGAGGAAAATAAAGAAATAAAAAAAAAGAATGAATGAAAAACAGAAAGAAGGAAAGAAAAACAGGTCAGTTCTGATGGAGTCCTCAACGTTTTACAGAACAGAAAGCTCAAAGCTAGAAGAATCAGTAGCTTTCAAGTTCTTGATTTCTGCAACAGACCAACCCTTAGAAAATACTATTTTCCCTTTGAAAAATATACACACAGGGTTGGTAGAAATGACTCAGTGGATAGAGCACTTGTCAAGTACAAGCAGGAGGATCTGAATTCTCAGAACCCCCAGGAGCCAGTGAGCCAGCTAGCTTGGCGTACACACTGTGGCAAACAACAAAAAAGCCTATGTCTCTCCTAAGATGGAAGGTGAGATGAGGTACCTGCTTCCACCATACTGTCTCCATCCTCCGTCTTTGGCCCTCAGAGAAGAGTCATCGCAGAAGTTACTAACAATCCCTACTAAGGGAAGGATGCTCTCTTGGGGACACAGTCATGGAGGAACTAGTGGGAGCCAGAGAAAGAACTTCATATGTTATCCTCAAGAACACTACCTGAACAGAGAACATCTTGTGTGTTGCATGGATACATCACTTGTCCATTAAAAACCCTATGGCCTGTAGGAAAGGGTAGAATAGAAGGTGGGACATTGGGAGGCAGAAAGAATGCTGGGATAGAGCCAGGTGTGGGAGATTTGCCTGGGAAGGTGTGATGAAATGGTGCCTGAGCATAGGTGACCAGCCATGTGGCAGAGTGTAGATCAGAGTAAACGTGTTATATTAAGTTACAATCTAATTAGAGAAGAGCCTAGCTTTATGGCCAAGGTCTTCGTAAATATATTTTGAGTCTGAGTCTTATTTCTGGGAACATGGGGCTGGGAGGGAGAACCAAACCAAACCAAACTTTTACAACTGTCCACGGTTTTGAGATGGAGTCTCAGACTAGAGCTCACCAATTAGGCAAGGCTGGCCAGCCATCAAGCCACGAGAATCTGCCCACCACTGCCTCACTGATGCTGGGGTACAGGTGAGAACCACAGTGTGCAGGATTCTCATGAGGGTTAGAGTCGGGCCTTCGGGCTTCTGAGGCAGCTTCCCAACACATACCCTCTTAAAGGAATTTGAGGCTTCCTTCCCTGGATATTCTGAACATAAAGCATGATACCTCTCACACCCCACCTTCTTCTTCTCATCCTCTTCTCTCCTGTTAGCTACCCCTCCCCCCTAAACATTTTCCTCTAAAACAATCCCCCCTATCATTTACCTCTACTGTTTATGACATTATACATGCATGACTTGTTGATCTGTACAATCTAGGAACCACAAATGAGAGAAGGCACACAGTATTTGTCTTCCTGTGAGTTTTCGGGGCCTTCACCCACCAATCTGGGAAGGTCTTACTATCCCACGTTAACCAGTTTTGTGTGACTAAAACAAATGCATCCAACTATGGAAGACAAGGGTCACTGTGCCTTCAGATGCCCATGAGAGTTTGGCTCATTACTTTAGGCCAAAGCCAAGACAGGACACCATGCAGCTCAGCAAAATTGCTCAGCTCACAGCCACAGAACAAAAGAAAGAGAAAGAGACCAAGGGTCCATTCAAAGGCACACCCCAGTGTGGCCAGAAGAGTTCCCACTAAGCCCTTATGGATGTTCATGAGGATCTGGGTAGAACCCACACGGAAACACACAACCATCTGTAACTCCAGTTCCAGAGTATCTGTGCCCTTGTCTGGCCTCCACATGCACTTCACACGTGTAGTTCACATGCATACATGCAGTCAAAACATTTAGGCATATATAATTCAAATATATAAATCTCTAAAGAAAACTAAAACTGGGCACAATGGTAAAGCACTGTAATCCCAATATGCGGGGAGCAGAGGCAGGAGAATCAGGAACACCCAGGTCACCCTCAACTACACATAAGGTTCCAAGCTAGCCTGGGCTACATGAAACCAATGAGAGAAGAAAGGTAGGAGGGAGGAAATGGGGAGAGGGAAAGAGAAAGGAGGAAAGTGAGAGGGAGAGAGGGAGGGAGAGAGAGGGAAGGAGAGAGGGGGAGGGAAGGAGAGAGGGGAGGGAAGGAGAGAGGGGAGGGAAGGAGAGAGGGGAGGGAAGGAGAGAGGGGGAGGGAAGGATAGATGGGAGGGTGGGAGAGAGAGGGAAGGAGAGAGGGGAGGGAAGGAGAGATGGGAGGGAGGGAGAGAGAGGGAAGGAGAGAGGGGAGGGAAGGAGAGAGGGGAGGGAAGGAGAGAGGGGAGGGAAGGAGAGAGGGGGAGGGAAGGAGAGAGGGGAGGGAAGGAGAGAGGGGGAGGGAAGGAGAGAGGGGAGGGAAGGAAAGAGGGGGAGGGAATGAAGGGAAGGAGGGAAGGGAAGGAGGGAGGAGAGAGAGGAAAGGAGGAAGGTGAGAGGGAGGATGTAGGGAGGAAGGTAAGAGGAAGGGAAGGAGAGAGGGAGGAAGGAAAGGAAGGGAGGGAGGGATGTGCTAGATGTTGACCCATCTGGGGCCTCTGCACTCTCCTTTTGGCATCTGTCCAGTCCGCAGGGCTGAATGCCTATGACTGACAGGCTCCAGTAGTCACCCAACACTGAGCCCACGGCCACTGTGGCCAGTGCACGTAGTGTGTGTGGGCACTGTGACTCTGGCCTGCGCTTACGTGACCTGGTCTTGGACAGCCCCTGGCACTTCTTGGCTTTAGCCTTTGCATACAATCAAGGAGAGAGAAGAGTTGTGGAAAGCCTGCTGGCTGCAGGCACCCTGGCTGTCTCCTCTCAGCACTCGCCTGGTGCTACAGGAGCCTACCTCAAGGCTGGAAGGAGGGGCTCTCAGCAATGGGAAGAGCCATGGAGCCATCCTCAGGCTATACACAGGGAAGCTGAGCCCCAGTGAATTACAAAGTCAGGATAGCTGGAGGAGGGGCCTTGCCTTGCAATGTCTGTACCAGGGGACTGCTCCTTTACCTATTAACCCCATGATGTGTCCTGATCTTCCTATCACAGAACAAAGGAGGATGCCAAAGCTCAGAGAGGTTAGAGGAGCTTCTCAAGGACACACAGCAATTCCCTTTCTAGTTGTCCCTCGAATTTTTTGAATCTATTCAGAAGGTCTCCACGGGTGGTGCCTGTTCCCACCAGGTTCCCTGGACTTTGCCGGCTAGGGCTAGCGGCTAGCGTTCTGGGAGTGTTTACTCAATAAAAGTGCTATCCCTATCCGAGGAGGCACACAGCCATCCTGAGCCCCAGAGGGCTCTGCTGCCACATAGCACGTCCTAGGCTACTGCTTCCCTCTCTTCCTGGGTTCTGCCTTCCAGAAGGGAGGGAGGTCGAGGCATAGACAGTCTTCAGTGCCCAGAAAGTGGACAGCGCCAAGCTCCCGCTTCCCGAGGTTCTAAGCCCCAAGTGGATGGCTGTATGGCTCTCAAGTGTGAAGAAGTTAGTTCTAGAGCCACAAGGCAGGGCGTGAGGGTCAGGGGACACATGGACTGCCCTGAAGCCACGCTCCATCTACAGCCAACACCATTACCTAGGGACCAGCTCCTTGGCGTCAAAGCCTCTATCCTCACCACAGGCCTGCACCCTCCTCTTCACAGGACCCAGGCCTGAAAATCAGGGTGCAGAGCTAGTAGGATTCACTCGTGCTTTCCCATAGGACCCAGCCCCAACCTCATCTTCCTTTTCTCTATGTATGGCTGTCTCTGGTTCCTGGGTAAGTAAGTTCCCGAGTGGGCTCAGTACCCCAGCCTCTCCACAAACACCTTCAAGTACTTGTACAGATGTGGCACCCAGGCTGGATATTTTCACTTTCCCAGGTGTGTCTTCACCAGAGACGGGGCACTCCCTAACCTCAGCATCCACACTGCTAGATCAGGAGGAGAGGGGTTATCTATTAGCCCCCAAAGCTGCCATCCCAGGGAATTCTAAAGACGACAGAGAAGGCAAGCTGGCAGTGCCTTCAAGGCTATCACACTAAGAGTAGTTTAGTAGGTCTACCCAAAAACTTCAACTCCAACTAGGGTTTCTCTAACTTCAGCGTAAATCACCTGAACCTTCTCTGAACTATAAACCCAGATGCAAAGCATGTGGCTGGGCCCAAGGTTGTATATTTCCAATAGGCTCCAGGAGGTATGGATGCTGAAGGTCTCTGGAAGAGACTTGCAAGAGTTTGAAAACGGTGTCTTGGGCCAGCTTGACGGTCCAGGAAGTAAAGGTGCTTGCTGCCAACCCTGCTGACCTGAGCTCAATCCCTGGGACCCACAAGGTGGAAGGATAGAACAGACTCCTGAAAGTTGTCCTCCAGCCTAAACACACACACACACACACACACACACACACACACACACACACACACACACACACACGAATAAAAATGTAAAAATAATTATATCTTATTTCTTCTTCATGTTCTTTTTCTTTATACATGTGCATGCATGTATAGGTTCACTAATGTGCTGGAGTGTACATGTGTCTCTCTCTCTCTCTCTCTCTCTGTGTGTGTGTGTGTGTGTGTGTGTGTGTGTGTGTGTGTAGCGGGGAAGGTGTGCTCAGGACACTGTCCCCTTGTTTTCCGAGCAGGCCCTCTCGCTGGCCCGGGGCTCAGGCTGGCCGTGAGTGAGTGAGTGAGTGAGTGAGTGAGTGAGTGAGTGAGTGAGTGAGCAAGTCCAGTGAACAGAGTCAGGCTCACTTTCCCTGACTTGGCTCAGGGCAGAGGATTCTCCCGGAGCACCCTTGCTGGGGTGGTGAGGCTGGGTCAGGAGCAGGCAGGAGGCAGTGTGGCCCTGAGGAAGGGACTTGCCCCAAGTCATTTGTCCCTGTTTACTCTCTAGAGAGACAGGAATTCTCCAAACTTACTGGAAAACTCCCAGGACTGTGCTTTACTGGAAGGAAATAAAAACTGGCTGGACTCCCTCCCCTTGTTTGCCTAAAGAATTAATAACCTAATTCGAAGCTGGACTGCCTGGCCGCCTGGCAGAGGTGAACGTGGTACAAAGTACCACTCACCTGGGCCCAGGAAGCTGGTGCCGGGTGTTCGGCTCATGGGGAAGCATCCGGAAGACAAGACAGAGTGGGAGCTGGAAAGAGTTCTGACTGTGGAGAATGAAGCCGCCCAAAGTGCTGTGTGGCTTTGAGCTGGTTACTGAACTTCTCTGAACCTTTGTTTCCGCATGCTTTCCTTGCTGGCTACCACAAAGTTAGCAATGACAGACAGCCTGGCTCTGAGCAAAAGTGGCTGTTTTAGCAACAGAGGCCTCATTTGTGAAGGCTGCTGGAGACCCAAGGGTCTTGGATACCCAACACTTAGAACTGCCAGGAGAAAGTCCTTCTTGTATGATGCAGCCAGTTTGATGACTTAGTCCCCTCTGCTCAGGTTCCTGGAAGTGTCATGGGTATGCCCCTCAACCTGATGATTTCTGCTGTTTGTTTGGTTTGGTTTGGTTTGATTTTGAGACAGGGTCTCAGGTAGTCCAGGCTATCCCCATACTCCCTATGCAGCCAAGAATACTTGACATTCTCATCTGCCTGCTTCCATCTCCTAAGTGCTGGGATTACAGGCATGCACCACTGTGCCCAGGGCAACGTGCATGCTCTGGAAAACACCACGCTGACCTGACAGAGCTGCAGGCCTCGAGCACACCCCTTCCCCGGTCCTGAAAACCCTTGACTTGGAAGCACAATGATAGTGTTTTGTTTTATTTTGAGATTATAAAATAATCACATCATTCTCTCCCTCCAAGCCTCTTATACCCCTTCTCTGTACACATATGTATATCCAGATGTATTCCTAAATACGTAAATACAGCCTGCTCAGTCTGTTTAACATTTGTATACGTTTCAGGGCTGACCATCTGGTCCATGGTAGTGTTTCCAGGGGATGGGGGATACAGGAGGTACGGGGAACACTGGTGAAAGGGAGACACAGAGTCTCAGTCCAGCACCGAGTTGAGGGAAGGTGGTGGCAGAGCCTGCAGGGCATCCTCCCACTGGGAGAGGCAGCAAACAGCTGGGAGGCAGCAGTGGCCTCCCGCCCCCTGCGTGGATGAGGACTTGGAGGAGAAAGGATCCATTTGTTCCTCGCCCTACATTAGGGTGACGGTTCTCCTCTGACTCAGGACCCCTGCCCCTTCCACAAGCAGCTGCTGTTCCGTTGTGTTCTTCAACACCCCAGAGATACAGTCTTCCCAACCTAGAGAGCAGGTGAAGCGTAGGCTAGGATTGCCTCCTGGCCTGAACCAGCCTTACACAGAGAAATAATGCAGGGTTCCGTAAAACACACCAGTCTCCAATCAGGGCTTGGAGTTCCTTGACATGCACTTTCCATCAAACAGACGCTCCTCTGCCCGAGCCTGGCAGAGGAGGGGTGGGACGGGCTGGCAGGAAGACAGCTTCTGCACTTCCTACTGCCAGGAGTAAGGTCCTCATCCCAGGGTATGGGGCACATGCTTCTCTCAGGGAGCATTACAAGCATGCCCATAAGGGATTATATGTGTATGCCGAGTGTAGGTATGTGCACACACACATGTACATATGCACACATGTGTCTGTTGGATTGTGAGCTCCTTGATAGTATGAACTATGAGATAGATGATAAATAGATAGATAGATAGATAGATAGATAGATACATACATACATACATACATACATACATACATAGACAGATAGATGATAGATAGATGATGATAGATGATAGATAGATAATAGGTAGATAGATGATAGATAGATAGATACACACATACATACATACATAGATATATAGATACATAGACAGATGATAGATAGATACATACATACATACATATATACATAGATATATAGATACATAGACAGATGATAGATAGATAGATAGATAGATAGATAGATAGATAGATAGATAGATGGTGATAGATTGGTAGATATAGATAGTGATGGTAGATAGATAGATAGATAGATAGATAGATAGATAGATAGATAGATAGATAGATAGATAGGATGATGAAGATAGATAGATAGATAGGATGATGAAGATAGATAGATATAAATGATGATGAAGATAGATAGATAGATGATAGAGAGAGATGATGATAGATTGATAGATATAGATGACGATGTAGATAGATAGATAGATAGATGAATAGATAGATAGATAGATAGATAGATAGATAGATAGATAGATAGATAGATAGATAGATAGATAGATAGATGTTATCAAGTAAAGGATCTACTTGTCCAACTGACTCCACCTCTCCAGCACAAAGATTACAAACACACACCATTGTGCCCAGCTTTTTATACATACACATGCACACATGCATGCATACATTTACATGCACACACACCATCTTAAGGACAAACCCATAATGTCTTAAGTAAGTTACAGACATCGTGTGGGGTTGCATGCTGCTTAAAGGCTCAGGGTGGGCATGCCTCATAAGGCAAGTGGAGAGTTCTCTAATTCAGGTTTTTGTAAAAAGCTTCTCCAAACTTCAGGCCTGCTGGCAACTTCATGTCCCCACAGCAAGCCACCTGCCTAGATGGTGATCTAGCACCCATGTACATAGCTGGCACATTAGTATGGGTCTATAACCCAGCCCCAGGAGGGTAAAGATAGGCAGATCCCAGGGGCCCTGTGGCCCCCTAACCTCACAGAATGGATAAGCTCCAGGCCACTGGAGACCATGTCTCAAAAACCAAGATGGAGAGGGATTGAAGAAGACACTCTAGGGGAACCTGGGGACTAGGAGGAAGGACCTGCACACGCAGGAGCTGTACCAGAAAATCAGGGAACAAATGAAAGTGACACAGCTGACAGATGAACCAAGAAGCTTCCTGTATGAGGGCATCGGGCACCGTGGCTCCTGTACCAGGGCATCGGGCACCGTGGCTCCTGTACCAGGGCACTGGGCACTGTGGCTCCTGTACCAGGGCACTGGGCACTGTGACTCCTGTACCAGGGCACTGGGCACTGTGACTCCTGTACCAGGGCATCGGGCACTGTGACTCCTGTACCAGGGCATCGGGCACTGTGGCTCCTGTACCAGGGCATAGGGCACTGTGACTCCTGCACCAGGGCACTGGGCACTGTGGCTCCTGTACCAGGGCACTGGGCCCTGTGACTCCTGTACCAGGGCATCGGGCCCTGTGGCTCCTGTACCAGGGGCATCAGGCACTGTGGCTCCTGTACCAGGACACTGGGCACTGTGACTCCTGTACCAGGGCATCGGGCACTGTGGCTCCTGTACCAGGACACTGGGCACTGTGACTCCTGTACCAGGGGCATCAGGCACTGTGACTCCTGTACCAGGGGCATCAGGCACTGTGACTCCTGTACCAGGGCATCAGGCACTGTGGCTCCTGTACCAGGGCACTGGGCACTGTGACTCCTGTACCAGGGCATCAGGCACTGTGACTCCTGTACCAGGGCACTGGGCACTGTGACTCCTGTACCAGGGCACTGGGCACTGTGACTCCTGTACCAGGGCACTGGGCACTGTGACTCCTGTACCAGGGCATCGGGCACTGTGACTCCTGTACCAGGGCACTGGGCACTGTGACTCCTGTACCAGGGGCATCAGGCACTGTGACTCCTGTACCAGGGCACTGGGCACTGTGACTCCTGTACCAGGGCATCGGGCACTGTGACTCCTGTACCAGGGCACTGGGCACTGTGACTCCTGTACCAGGGCATCAGGCACTGTGACTCCTGTACCAGGGCACTGGGCACTGTGGCTCCTGTACCAGGGCATCAGGCACTGTGGCCCCTGTACCAGGGCACTGGGCACTGTGGCTCCTGTACCAGGGCACTGGGCACTGTGACTCCTGTACCAGGGCACTGGGCACTGTGGCTCCTGTACCAGGGCATCAGGCACTGTGACTCCTGTACCAGGGCATCGGGCACTGTGACTCCTGTACCAGGGCATCAGGCACTGTGGCTCCTGTACCAGGACACTGGGCACTGTGACTCCTGTACCAGGGCATCGGGCACTGTGGCTCCTGTACCAGGACACTGGGCACTGTGACTCCTGTACCAGGGGCATCAGGCACTGTGACTCCTGTACCAGGGCACTGGGCACTGTGACTCCTGTACCAGGGCATCAGGCACTGTGACTCCTGTACCAGGGCACTGGGCACTGTGACTCCTGTACCAGGGCATCAGGCACTGTGGCTCCTGTACCAAGGGCACTGGGCACTGTGGCTCCTGTACCAGGGCACTGGGCACTGTGACTCCTGTACCAGGGCATCGGGCCCTGTGGCTCCTGTACCAGGGCATCAGGCACTGTGGCCCCTGTACCAGGGCACTGGGCACTGTGGCTCCTGTACCAGGGCACTGGGCACTGTGACTCCTGTACCTGGGCATCAGGCACTGTGACTCCTGTACCAGGGCACTGGGCACTGTGACTTCTGTACCAGGGGCATCAGGCACTGTGACTCCTGTACCAGGGCACTGAGCACTGTGACTCCTGTACCAGGGCATCAGGCACTGTGGCTCCTGTACCAAGGGCACTGGGCACTGTGGCTCCTGTGCCAGGGCACTGGGCACTGTGGCTTCTGTACCAGGGCATTGGACACTGTGGATCCTGTACCAGGGCATCGGGCACTGTGGCTCCTGTACCAGGGCACTGGCCACTGTGACTCCTGTACCAGGGCACTGGGCACTGTGACTCCTGTACCAGGGCATCAGGCACTGTGGCTCCTGTACCAAGGGCACTGGGCACTGTGGCTCCTGTACCAGGGCACTGGGCACTGTGACTCCTGTACCAGGGCATCGGGCCCTGTGGCTCCTGTACCAGGGCATCAGGCACTGTGGCCCCTGTACCAGGGCACTGGGCACTGTGGCTCCTGTACCAGGGCACTGGGCACTGTGACTCCTGTACCTGGGCATCAGGCACTGTGACTCCTGTACCAGGGCACTGGGCACTGTGACTTCTGTACCAGGGGCATCAGGCACTGTGACTCCTGTACCAGGGCACTGAGCACTGTGACTCCTGTACCAGGGCATCAGGCACTGTGGCTCCTGTACCAAGGGCACTGGGCACTGTGGCTCCTGTGCCAGGGCACTGGGCACTGTGGCTTCTGTACCAGGGCATTGGACACTGTGGATCCTGTACCAGGGCATCGGGCACTGTGGCTCCTGTACCAGGGCACTGGCCACTGTGACTCCTGTACCAGGGCACTGGGCACTGTGACTCCTGTACCAGGGCATCGGGCACTGTTTCTCCTGTACCAGGGCATCGGGCACTGTGACTCCTGTACCAGGGCACTGGGCACTGTGACTCCTGTACCAGGGCATCGGGCACTGTGACTCCTGTACCAGGGCACTGGGCACTGTGACTCCTGTACCAGGGGCATCAGGCACTGTGACTCCTGTACCAGGGCATCGGGCACTGTGACTCCTGTACCAGGGGCATCAGGCACTGTGGCTCCTGTACCAGGGCATCAGGCACTGTGGCTCCTGTACCAGGGGCATCGGGCACTGTGGCTCCTGTACCAGGGCACTGGGCACTGTGGCTCCTGTGCCAGGACATCAGGCACTGTGACTCCTATACCAGGGCACTGGGCACTGTGACTCCTGTACCAGGGGCATCAGGCACTGTGGCTCCTGTGCCAGGGCACTGGGCACTGTGACTCCTGTACCAGGGCATCAGGCACTGTGGCTCCTGTAACAGGACACTGGGCACTGTGACTCCTATACCAGGGCACTGGGCACTGTGACTCCTGTACCAGGGCATCAGGCACTGTGGCTCCTGTAACAGGGCACTGGGCACTGTGGCTCCTGTGCCAGGGCATCAGGCACTGTGGCACCAATGCTGGGGGGCAGGCTGAGCATCTGTGCTCTGCTAATGTGTTCTGAACCCACATGCTGTGCTCTGTACCCCCTCCCCAGGACTTGGTCTTAGAGAGCTCATATTGCCCAGAGCAGAGGGATCAGACAGATCAACTCTAGAGATGGGCTGGGGTCAGCGGCCACGCTGGCACTGGCTTATTGAACAACATCGAGCAGACCCTTCGCCCTCCTAAGCCTCAGCACCTCTGTGCAGTGGAGAAATGGATGAGGAAGGCTGTCATTCCTCTGTCCTCAGTGCTTGACCATGCTTCAGAGAGCAGAGAAGTATGAGGTTGTGGAGCTGTGAGAAGGCTCGGGGAGTTGAGGTGCTTGTCCCGAAAGGATGAGGACCTCTGTTTAATCGCCCAGACCTTGTATGGCAAAGCCAGACACAGCCATGAATGCCTGGGAATCAATGCTTGAGAAAGCAGAGACAGGATACCTAGGGTTGGCTGCAACCTAGCCAGTCTAGCCAAACTGGGGCACACTAGATTCCATGGGGTACTCCAAATGAGAAAGTAAAATTAGGAGAGCAACTGAAGAACATAACCGATCACACACACACACACACACACACACACACACACACACACACACACACACGACTTTGACGTCAGAAAGGGTGTTATTAAACATTATCTTGTAAAGAGAGCCACTAGCAAGTAAAGGTGTGCCCGAGGGGGCCACAGCAAACCCAGAACATCCCTCAGTGTCCTGACACGTTGGCCATATTTGAACAGACAGCTTTCCGGGTTTCGAGGAGGGAGGCACTGGAGCTAAGGAAGCAGTCCCGTAGGTAAGGGCACTGCTACCAGGACTGATGACCTAAGTTCAATCCCAGCACCCACACAAAACTGGAAGAAGGGAGCCAACTCTCCCGGGGTTATAGGTGAGCAGATAAGAAACATGAAAAGTGCGTGTGTGTGTGTGTGTGTGTGTGTGTGTGTGTGTGTGTGTGTGACCTCCTTTGAATCCTGACTTAACTTAAAACAAATACAAACAAAAAAAACCTCATATATTTAAAAAGCGAAAATTTTGAACTGACTAGTTATTTGCTAGTAAAGGAATTAATATTTTAAAATGTTATACACGGGGGGGGGCAGCAGGATGGCTTGGTCGATGAAGGCACTTACCAAAAAGGCTGAGGATCACGTGGCAAAAGACAGTCAGACTTGCAGGTGGTCCTCTGACCTCCACAGCACACATTGTTCCCCCATACAAGCAAATACAAATGTGTTTATTGTTTGTATGTTATGCCTGGTCATAAACACCTTACCTGGTTCTATCATGATTTCCAGACCTCCGCAAGTCTCCTTCTGTTCACCCTGAGTCATCACACTCAATTCTTTTTATTTACTTATCTCTACATCTCCAATATCTCCTAAACCATTTTGTTTGTCTGCTTCGCAAAGTCTCTGTCCTGGGCATTTTCCAGTGTGTTTGTTACTTTTATATTGCTCTGACCCAAATATCTAACTGAAGCAACTTAGAGAAGAAAGTTTGGTTTGAACTCATGGTTTCAGGCTGTGATCGCAGGGAAGGCATGCAAAGTGGCTTGGCCTGTCAGGTTAGGGGATGGTTCTCATGGTAGAAAGCAGAAAGGTTATGGGCTGTAACAGGGTGGGTACGATCTTCAACAGAGACCTGCAGCAGCCGCCAGTCAGGCCCCACCTCCTGAAGATTCCAAAGAACACCCCCAAAAGCTGTGGGATGGAGCATTCAAACCCTGAGCCTATGAGGGAAGTTTCAGGTTCAAACAGGTTCACATAGTAACTTCCAGATCTTAGGGAGTGTCCTTTCTCCAGCTCTGCCACCTATGGTCCCCACCAAACACTCCCTTCTTCCTCAAACTTTATGCAAAGACGCATGATAATTAAATGCATTGTATGTAACATCACTGGTGATGTGCCTGTTCATACTTCAAGGTAGGCTACATTAGCTTTTCCTTCTGTGGACAGTCTCACCCCCAGGAGGTAACAATTGGCTCCTTTTGCCCCGGGTACTCATTGTTAATTCAATCTAAATGATCAGTAGTCTGCCTCTGCACTTTCCCCCTTCTGTCACGTGTCATACCAATTCTATCAATGTGCCTAAGTTCTTTCTAGAACCTTCTGACACAGCAGGCTCGATTCTGCCCTTTCTGCTAGGCTCACAGCCACAAGCCTGTTCTCTCTCTTGTCCATGACCCTGAAGAATCCCTTAGTCTCTCTCCTGGTCTAGATTTTGTGCCTTGATTTACTCCCTTCTTTGGGTTGAGCCTTTCCTCAAGTAACTTTCTAAGAAAAGGTGTTTGAGAGGTAAAGTCTTGAGATGTTGCATGTTTAAAATATGCTTGACTGATGTCTACAGCTAGATATAGAGCTCTCGTCTGGTACAGTCTATGGTCTCTACATGGTCCCAGTGAGACCTCTCTTCTGGGAAGAGTGTTCTTGTGCAACAGTCCCCCCAACAGTTGGTTTGTGACTAATAGGATGTGGACAGAGGGGTGGAATGTTACTTCTAAGATTAGATTATAAGAGTTTGCCGTGGGTTCCTTTGATGCTGTGGATTTCTCTCTCTGGGAGAAGCCACATCGTGAACAACCCCATGACCAGGACCCGAAATGTCCTGCCAACCACCACAAGAGTGAACTTAGAAACAAATTCACCAACCCCAGGAAGATGGCTCTGTTGGTGAAGACTTCCCAAGATCTCATAAGAAAAAAGCCTGATGTGGTGGCACATGTTTATAATTCTGACATATTCAGATTGCTAAGGAATGACACTTGAGATGTCCTCTGGCTCATGGTATGTGTGCATGTGTGTGCACCATACACATAAGTATGGTCTTGGGTGCAACCTTGTGAGAGGCTCCTAACCAGAAGAGCCATGCTAAGCCACACCTGACTACTGACCTTCGGAAGTAATGAGAAAATGCATGCTTTTTAAGCCTGTTGGTTTTAGAACAATTCCTTGTGCCTCACAAGTAGATGGTCAATGTAGTTGGAGGGTTTGTTTACCTTTCATGTTTGTGTGTTTGTATATATATGCGTGTTTGTGTGTGTATGTATGTATGTTTGTGAGTGTGTTTATGAATGTTTGTATGTGTATTGTGTGTATGCTTATATATGTATGTGTGTTTGTTTGTATATGTATGTTTGTGTGTGTTTGTATATGTATATATGTGTGGTTTGTATATGTATGTATGTTTGTGTATTTAAGTATGTGTGTGTGCATGTGTATAGATGTATGTCTGTATGTATTTATGTGTGTGTGTTTGTGTATGTACATTTGTGTGTGTATATATGTTTATTTGTCTGTGTGTTTGTATATTTATGCTTGTGTGAATTACATGTGTGTGTTTGTGTATGTATGTTTGTGTGTGTTTAAGAATGTGTGTATGTTTGTATGTGTGTGTTTCTGTGTGTGTGGTACACATGAACACAGAAGTCAAAGATTAATATCGGATGTCTTTATCAATTATCCTTCATGTTGTTTTGTGAGACACAATCTCTCACTGAACCT